>JAKSZP010005342.1:0-216463 GCA_022478985.1 Massospora cicadina
CATTTAGGAAGGACCTTTTGTAGTTACTTATAAGCGAGTTGAGGAGTACTCCATCAAATATCTTGCTACTGAAGCTATCATCAACCAAGTTCTTGGCCTATTTTGTGGCCTTATTCTCCTCAAACACTCTTGAAGGGGTGATGTTGGACAATTAAATTATAATGTATAAAAAAGAATGGTTCAGAGGTAAATGATAAAAAGATACGCAAAAGACCCTAGAAAATTCCTGATGGAACCCCTATAATTGGGGTTACACTTTCATTAATACATTTTGGGCAAATATCTTGAGTTTGGGTAATCAAGTTATGCTGACTATGCAGCGAATTCAGGGGAGTACATCTAAGGCTCCTCAGGCCACATCTAATTTAGTACAATCTACCCCACAAAGACTGTCTCCTTTTATAGGGTCAAAGGGAGTATAGCAAGGGGAAAATATTTCTACACCTTCTGATTGGTCTAAATATATAAAATTCTTGCCCATGGATTCATCTTTCCAGCTGTCAGTTCCCCATATGCCCTTGCATTGAAGCAAGGTGAGTCTCAACTGATCTTATAGGTTGAATCCCAATAATCCCTAATTCAGATGTTACTAAGCAATCTAAACTTAAAGCCTCAACATTTAAATACTAGCATCAACTTATTAAGAGGGTTTGCTTCTTGACCCCATTATTCAACTGATATAACTTTAAAAACAATTTTTTCATTTTAGTTGTAGTTTTCACATTTTAATTATAAAGTTGTCAACAACACCCTATTATTTATCCTGCAGTAGAGAACCAACTACTCCTGCACATAATTGTTAATCATATGTGAAAAACGCACCAGTGAGCAAAACAAACCCTGAAGCAAAACCTATCTTGAAGCTCCCTTGCTCACCTGACTTGAACATTGACACCTCCCTTTAAGCTAAAACAATCTTAAATCTGATTATATTTTAATACCACCTATATCAACATTGTCAAAAATCAGTATGTTGGAACAATAAGATTACCAAATTTTTACTTTTGTCAATAATTAAATTAATTGCTGGGCTGGTAATCCAATTATTTTATAAGTTTTTGAGTCTAGATAATTTATTTGCTACCAGTAGAGAAAATAACCATTATAGTACCTTATTACCTTTATTTTACTAATGGTTGGCCATGTTAGAGCTTATAATTCTATTTTTACTCTATGATCAGATAATTATATACCCTATGATGATTTTGTTCAAATGCTGTCATGAACCATGATATAATTGAAGGGGTGAAAAGAGTGGAGAGGGGAGCTAAGGCTGAAACTAAGTTGACAAAGTTATCCCGTAGCCCCAACCTAAAGTATACCATTGACTAAAGGTGGTTGAGAACAAAGTTGGCAAGGTCAGGTCTAAAGGTTTGATGATCAATCAATTAACTTGGTCTAAAACATCCTCCATGTTCACCAAGTAGATAACAAGTATGATGGTACAATTGAGTTGATATCTAAACAGAATCTCATTTATCGAATAGTTTATATGATTGATGATGTTAGTAAAAATTGCTAAAATCTAAACATCAAGTTTTAACCTGATCAATCAGCATAATCCCCCTTTAGGTTGGGACCACCTTGTGCTATAAAGTTTTAGCCTGATCGAAAATTTTAAATTATAATCAATGTCTATATCATTCGCAATAAAAATTCAATTTGGCAACAGAATTTAGTTGGCCTCATCCCAATAAAATCAGTAAACCAAAATTAAATTAGGCCTCATCCTTTATACTATTAAAACCACCAAAGATTAATTAGTCCCCATCATTGAAAAACTCATTTAAAATACACCATCAATCAATATCCCTGTTAGTTCTTCCAATAGAACCTTTTTCTGAAAATTAATGTAACCTGAATGTTATATTTATGAGGTCAGAAAGGATTTTATCCTTGAAGTATACCCCAATGGGACTTTAAGGAGTGATTACACTTAATCACTAATAACCAGACTCTAATGGGTATATTGTGAAAGAGGGGTGGTGACACTTCAAAGCACTAAAAATATCACCCAAATAAAGTAAAAAAAGTGTTTAGCAGGATTAGAGAAGCTGCTTACTCTTAGCAGGAAATAGTTTATTGTCTTTTAAAAAGGATTGGATTTGGTCAGGATATCGTTGTTCTGATTTAAAAAAACTTTATGTAAGAACAGTATCTATAACTCTCCAGTTCCTGGAGAGGGGATGTAAAATACTCACCCAAACAATCAGGTAACAACTCAATAGCTTAAAAGGAATAAAATACCTACTAGGGTATCAACTTCTATATAAAACGAGATCTCTTGAGGGAAGTCATCAGAAAAGGCACATAGGAAACTAATACTTTTTTAAAAGACATAAAATATACTAGGGTTTATTCAAAGAGATGACTAAGAAGGATGTTAATCAAATTACAATGATTGTAAGAAATATGGATTGATGTCATTTTATTAAGGGACTTAACCAAATCTGGCCAAGGGTTCAACTTACCATCCTAAGTAATACCAAATCTTAAGTATGCCTGAACTTGAGTTCTATACTTTAATTAAATATTAAAAAGAATGTGAAGTATTACGATTGAATGGGACTTAAATTCCCATTTTCTAACCAAGTGTAATGCCCAATGATCATTGATTAACTAACTAGTACACTTGAGCACCATTGATGTAATGCTGGCCGTCCCATCAAGCAAATCCCTAGATACAACCTGGTCAAACTTGGCCTTACCCATCGTTGGTCTATGGTATGCCTTAGGTCAGGAGGGCGGCCAATTTGGTGCCCTTGATTCTGATACTCTCAACCTTATTACTGCAATCCATTCCTACAATCATGTCATGGGACATACATTACCCTCAAGCTTTGAGACACCACCCCTCCTCCAGGGGCATCAGTCAGGAAAAAGTTTTTGTGGGCTGGAGCCAGCTTCATGGCTGCAACAGCCCCTTAACCTTAGGCCCTACTACATCAGGGAAAAATATATGCGCTTCATCTATGCTAGAGTCATAAAGAGCACCCCTTGCATCTCAATAGTGAGGAATACCCTTTAGAAAAAGAAGAGGTCCAAAAAGGCTTCTCCCCTCATCACACAGGGAAATTTAGCCCATATTTTGATGAGAGGTGGGTGACAGCCTACCCCTAAAGGTTGTCTCTTTATCCTCTCTTCTTACCACCAAGGAGTTGGTGCTCAATATCAAGGGGTGTCAAGAGGTTGAGGTGGCCAGAATCCATCGCCAACAGGTCAAGTGCAGACCCACACCTAGCCAGAAGTTATCCCCTAGTTTAAGACCCATTTATGATAGTAAGGTATGATGAATGATATCAAATTGTTTAAATTGACATCAGACTTAAAGGGACACCTCCAACTTCTCTCCTTGATGCCAGAGAATGAGAGATTGTCCTAACAGATTTGGGCATGCCATACCCATTTGAAAAATGGGACCGCCTTACCTGCACTGGCCTTGAGCGCGCCATGTCAGCTGTCACGTGAATTGTCACCAGCTTGCTAGGTAGAATTGCGCACAAGATTTTTGGGTAATATGTTAATACTAAAATATGACTGGTCATGTCAAATTTAAATCAACATTGGTAGCAAGTTAGTATGTCAATCTGCCTTCTCTCAATCACAAAGGTATTCCCAGGCATTGATGCACATTTTCCTTAAACCCACATGTTGATCTTATAAGGCGTCAGTCCCTAACATGCATTGCTGCCGCTCCATTTTTTTCTCCTTCCCTTAGCTTTTATTCAAAATTAGTCTCTCAGTTTAAAATTTATTACTTAATTAAGAAATTTGTGGTGCCAACATTTAGCTAAGAACTCCAAACTTGAATTTGTGGAGGGTTATGGTAGTGCCCTATTCATATTACTTACAACTTTTGGATGGAAGTACAATGGTATTATAGCTGTGCCTCTGGGCGGTAACTCATCCTAAGTGGCAGTACAGTCTTAATTATATTAGTAAGCTTCATGATAGATGAGGTCTTAAGCTTGGACAAATTATGGGCTGAAACAAAGCTTTTTTCTGCAGCGTCAAAACCTTTTCACAACACCAGGTACTCAAGCTGTATTCTTACATGTTGTGAGGCTAAAACTCCTCCACTTCCCAATCAGGTGCCCCATCTATGAGGTATGCCTATGAGGTCTCAGGAGTGGGACCTCAAACAGGGTCATCTTGATCTGTATAAAAAATGGCAAAGATATGAAACGTTGGTGGGAGATTAAACTAGTAAAAGTCATGACCCACCTTTCTGACAATACAGTAGGGTCCCTCCCTCTTTGGCCCCAGTTTTTTGCATGACTGCTCAATTAGATATTCTAGGCATTAAGCATCACAAGAGCTTCTTTTTTTATACAGGACCCACCATCTCAAACCATCTGAATTTTCAACATAGATCTTTTTGGTGGCATCCAGATTGGCGTTGGCCACTTGGTGTAATTCCTTGATGAACTTGGCGAAGTCCACCACAGCTTACACTTTGGACTCACAGCTGTGTTTCATGTTAAAGGAGGGGTGAAAAACATATTGGCAAAGAAGAAAACAATTGAAACAAGCTGGGCGTTGCTATAACTAAATTGTACTATGGGAAGATAAGAAGTCAATCCTGAATGGTCACTGCAGAGTGACACTGCAAGAAATGTTTGAGACACTAGTTCACTCGTTCTGTATGCCCATCTAATTGAGAGTGGAAGACAGTATAATGGTAAGGATGAATCTGAAGAGACTTGAACAACTATTCCCAAAATACAAATGTAAACTGGGTTCCTTGGTTGCTAATAATCTCCTGGGGAACCCCGTTGGCGGAGAACACATAAGAAACAAATAGCCTCGCCATCTGAGCCTCAGTGACTGTGGTGTGACATGGATTGAAATGGGCGAGATTAGTGAACTGGTCCACCACTACAATGCTAGCATCATACGCCTTAGACAGGAATAGCAATACAAAAAATAATTAAGTAAAAAATCCATGGTCCCACTGCTTTCTGGACTGATACCAACAAAACAGCAAGAGGGTGAAAAAATTGGTTTCATCCTTTTGCAAACAAGGCACTCATTTGTATACCTCACAATCTGTGAAAAAATTTACTCCAGTTGAATATGGCAGATAAGCTCAAGTGTTTTTGGCTTCTCAGAGTAACTATGTTCATATCATCATGGTGTTCCTCGATTATCTCCAAGCACAGTGGTCCTGCGGGAACCCATAAGCGTCCCTGAAACCAAACCATGCTGCTTTTTATATGGAACCCGTTCATTATGTCCTCCTGATTCAAATTGAAGATAGCAATAATTAGGTATATTCAGCGGATAAAAATCGAGAAAGGATAAGCTTTATAAAATATCATATCCTCTAGTTCTCCAGGAAAGGAAGAACCAGAATGCATGCAGTGGAGGAGGGTTGCTTAAACAATTTTACCTATAGGAATCACAGATGGATGTTATGCATCTCCACTTCCTTGAGATTGGGTGCTAAAGCAGGGTTTTAGTTTATAGCGTCAAACAAACCAATCTCCTTGCCTTTTGTATAATCATAAGAGAACATAAATTGATCTAGGGTCTCACACCAGCAGCTTTTCCATGGGGTCAGGACATGAGGGGCTTGGTAGTACAGTAAAGCATGATGGTCAGCACGAATGCGGAATGACAGGAAAACCATTGTCATAAAATTGACTGTGGGCTCAAATAGTGTGCTAGGCCAATCAGTATGAAGACTTGTTGGCCCTTTGTTGTTTTGCCTTCATAAACATACTAACCCCATTGGAGTCTGCGTCCAACCCACCAACACAGCAGACCAACGACTTCACCTTAACCCCAGGGCTTGTGGTGTGCCCCAGAAAGTTCTGCCCCAATCCTGGGTGTCCAAGGCATTCCCGCGCTGCCCGCCATCCTAGCCCTTTGTCAACCCATCTAGGAATGCCCTGGCAAGTCCTGCCCCCATCCTGGGTGTCCAAGGCACTCTTGAGCTGCACCTTTCAGGGTTGACGGCCAGCAGTGCCACCAATGGTGGCTGGTTGGCCAGGTTCCTGACTGTTTCTCCTAGTGGCTGGTATTGGAGCTGGCTGCGCCGGCCACTCCAGGTGCATTATCTTGTGCCAACATCAGGGATCTCCAGCCCCACCCCTATCCACTCTAGTGGCTCTTGTTACTTCAAATAAATTGGAAAACGAGCGAAAGAGAGATCTTTATTTGGAGGGAATGAACAATTATTAACCCTAGGCTACTTCACCTATAAAACCCATCGGATATCCAAGCTGGCACTTTCTCATAAATCTTGGTCATTCCTGGTAACGATTCCCTCCCAATCCACTTATCTGTTCATCAAAAATCATATTAATTTGACCTATCCTCAGCACAAGTCACCAGTCAATTGTATGATAATTAAATGATATAAGTTAAACTTCAATAATCCTTGCCATGAGTGCTGATTCTTTAAATTTAGCAGTGGAACCATTTTCAAATGGATGGTAACAGATTCATCAGTTTTCCACTGAAAACTCCCATAATGAACATCAAATTGGCATATTGGCACTTAATGTAGATTCCGCCAAACCTAAATTAAATTAACTTATATAGCATTAAATAGTGTTGAACTAGGTGATTAGCCAGCAATCACGCTTGACTAAATGACACCCCTAATTCTGATACTATCAGAAGGATACATATGATTATTTTTCAACATTGCCCTTTACTTAACCAGATGCTATCCTTTAGCGTACTCCACCTCAAAGTGGGCCAATACCTACCCCAGCGCCCCCATAAAGTAGCGTCAGGTCTTAACATGTCCTCCAACTACTCAGGCAACCCACTAGTGAAGCCCCTATAGTGAGCACCACTGTCACAAAATTGACCATTGCTCCGCTAGTGTGCCAGGCTAACCAGTATGAGGACTGGTTTTCCCTTTGCCGTTTCGCCTTAATAGGCATACCAACCCTATTGTAATCTACGTTCAAAAATATTAACAAAGCAGACCAACGGCTTCACTTTAGCCCAAGGCCTGTGGTGTGCCCCAGCAAGTCCTGACCCCATCCTGGGTGGCCAAGGCACTCCCATGCTGCCCCACCATCCCGGCCCTTTACCAACCCATCTGGGCGTTCCCTGGCAAGTCCTGCCCCCATCCTGGTTGTCTGAGGCATTATTGCGCTGCACCATGCAGAGTTGACAGCCAGCAGTGCCATTGATGGTGGATGGTTGGCCAGGTTTCTGTCTGTTCCTCCTAGGGGATGGTATAAGAGCTGGAAGCGCCGGTCAATCCAAGTGCATCACCTTGCACCAACATCAGAGATCTCCAGCCCCACCCCTTATCCACTCTAGTGGCTTTTGCTACTTCAAATAAATAGGAAAATGGGTGAAAGAGAGATCTATCTGGAGGGAATGAACAATTATGTATAATCTAGGCTACTTGACCTATTAAATCCATTGGCAATCCAAGCTGGCACTTTCTCATAAGAATTTGGTCAATGCTGGTAACAATTCCCTCCCAATCCGCTCATCTGTTCACTAAAATTAGATTGATTTGACCAATCCTCAGTATGAGTCAGCAGTCAATTGTATAATAATTAAATAATATAAATTAAACTTTGAGCATCCTCAGCATGAGTTGCTGGTGCTCCAAATTTAGCAGCAGAACCATTTTCAAATAAATGGTAATGGATTCATCAGCTTTCCACCAGAAACTCCCACAGCGATCTCAAATTTGGCATTTTGGCATCAAATGCAGATTCTACCAAACTTAAATTGAATTAAATTATATAACACTAATATGTATTAAACTAGGCGATTATCCGCCAATTACACCTGACTAACTGACACCCCTAATTCTGATACTATCAGAAAGATCCATCTGATTAATTTCATGACAACCATGAAGATGATGGCGTTGATATTCAGGACTTCTCCAATTGCCAATAGTTTTTTGCCTTAGACAGCTTAATTCAACTCAGGTAAGGACATCTGTTGGAAAAAGAATATTACTGGATGTATAACTCCAACTTCTAACACTTATAATAAAGCAGCACATGACAAAGTTAGAAGCATCATTAGCCACTATAGATTCTGTCAGGATTTCACCAAATTCTCATATT
Source organism: Massospora cicadina (assembly GCA_022478985.1). Taxonomy (NCBI): domain Eukaryota; kingdom Fungi; phylum Entomophthoromycota; class Entomophthoromycetes; order Entomophthorales; family Entomophthoraceae; genus Massospora; species Massospora cicadina. Next base: position 8,058 of record JAKSZP010005342.1, read on the forward strand.
TAAAAAAATCCCCTTCATCAATTACCCCAACATCATTGGAAGGAGCAAGCAATCTATCGCAATCTATCAAGGTTAATGATCAATCTGATCCCAATCAATTGATTGAAGATTTGATCGTGCAGAGATTAATTCACTCTGATAGATTACAAACTGTAAAAAAGTAAGTAAATATTTCCTCTTTTTGAAAATAAAAATTAGGTCAAATTATAACCTGTATTTTCTTATTAATTTTATCACCTTTTTGGAGAATCTGCCCCGTGTAACTTCAGGATACAACCTGCCCCATTGGAAGTGTAATTCAAAACTTTCAGACTGGTGCTCACTACAGGGGAACTCTGAGTCATGCACCAGTGACAACGTCTATCACTATCTTGGATTCTCATTTTTCGCCTGACGAGGCTCAAGACTAAGAGCAAGGCAGTATTTTATGATGGGTCCGTTCAACTGGAGCCCAAATCCCAAGATTACTACCACGTTGGAATTTTGGTAACTTGGAATTTTATGGTCCTAACTTAAGTTTTTCCTCAGACTTTCAAATTCCGCCTGAGGCTTTAAAAATATTATTAATCAATTGCTTGAAGGGACCTTAATCCCTGGAATCCGTTCTACCCAATCTTGATCCAATGCAGTACCATCTATATTGTGAGAAGTGCTGCAAACCTCTCAAATGCCAGAAATTGGCCTCAAGCAATATCTGCACCAACTTGTACACTCTACCTTATACCATTTGCTTCCTGTAGTTGGAATGCACCATCAAGGGATGCTCAATTTACTAGAAGGACTCCAATCCTTGAATAATTATATTTCTGAATTTTTAAGCTGGCCTCTAAGTTTAGCTGAGATAATCGTGATGCTATCATTAATAATCAAGTCTTCCTCAACGAAGTACATCAGCAGCTCATTCAGCTCAATTATGGGATGTCAAATTTTGTTGATGTACAGTTTCCCAAGAAAGTTCAGGAGATTCAGAGATAATGGAGAGAGAGTATTTCCCAACTATCTGAGTGTAGCCAATCAATGGAGGAGGAATGTAGAACACATCACTTTCAATTGAAAAATTGTACTCAGGAATTTAGTTCTGGGTTAATGAAGTAGAGAAAACCTCTGTAATTATGGGTGCTACTAGGGTTGAAGGACCTCGTGGGCCACCTGGGGGTGTAGGGCCCTGTGGACCTCCTGGAGCTGATAGGCCCCGTGGACCCCCAGGGAGTGTAGGGCCTTGGGGACCCCCAGGCGCGGATGGACCTCGGCGACCTCCAGGTGCTGATGGTCACTCAGGATCTTACCAGCAAATTGACTCACTTTTAGAACATGATGATTACTTGCGTGAACAATTCTCTAAATTGGCCAAAGGGTGTAACCTAACCCCCAATGAGGTACCAATTGATCCCCTCTTGTCACTGCAGTCATTATCTGACGAATTGATCAATCTGGGGAAATTGGCCAAGGGCACTGATATCTTATTACATGCTTGTGAATCAAAAGGGGAACTGCTCCAAGCAAAAATTAAGACTCTGGAACACAAGTACAATGCACAGCAGGAACAGATTTTTGAGCTATCTCGCCGACTAAATGAGAAAGTAGGGAATGCTGATCTGAATCATCAGATTAATGAAATTCATACTGAAGCTGTTAATCTTTACCCTCAATTTTCTTCTCAAGCTTCAGATTCCACCTCTTATGTTTCTACTCAATACAAACAACCTGGAGTGCATGTTTTGACCACCAATGCTCCCATGAGTTTCAAGCCAGTATTCAAGGACAAATACTCCCCAGGGGAAGGCAGCATAATCTCCTTTCTTTATCTCTATGAAAAGGTATTAAGTGAGGCCATGGATCACCAAAAGATGAATTACTTGCATAATTGCCTTACATAATTGGCTCAGGATATTATGGTTCCCCACTTTATGACTTGCTCTACTTGGTCTCAGGTCAAAGAAATGATGATCAAAGAATTTGGGAGTGAGCAAACCTTATCCTCGCAAAAGCAGGATTTTATGGGTATACAGCCCCACTGAAATGAATCTATCAAAGACTTTGCTCATTAGTTCTATTTAAAACTCAAACTCTAGTAGCCTGCGGTCAGTTAAACTTAGATGCAATTATCGCAGTTCTGTCAGCTTTTAGTTCCAAAACTCAAATTCAAGTTTATCTTATCAGTGTTAAAAAGAAATTCAGAAGTAAATTAGATATTAAGAAGGACTTATTAGAATTGACCCAAAATTCTCTGAGAAACCCCAAGTTTATGAATCTCCTAGACCTATTCACCCCAAAGTCTACGCCATGCCTGAGAACACTAGGGCGATCCAGTGTAACTACTGTCATCGCTATTTCCATACTGAGGAACGTTGTTTTAAGAAAGAAGCAGATGAAGAGAAGAAAAGAGATAAGACCAATAAGATTCTCCACCTTGATGATGATATGAGTGCACAGCAAGAGCATCAAAGTTTGATTGAGTGTAATAAAGATGAACATTCTTCTTATTCCTTGCCCTCCTTATTGGCCTTATCCTCTCAGTTTGGAAGCACCATTACCCATATTGACTTCTGGGTGAATCAAGTCAATGCCAAAGCTATCATAGATACTGGATCCCCGGTGAATGTTGTCTTGTCAAAATTGGTCAAACGGATCAAATTAACCCCCAATATTTTTCATTTATGAAGAATATGGCACAGCTGGACCTCAGAGTACTTGGTCTATTATAGCTTTTTTGTCTTTTCCTCTGAAAATTGGGAAATTAACTTTTACCATCCCAGCTATTGTACTTGATAATTTGAGTTATGACCTAATTTTAGGGACTCAATTTTTATGAGAATTTGATGGAATTAAAAATTACCCTGACTCGTCGTTGTCTCTCTTGGGGTATAGAGTTTCCTTACTTTTATCTAATCATGCTTCCACTTGATGTAAGTTATGTCTGCTAGAAGGAACCAAAGGTCTTATTCACTTCAATATCATGTTGAAGAGCCTCATGTAAAATTACCTCCTACATTGACTGATATTGAAGAGGGAATGCCTAATTTCTCCCCTGATTAATTAGTTATTCCACCAAAATCACAAGTAATTATTAACACTTCTTTGCACTTTTCGATTCCCAAGGGACATTTGTTACAAGTCCAAGGCACTGTCAATCCTTCTGCTAAAGAACTCTTGACTTGTCCTGGAGTATTGGATTATGCTTATTCAGGATCATTATCTGTCTTACTGGCGAACCTTACCAATGAGCTAAAACTGGTAGATTGAGAGTATCCAATTGCTTATGTCAAGTTGCTACCCTTATCTTGTATCTATGATGTTAAACCCTTTGGGAGTCTGCAAGACTTTGGATTGGAAAGTGATCAGGAAATCTTTACTGTGGGTCCTTCTATTGAAAAACACCTCTCTGGGGAACAGGAGAAACAAGTGCTTCAATTATTAGACGAATATTCTGACCTTTTTGCTAGGCATACTTATGCTTTTGGGAAGATGAAAGGAGTAGTGCACACTGTTGAAACTGGTGATCACCTTCCAATCAGTGTGAAGCCCTATCGTAAATCTAAAGTAGAAGAAGCCCAGGTTACTAAGGAGTTGCATCAATTGCTGAAGGCTTAATTATTAAAGCCTTTAATAGTCCTTGGGCATCCCCATTGTTGTTGGTTAAGAAAGATAGTTCTCATCGAGTCTTGATGGATTATCATCAATTGGATGCTATTACTCAACGGGATTGTTATCCCTTACCTAGGATTGATGATTCTCTTAGGTTGTTGGCTGGATCCATCTATTTTTCAGCCATGGACTTAGCCAATGGATATTGGCAAATCGAATTATCACCAGAAGATCGTGCCAAGTGTGTCCTGATATCAAGTAAAGGGTTGTTTGAACCAACTCGCATTCCTCAAGCCTAAGCAATGCCCCGCAACCTTCCAAGGGGCCATGGACAGTATGCTACAGGATCTAAAGCTTACTGTGTTCTGGTATGTCTTGACAATATTACCATGTTTTCCAAAACCTTTACCGAGCATTTAAACCATTTAAAAGAAGTTTTCAGCCAAATTTGGGGCTCTTCCTAAAAACTCAAACCCTATAAGTGCTCATTATTTCAAAACGAAGATGGATTTTTTAGGACATCAGGTTTCAGCTAAAGGGATTTGACCCCTATTGGACAAAGTTCAAGCCATCCAACAGATGCCTCCTCCTTCTTCTTTATGGGATATTGAAGTCTTTCTTGGCATGGTTGGGTATTACTGGCAATTTATTCCCAACTTTGCTGATATGGCTGAACCCTTATTTCACCTATTGCAAAAAGGAGTGTCTTTTGAGTGAGGGTCAGCTCAAGAACATTCATTCAATTCTCTGCGTACCGCCTTGATTAAGGCACCTGCCTAATTCATCCCCAAATTGATAAGACTTTCTTTCTACATATGGATGCAAGCAATGTCACTATTGGGGCTATCTTATCTCAGTATGATGAATAAAAGAAGGATCATCCTATTGCTTATTATAGAAAAACTTTGTCAAAGGCTGAATGAAATTATATTGTTTCTGAGCGGGAATGTTTGGCAATAATTTTGGCAGACAAGAACTTCTGGCCCTTCTTATATGGTAACCATTTCACAGTTATTACTGACCATTCCTCCTTGCAATGGTTGCAGAATATGAAGGATCCTGATGGGAGGTTGGCCCGTTGGGCTTTAAGATTGCAAAATTATAATTTATCCATTGTCTATCGCTCAGGGGATCAACACCAAAATGCTGATGGGCTGTCCTGACTGCCTATTCTGACCTTGGAACTAGTAAAATAAGAACGCTTATAAAAATCTTATTGGACGACCTGAATTATGGGACTGAGAGACTGAAGAGGATTGAGCCTATCTAAAATCCATTACCAAAGATATTATAATTCAAGATGGAGCTTTATAAGAGAAAGTCAAATTTAAGTGGTTGCCCTTCCTACATACCAACTCTAGGTTTCACTCTGTAATGGAAAGTCATGAACAAGTTGATCATCGCGGCTTAAAGAAGGCTCAAGAATAGTTGAAGACTTGATACTATTGGAATAACATGACTGGGTTCATTCAAGAGACCCTTGACTCATGTCTTATCTGTAAAAGCCATGGAACTACCAACCCTACATATCAACTTCAAGTTATTCCAAATAAGGCGTTTTAGGTGGTCAGCATTGATGTTGTAGGTCCTTTTCCTCGAGGATTGCTTGATCATCAGTATATTATTATGCTGTCAACTTTTTAACCAAATGGGTTGAGGCCATTTCCATTGCTACCCTTCAGCTAAGACTTCCACGTTATTCCTATATCAGCATATCATTTCCCAACATCGATGTACAAAGGTCCTTATGTCAGATAATGGGAATAATTTTACCTCGCAACTTATACAGGAGCTATCAAAATTATTTAACGCTACTCAGCGATTTGTTGTCCCATATAATCCATCCACAAATGGGGCCATTGAAGGAGTTTAATGGAACCCTGGTTTTAATTATAAGGAACATGGCAAAAAACTGACCTGATTCAGTGGAATTTTTATCTGCCCAGTGCCTAGTTTGCTTATTGGATAAGCTACCACTGCATTATCAAGATGTCCCCATTTAAGTGTATATATGGGCGGGATCCTTCAGTCCCTTATAGTGTTCAGACAATCCTTGAGGAAAGCATCCCAGAAAATTCTGATTTAATTATGAGAAAGTTGGATGATGAGATTTTCCGCCTCCAGGATCAAGCAATGAATTTTATTGAAACTACCACTTGAAGAGAAACTCTAAGAAGCAATCAACACAAACCTGTCTTACCTGAATATCAGATTGGAGATTATGTTATGTACTATCATTCTTGGCTGGGTGGACAGACTGAAAAGTTGAGAACTAATTGGTCTGGTCCCTATAGAGTTATATTTCGAAAAGGATTGGAGAATTCTGTTGTTCTTATTGATACTGGTATAGTGTTAAATCATAATCATCCTAGGTTTTTAAGAAGTCATCCTCCACCGCGATCAAATCTTGAGGGGGGAGAAATGTTGGAATTTCACCAAAAACTCATATCTCCAAAAAATCCCCTTCATCAATTCCCCCAACATCATCAGAAGGAGTGAACAATCTATCGCAATCTATCAAATTAATGATCAATCTGATCTCAATCAATTGATTAAAGATTTGATTGCGCAAAGATTAATTCACTCTGATAGAATATGAACCATAAAAAAGCCTATAAATATTTCCTCTTTTCAAAAATAAAAATTAGGTCAAATTATAACCTGTTTTTTCTTATTTATTTTATCACATTTTTGGAGAATCTGCCCAGTGTAACTTTAGGATACAACCTGCCCCATTGGAAGTGTAATTCAAAACTTCCAGAGATTCCATATCTGGATTCACATGGTGAAGAACTGACATGGAGAGAAAAGTGCGCTTCACAGCCTGGAAGGCCTCTTCTAGTTCAGATGACCATTAAATAGTTTTAGCCCCTCTGACTTAATACAAGAGTGCAGCTACATCTGAAAGATTTGGCGTGAACTTTTTAAGGAAGGTAAATTTCCCAAAAATTTCTCAATTCTTTAATCAAGATTGGCGTGGCAAACACTAATTGCCTTCTCCTTGTCTGGAGTAATTTTGTGACATTTGCCAAAAGTTATGTTTCCCAATAAGGTGACCTGGGACCTAAAGAATTCACAATTAATATTTCAGCATTAAGTTTGCTTCTCTCAAAGTTCAACTAATTTATATAGTGAGTCTCATGGGGGCTTTGATCAATTAAAAGAAAACTAGAATGTAGTACATATAGGCCACAGCACATACATCTAATAACTTCCCAATGCTGGATCAATGCATCGTTTGAAAATTGCCGGAGCATTAAGACCTAAAGGCATGACCCAGTATTTAAAAAATCACTTCCTGGTACGAAATGCAGTAATCAAAATTTCCACTTTATGAGGCAGATCTGGTTAAAGGCGTTTAAGAAAGCTTGAAGAATGCTTTGGTTTTCTCCACATAACAAACAATTTGTGCCTCCATAAGTGTCATGAAAACAGCAGAAGAAGTTTAGACCAACCTGCCATTTGGGATGCTTAATCACCCAAAAAGCTATTCAGAATGCCAGAGGCATTGATGCACATATGACGTTGTATGGAGCTGTGCATTGGGAAACAATAAACTGTTGGTGTAGGGCAATAGTGAACAGCAACCCAAGAATGGACCAATTAGAGACAACCTCAGACACTCAGAGTCTTGCTGAAGAGGGTAATACCACAATTATATTTTCTACAAGGTCACTGGCAGGTGAATTCAATTCAACTGAGGAGACAAGGGGGCGGATCCTTGCTTAAAATGGTGGATGTAAGGCCACAAGATCCCAGTATATTGTTGGCGGATGTTAGAAATAATGGGTTAGATTGACAGAAGTATCTAGCCCGCTGAATCCAGTTGATGATGGTAGGAGCCATAGTGACCATCAGTACTGGTAAAGCCCATCTGGTATAGGGACTGACAGGCCACCAGAGAAAAGCCATCGGGAATATGGCCAGAGGGATATCAATAAAATCAAAAAGATAGTTTTTGATGCAAATTTTATTGTAAAGAAAAGTGAAGGAAATTGATTACCAATTTTCAGTGCAATGTAACTGATTAAATAGTAGTCAATTGATGTGGGAACAAGCAGTGATGGAAACCCTCAATTTTGACCTAACTGGCGAATTATTTGGGAATGGGGACAGATAAGCTCAATGGAAACCAACATTAAAGATTTTGGAAGTATGCCGAGTTGCTGTCATTTGACCTCAAATGCCCAAACTTAGGCTTGACTGCATTTCCAACAGTGGTCGTGAAAGCATCTAGCCTAATGAGCAGTAGGAATCCCCAGGGCCACCCCACATAGGGGCGGTCCCAATTTGGTTGGGAACGGGTTCAGGATGCCTAACCTGCCATGCCCAGTCACTGGGCCATTTGTTCAGTCAAAAGAGTTGCATCAGCTGCAACGCCTGATTTGCCAGAAGGGAGCTTCAAACTATCATTGATGGTGTTTGTTGCTGCTACCTGCATGTCAGGGATCATCCTGACAATTTTGAGAGGGGGTTAATTTTGACAATTGTGGTGTTGGCCAAATCAAAACTGTCAGCAATTCCAGCCAATGAATCCATCTTTGTTCCTTTTTGACTATGTGGATTTCAATCATCAGGCTTGTTTCCACTCATTTTTGGACTGATAGACTTCATTTTGGCAATCTCAGTGCAAATTTTCCTGATCAGATGTACAAGTTTGGCCAAGGTGAGTGTGGGCACTGGGGTTAGGAATCTGAAGAGGGAGGGCTGTTACCCAGCGCTTGTCTACCATGTTGGCGAGGTTGGCCTGGGTGACGATGGGTACAGCCACCCTCTTCAGAGCCTTTTTACTTGATAACAGGAAGAGGGCTAATTGACACACAGGGGACGTTACCCAAGACTTACAAAAAGAATGGGGTGCAGATCAGGTATGGTGACATTATTCAAGTTACCATAACCTACACAAGGTCGTAGCATACCATCAGATTTTTCCACAAAGAGGAGCGGTAATCATAATGGAGAGGTATGCTGAAAACGGATCCTTCAGCAAGTTGATCTATAACCCAAAAATAATTCTGTCTTTTCCTAAAAACTCAAAAGGTATATTGATGAAGAAATGTGAGCCAGTTCAGCTGTGAGTTTAAAATTCAACCAAACCTTGAATGTTCAAGTAAGACATTTACACAAGCTGCATCTAATAAAGACTATAACCCTTCCAAACATGGTTGTAAAGGAATTTTTAAAGCGGGCTTCATCTGAGGTGCAAAGCTGAGCTTATGTGCCTTGGGTCATTGAGGAGAATTTCCTAAAGTGTCTACTTTTGACAAATTGTTTATAAATTCTTTCACCACTCTTCAAGGATAAATACAAGGTATTGGCCTTCAAATTAATTTTTAAGTGAAAATTTTTACCACCACTTCACTACCAAGATAATTGGGTACAACAGGTTTTTGACTACCAAGAATGGTCATCCAAGTGGTACTTACCAACTTGATAATATACAAGCCCCTGAACTTCTAGTGTGGGAATACCCCTGGGAAGCGGCTACCTACCATACCACCAGGTAAGTAACATAATTCAAGTTATTAAGCTATGTTTAGTAAATAAAGTTCTCAGAGGCACCAGTATCCACTAAAATGGCTAATTTAAACTCAATTTTAGGGCTAGAAAAAGTAGTAGAAAGCAAAAAATTACCCATAATAGTCTATATTTGATACAGGAAAAACAAACAATACAGCGATAGAGCCATCTTCAGGCATAATAATGCCACCAGGGTGTGTCTTTATAAAAAGAAGTAAATGTGATAGTTTGACAATCTTATGACTAATAAGATAATCCAACATTTTCTGCAATAGCATACCTCTTGTCATAATCTTTTCTAAATAGTTTCCCACCTTCTGAGCGTGGCAAATCATGATAAGGGCTATCTAAGAATTCTCAGGGATGATATGGTATATATGTAATTTGGTTAAGAGTTAGCTTTGCAAAAGCTTATAAAGGAGTAATTTATATACAAGTAGTTTATGTTAAAAATGGCGTTTTTTAGTTTATAAAAGAATAATAATACATTTGGTAGCCATATGTACATTATTATCCGTCACCAATACAACAAGACCCCCTTCTGACGAGGGTTCATATTGTTCCATAGAAAGGAACACCAGAATAGTAAAATTACTATATAATTTACTAAATAAATCTTTTGGCTAGACCTCTGCTGACTCTCAAGTTCCCCCAAAAGCAAAAGAGCGGCAATGGAAGATGCCTTCATTCTCTAAAGAGAATTAGGGTTTTTGAGAACGTTTATAGGGGTTGGTGGGATTCTAGCTCCAATTAATATTTGAGTCAATTCTATTATGATGGGATTTGAACCCAGTCTAAGGGCTTTGTCGAAACTACTGTTAGGGATGATCCCCAATTAACAATATCAAAACCTCTTAATATTGGGGTCCAAACCCAATCTAGGAGGTCAAGTATTGTTACTTCAACAACTGTATCCAGACGCCTCCAAAAATATTAAATAGTCAATTAAGTTAGATCTTGGAACCAACATGCTAGAATATTTCCCCCAAAGTATTTAATATTTCTCTTTATAATTTTGTTTAAGAGAAAATAAACTTTACTTTCTCTTTTACTTAAAAATATTTGAGGTGGGCCAACCTTGGGACAAATATACCACACCGAGAATTTTCTAGCCAGTACAGGTTTTGAACTTAAAACCTGCTCTAGGGTGGAATCAGTTTTACCTGCCAGGCTAACCAACCTTTTACTTTCTCTTTTACTCAATTAGTTTATTGCCACTAATTTACTATTAAAGTTATCATTATAATCACTAATTAAGTGGAGCTTTTCCCTTATTTGTCAACCTTTATTTAATTTATCTAAATTTTTTAAAAATGGGCTTTGGATACCTCAAACTCTGCTGGGGGCGGTAGATTTTATCCATTGCATTCTGACAAAAATTGGTGCTTTCTGCCAAGTGACCCAGAGTTCCTAACAAAAATTATTTTACCAGCCCTTATTCAGCGCCAGATGGCTCCTCAGATTGTGAGGCCTCCCGCTTCAGTGAGTGGGAGGTTAGTATGCAAGTAGGAGAGCTGGCTGTGCCTTGCGACCTCATATAACCCACACCACTGGAAGTGGACCTTCTTATATCAGCTTTGGAGAATTATAAACTACATATTTCAAATTCCATTGAAGCTCTCCACCTCCTCCCCACTGGAGCCTTTGTACCAGGAGGACGATCCAGCAGAAGACAAGCCCTTGCAGTACCCCCACCTATGATGGGGTTAACTTCCAGTTCCTTACTTGATGGAGATCAGGTTGGGATAGGACGTTTTGAGCGTTACTTACACCAATTTGTGCACCCCACCATGTACCACTTGTTACAGGTAGCTGAGTTCCATTATCAGAACCTTCTTTGGCATCTGCAGTTAATGGAGACTATTTATTCAATACAACTTTACTTCTACCAATTATCCTCCCTCTTCAGCAGTGAGTTCCAAAGAGCCATATTGAGAATTGACATCTCATCAATAATATTCAGGTGGTGACAATATATTTTGATGGGTTCATAATGCAAATTGTTCTAAAAGCTCTCCAATCGTTTTAGCCAGTTAGAAGTCCTTGTACACAACCAAATTAGTAATAATACTTTTTGGGTACAAACTCAGCTCAATAACATGAGAGCTGCCATGAATAAGTGGCTCCATTAACTTGAGGACTAAATACCAATGATCATAGTACTTAAGATAACGCTTGCATAACAGTACCATCTGGGGCTCCTGGAACCTCCAGTTGTGATGGGTCTCCCGGCTGACATAGGCCCCCTGGGCTTCCAGGTCCTCCTGGTCCCAGTATTGGCACGGCCCCACAGAAAGTGGTCTTAACTTGTTATTTCAACAAATCCACCGTCTAGATGTTCAACATGGAAGTGTTTCCCAACGAGTGGAACTCACTTGGGATGAGGTGCCTCTTCATGCTGACGTCTCATTGGGATTCATCATGATGCCTTGAACTTTTAGATGCTCTTCCCTATTCAGTGCATGGTTTGGAACAGAGGGTGAGCGCTATAAGAAACATAACTGGAGCTTTGAGAAATCACTACCACCAGTTTAAAAAGAAGAGATGATGCAGTGGGACCACCTTTTTTCCACTAAGATGGGCCTTCATGATTTTTACGAACAAGTTGATCTAATCATCAAGGTCATAAACAACTTGCATTGCCAAGTGAATGTTCTCCACTCTCATGACTATTCCTGGGACACCATTTCTTCTTTAGGTGAGAGTGCACCACTTTTGGCCATATATATGGTTCATCCACCATCTCCTCCAAATAACAACTTTGAACCCTCCTATAAGGATAAGTATGTCTAGGGGAAGGGAATCTTTCTCTTTCTATTAATGCTACAAAAGCGCAAAGGAAGGATGACAGGCTATAGTGACTTGACACCTAATCAATTTTCTCACTATAGTAGCACAGGACATAATATACCCCATTTGATAACCTGCCATACCTGGAATAAAGGTAAAGCTTCTCTGCTTCAAGGGTTCAGGAGTGACCTAACCCAATCCATACAGAATCAGACCTTCATGGCGATAAGCCTCAATTAAAGAGTCAGTTAATAAAATCTCCCAGAAGGTCTATCTTCAGGGCAAGATGTTGGTTGTCAGAAATAGTCTCATATTGGATGATGCAATTCCCGCCTCCTTATTAGCAAATAAAAAACATGCATAGCATTCAGCTTGATCTTAGGGCGGTAAAACCCACCATTACGTCTCTTCTGCATATTAAATAAGTTATCATAGAGATTCCCTCTGTTCCATTAAAGTATATTGGACCCTCCCATTCTAACAATAAGTCTCATTCACAAGTCTTCACAGTAACGCCTCCTGACTCTCTACTCCAAAAAGTTATATTTCTACTATTCCAAGCGGACCAACCACACCATAAGCCAATGCGCCAACTTAGCCAAAAGAAGGCAGCAAAAATATCAGTAAGCTTAGGGAAAGATACTCCTTATGATGACGAGACTCAAGCGCTTTTCTCCTCCACTTTTACGACTATCACTTTCAGCTTCTTTGTTAGCCGCTTCTGCTGAAGTTAGCGTCCCCATTTCCCTCTAAGGAAATTAAAACTTTCACTTTCTTATTTTTATACTGGCAAACTACCTAGTAAAATTCTTACAGTTAGCTCCTCTATTGAGAGCCAGGCATTAGCCAACTAAAACTCTCAACCATATTGAAAATCTCAATCCTGGCTACAGCAGAACCTTCCTCAATTCTCACTACAACTACCTAAGAATTGCCTTTTAGCAGTTAATTCTCAATTTGTTATTCAGTATCATGAGTGAAGGTAGTTTATCATAAGGTAAAATTCTTAGAGATATTTGATACAGATCTCCGGTTAACGTTATATCCTCCCAACTTGCACAGAATATTAAAATGGATCCTGACCTAATCCATGAAGCTGAGTATGAAAATGGCGGGAACCCAATCCACTAAGGCGATTGGAGCCTTTTCGCCTTACTCTTTTGGCTTAGTAGTCTTTTGATTACTGACCCCACGATCACTTCAGAAAATAATAATTTGAACTGCTTATTTGAGTCCAACTAAAACAGGAATTCAATTGCATAATTAATCATAAATAAAAATTCCTTTTGATTTCTGGGATAACGGATACCCTTGATATAATAACCACCCAAAACTAAGAGGGCTCCAAAGAAGCGTACTTGCCTCATCAAATATCCCAACCTTATATGTAAAATATAGTATCAAAACCTTGGGTGTAAAACTTAGTTACCCCTGAAGCAGTGGATGATGAGGATGGTATAACTCTGTATATACATCCCTTTTAGTATATCTCTAGCCCTCAGTTTATTGTGGACTCCAGAATCCAGATTCACATTCCATTGAACCAAGACTTTGAGTTAAGCGGACACCCTAATCCTTCCTTCAAAGAAACGCGGACCTGTCCTGGAATTTATGACCCAAATTATGGAAAATCTATCAACATTCTATTAGGAAAGTTAACAAATCAGAATCTTTATGTTCCTCACACTCAGTCATTGCCTATACAAAACTCTGTACTAAAATAAATCACCAACATAGGCAGTTTTGGCTCTCTACAAATTTTTTAGAGTTTGATCACCTGCCAACTATAACTATGGTCAAAAGGAAGATTGAGAATGGCCTCACCCCCGCCAAACGCCAGGATGTAGAAGCCTACTTGTTAAATATGAAGATTATATCTCCTTGAGACCAGGTGACTAAGGGAATATGTCTGGAGTAATCCACAAGTTGATACTGAAGATCATCCTCCATTTGAATCTAGCGCTTCTAACAAACTTAAGGTTGAGGAGGCTTAAGTAGCTCTAAAGTTGAAACAACTACTAGAAGCAGAAATACTTGTTCTCAAAAACACCTGGACTTCCTGCTCCTGTTATAAGTAATAAAGATGACGAACATTAAGTTGTTATGAACTATTGACGCTTAAATTCCATTAAACCAAAAGAATAATTAGCTTCTACTCCGTATAGATGACTCTTTAAGCCTAATGTCTGGGTTAAATATTTTTTGGCAATGGATCTTGCCAGTGGCCATTAACAAATTGACCTATCCCTTAAAATCGTGAGAAATGCACCCTTATCTCTAGTAAAGGTCTATTTGAGTCTTCACAAATGCCTCAGGGGCCATGTAATGCCCCTGCCACCTTCCAAAGAGTGATGGAAGGACCATTGGGCTATCTAAAACGCAATTGCGCTTAGTCTACCTTGATGATATAGCTGTTTTCTCCTAAACTTTTAACACCCCATTTAGCACACTTGAAAGAGATTTTCTATCGGTTATAGAAAGCCTTTCTAATTAAAAACCTCCTATTGTTTCTTCTTCTAAAGCAAAATGGATTTTTAGGGGCACAAAGGTAAGTAAGGAATAGATATTACCAATGGAGGACAAAGTCACAGCCATTTCCAAAATGTTGCCCTATAAGTTCATTCAAAATGTACAAGTTTTTCTGGGAATGATTGGATTTTATTGGAAATTCTTTCCCTAAATCCAGATACTTTGGAACCTTTAGTTTACCTACTAAAGAAAGGGATTTACTTCAAATGGAAAGAAGAGCAGCAGAAGTACTTGACCTATTGCAGGTAGACCTTACTCGCTCCCCTGTGCTTATACATCCTAACTTCTATAAACCCTTTCTGTTATTTATAGATGCTAGCGACATAGCTATAGGCGCTATATTATCACAACATGATGAAAATTTAGTGGACCATCCTAAAGCGTATTTTAGAAAACTTTATCTAAAGCTGAACGCTTTACAGTGTCACAGATCCTGAGAGTCTGGAAGTTTTAATGGCCATTAAGCACGTCCAACCCTACAGATATAAGAACACTTTACTATAATACTAACCATGCCTCATTTTAATGGCTCCAACAGATGAAGAATCATGATAGGATATTATCCCAATGAGCATTAAATCTCCAAAACTATGATTTCTCCACCATTTATCCTCTTAGGCCCATACATCAAAGCGCTGATTGTTTACCTTGAATACTTATAATAACATTAACTGACCCTGAGGAAGATTGGTTCCTTGATCTTCTATATCAACCTCACTTTTAGGAAAAACGAGTCCTTCACCATCCAGAAAGAGTTAATAGAAAGGTTAGCATATATTCAAAACAAGAATGTTAAACTATGCAAGTTAGTATCACAAAAATGGTAACTATCCGACCTTCTGCTTGTTTGGATGTCATCTTGGAAGGACATTTGTAAGTCAGATATATGAGGAATTCAAAAATCCATCAGTGGCTCAATCCCCAGTGCCGTTTGGAAAATATGTTACCTTCAATTCAAAGTGTATTGGAGTCCTGTTTGGTATGAAAAAGTCAGGGTGGGCCTAATTCCCAATCCTAGCATCCAGTGATTCCACCATGTAAACCCTTTCATACATTAAGTAAGGATGTATTGGGTCACTACCCCTGAGCATCTAATGGTCACCAATTTCTTCTTCTGGCCTTGGATTACTTAAGAAAGTGGATTGAAGCCACATTATTCCCTCCGCATTGGCAAAAGCTGCTGCCACAACCATATATAAATGAATGTCACCCAACATGGGTGCCCTAACATAATTTTCTCCAACAATAATCAAACTTTTAATCATTATTAATGTAAGAGTTAATCAAGAAAATGTGGTCACTCAAGTGTTCTCCACCCCCTACCATCCTGCACATAATGGAATGGTAGAAAGAGTAAATGCTACCGTAATGGCAAATATTTTAAAATAATTACCAATAACCCTCTACAATGTCCACAATACCTGGTGTAATTATGGCTATAGAGTAAGTTGCCATTGGGTTGTCAAAATGTCACCCTTCCAAGATTTGTATGGAAGAAATCATCAATTGTCTAAAAATGCAAGCCTTGCCAGATTATGCCTCCCCAAAGCCCATTAAAAATTAAGAAAACATCGTTAATGAGATTATTTGACTTCAGGAAGTATCTTCTAAAAACTTGTATGCAACTACCACCTGAGAGCAATCAATGTAACGATAGACATGTCCCTCTGCATACCTTTCAGTAGAGTGATTTAGTCCTTTTTTACCACCACCAGACTGGTGAAAGAGACAAGTTGGGGTCAAACTAGTCAGGGCCCTATAAAGCCATTTATAAGCGGGAAAATGAATATTTGATTGTTAAGGTTGACCAAGGGACTGTGATCAATTAAGTACACAACTAATTTCTGAGGTCCTTTATTTCCCTACGCCAAGATCTAGAAGGAGACGTTGTCAAGATTCCAGCTCCAATCGAAGAGTTGAGTCAATCTCATCATGGGATTCAAGACTGATCCAAGGGTTTTATCAAAACTACTGTTGGGGGTGATCCCAAATTAAATTATATCAAACTCTCTTGATATTGAGGTCTAAACCCAATCTAGAAGGTCAAATATTATTACTTCAACAACTGCAACCAGACGCCGCCAAATATCCCATATAGACAATTAAGTTAGATCTTGGCTCCAGTGCGATTGGATATTTCCCTAAAGCACTTACTAATTCTCCTTATATTTATTTACAGGGAAAAAACTTCACTTTATCTTTTATACAATTAGTTTCTTTGCCTCTATTTTACTAGCGAAGTTATTATAATCACTGATAAAGTAGAGTTTTCCCTTATCTGTCGGCTTTTATTTAATCTATAAATTCTCATATAAGTGAGGATTTGGATTTTCATGAAATCTGCTAGGGCGGTAGAATTTCATCCCCCAAGTCCTGACAGGAGTGTCCACAGGTGAAGTTAATGCAGCTAAACTTCTGAAAAATTTAATTAATAACTTGGAGCTAGACTTCAGTTGACCCTTCAGTTCCCCTGAAAGTAAAGGTAGAATTTCAAAGATGTTTCCATTTTCAGAAGAGAAAGTTGTTTCCCAGTTTGGTATTTATAGAACTATCAACTGATGAAACATTTGCGACAAATTACATGACCCCTTTAAGTTGGGGCAGGCAATATATAAAAAGGAGCACTAGTTGTATGTTTGAAGCCTGCAGGTAGAGCCTGCCATACCTGAGTTTGCATTGCCCGACTTTTTATGCTTTTTTGATGGATGATTTTCTGACAGTGTCAAGCCAAAGTAGGGCCTGGACCCTCCTGAAATATAACATAAATATGTCACTTCAGGGAGTCCCACCTGACTGGGTGCAAAGAACTAATAGAAAGTTTAGAAGGAAGATGGTTCAGGTTGCTAAGCTTTCATAAGACGTTCCAAACCATCTATCAACTTCCAAAACATTGCTTAGCGTAAAAAAACTATAGATACCCAGTAAGATGCATCAGGTGAAAAATGACAAAGTAAATCAGTGCTATGATAAGCAAATGTGGACTAATACTATTAAAATTCATAGAAGCTTCAGAAGAAATAAGCCAGCGCCTGAATATTTTCATTAATTATACAAGAGTTAAGTTTTTTGAATTATAAAACAGCAGGGCTGAGAAAGATCTAAAATTACCAGGTACATACATGAAGGGCAGGAGCCATACCGCAGGTGGTAAGAAAAAAAAACGCTGAGCTTTGTCATCGCCAAAATGTATGATAACAACGTGGTGAGTAGCATAGTGACTACAGTAAATAGCCAATGCACTATATACTGCTAGAAGAGATCCCAAACAGAAAATATTCCTACAAGTTTAATAAATGGATGGCCATCAACTCCTATGTTGTCTATCATGGGTTCGCCAGCTTAAAAGGTGCCAGACAAAAGTTTCTCCAAAGCTTCCTCACCTTCTGATATGGCTTCCTAGGCTGATAACATAGGGACTTTATTATGATTTTTTTTATTTCTCATAATCTCTTATTTGCTCATTTTCAAAGAAAGATGCGTGGCGGCTACACCTTTTTGGTTGGGCACCACTAGTGCTAAAAATGGATGGTCATCTGATGTAAGGAGACTACTTATAACTTTTTCAGTTACCATAGAGGAGATGGTAAATACTCAGCCAAACAATCAGGAAACAGCCCAATACCATTATAAGGAATAAAACACCCCTGAGGGTGTCGATATTTATACAAAATGAAAACTCTTTCTGAGATTCTATCAGAAAATCACATAGGAGACTCATATGTTTAAAGGGTTAGAATATACTAGGGTTATTAAGAGGAGATGACCAACAAGGATGTTGATCACATAAAAATGACTATAAAGGAGGTGGTCTAAAGTCAATTCACTGAGGGCTTAAACAAGTCTGTATATCGGGATCAACTTACCATCCTGAGTATTAAACCTTTTGTATATTTAACTCAAGTTATAGATTAAAATTATGAGTATTGCCATATTAAAAGATTATAAACTTAATGTGATAAATTTCCCATTTCTGACTAAATGTAATGACCATAATTTCTGATTAGATATCTAGTACACTTGAGTGTCATTGATATAAAGCTGGCCGGCCCATCACCCAAACCTCAGATCCAACCTGGTCAAAATTGGCCCTTACTCATCGTTGGTCTAGGGTATGCTTTAAGTCATGAAAAGCGGCCAACTTGGTGCTCTTGGCTCTAGTACGCTCAGTATTGTCACTTCAATCTATTCTCATAATAATGTCATGGAACATGACGCTTTACTAATCAGACCATATTCTTTGAACTCTTATCTTGGGTTGATTCAGAATTACCCTGATATAAATTATCTGTTAGAAATGGTATGGGGGTGAGTTCTGAAAGAATCTACAAGTCCTTGCCGCGTAGGAACATAAGTCCTGAGAAAACGGCAGTGTACATGATTTACTGAAGTACCAGTTTTAGTGGAAGAACTAGAGTTTCCTTGACTATGTCAATAAACTAAAAGATAGGTTTTAACAAGTAAGTTGAAAGCTTGTGATGTCAGCCACCAGGATGGTGATGATAAAATAAAACTTAATTACCAAAGAATACTTTGGCAGCTTAGGTTGTTTGGCATTGCCTGGTGACCCTCCTTATATACAGTGCAAAGCATTTTAATTTAATAGACATGGCTTGAAGTCATATACTTTCATCAGTAAATCGTCATAAAACTACCTCCACATTATCATTTATATCTAATTTAAGTATAAGGCTGAAGGCTGGAAGGCAGAAAAGGTTCTTTAACATATAATGCTTTAGAGGAGACATTTGGATGGACTGATTATAGCTAATAAGATAAAAAAGAAGGGCACTATGGAGGTAGTCATTCAAATGGATGCAATCTGAAGCTGCTAATTTGTGCTAAAAATCAAAGTGCCATTGGCTCTCTATACAGTTCTATTTGTATCTGGGTAGTAAGGTTGGTAAAGAGCTATCTAATTTTTATACTAGAAGTTTATTATTAAATTATAGCAGATATAAAGTTGATCCAATATTAAAAATGTTACTCAAGGGAAACTATATTGGGTAAGGATCTGTTGATACAAGAATAAAGCAGTAGCATTTTGCGCTAGCTTTGGGACGGAAACAGCACCAACCAATTTAGTTAAGTGGTCAATGGCTACAACATCATATCCATGTCCATACAAAGCTGCTATAAATGTTCCAACGATATCAATGATATCTGTATTAAAGGTGGATCCTGGAAGGGTAGTTTCAATTGGTTCCTTGGTTCAGATCTACCTTGAGTTTAACAAACAAGACAGGATCAAGCACATCAATCAAGGTCTCAGCCATATTCTTCCAAGGGCTCTTAAATTATAACAGCTCAAGGTGTTTATTGACAGCTCTATGGAAAAAGTTGAGGGTATCTTACATTATTACTTTTGTGCGAGCAGATGTTTAAATATAAGACAATTAAATAGCGCCTAATTTTTACTAAGGTCTCTTTAGAAACCTTGGTGTCTCTACCAATTCTTTGGATTCAGTTCTAATTTTGTTATGGTTCAAATATTCAAAGAAGAGGTTTGAATAAGTTCATAGTGCTGATTCTCCTCAGAGTTAGATATATGTAGAACTTGTAGATGGGATAGTCATCAGAATCTAATTTAATTTTTCTGCTCGATAGGCAATAGAGAAGCCATAATCTTAGAGACATAAGTCCCAACAAGTCAGTCTCTCATCAGGATCCTTTATTTATTAGAGCCAGAGTATAGGGGAATGGTCAGTAACCATAGTAAAGTGATAAAAAATATAGGAAGGTGCGTAAATGCTTGATAGCTAATAATGCAGTGAGGAATTTTCATTTAAGCACAGAGTAATTTCTTTCATCCCTAGATAAAGTTAAACTAAATAGATGAGCAAAGCATTGCCCTGATTAGTATCAAATTGTGCAAGTATAGCTCCAAACTTTAGAGTCACTTGCATCAGTGAAAAGAATATAATGTTGATTTTGCTTAAGATGAACAGAAACTGAGGCAATTGTTAAAGAAGTATGTAAAGGATCAAAGGATTTATGTTGTTCAGGATTTTAAAAAGGGTACATCTTATGTAAAAGCTTAATAAAGGGCTTAGCTAGTTAGGTAAAATGGGAAATAATTTTCAATAGTACCCAACTATTCTTTGAAAAAAAACTTGAATATTTTATAATTATCTGAAGCAGGAATTTGTCAATTGCAGATACTTTACCAGGATTGGCAAAATGCCTTGGCGGGTTATCTTATGGCATGTTAATTCCATTTCACGTTAAAAGATGTACAACTTGAATGTTTAAGCTTTAGGGATGCTTCGCATAAACGTTGGAAAACTTATCATTTGTGGTCAGGGTATGCAGTGTGAGTGCAGTAAAAAAGTTACCTCATACAAATAAACTAGTACACAAGTTAGCTTAAGTCAACATAATAAATGATCCATAGCTCTTTGAAAGGTGTCAGGGGCATTACTTAATCCCTGTGGCATCCAGGTGGGCTCAAATTTTCCCTCATTGGTTATGAGAGCACATATAGCCTATCCTCACCTGAAAAGTTAATTTTCCAATATATCTTACCAAATCCATACCAGAGAAGAATTGAGATCTAGCTAATGAGAGTAGTAATTATCTATCCTATGTAAAAGGTAATTGTCTTTTTAAGTAATAGAATTTAGAAGACAGAAATCTATAACTACCCAATGACTAGTAACTTTTTTTAATTTAAAAAGTAGGGAAGACTACAGACTCTGGGAAGGTTGTTAAAACTCTGCTTTAAGAAATTGACTTACTTTGAGGGTGACTCTCACCTCTTCCGTTTTGACTTTACTGTAAGGTTGAGGAATAATGGGTGGAAACCCTGGTGTCAACTTGATGTTGAACACCTTTCATATGTCCATAGTCATGTGACCTGGAGGAAAATATACCAGAGAATTACCTATATTATGCTTCATCAGTAACTTTTTGATTAAGAATCAAATATGTTACCAACTAGATTGGGGCAGCAGCAATGATGGAAAACTCATCAAGTCTAAACTCACGCAGAGCTCTCACAGCCCTTTTAAAGTTACATGGCTCACAGGTAGTACTCAATGATAAGTAATGCCCTGATTTTTCTCAACCACCACAGGCACCCAAGTTAGAATTTTCTACCAAAACAGTTACTATTTTTGATACTTGGAATCTAAAAGTCCGAGGAATGGAAGGACTTCTGAGAAGGAGGGATTAGGAAGTCCCAAAACTATAATTAAATGATTAAGAGGAGAATTTACTTCTATCCATTTAGATTAGCATTTGGGATTAAAGGTGAATCCCATATCTATTTGGAAAATTATAATTACATTCCTTCATCTGCATAACCATTGCAGGTGTAGTTTAGTCTTGGGACTAAAACTTCAATATTCTAATTTAATTGTGGAATTGGGGCTGTTGCAATTGGCTTGACACATTATCATTTTGTATAGCTTTTTTATTTACTTTATTTTATCACTAATATGTAAATAAAGGGTTCAATTGGGGATTCTACACCAATTTTGATCAATAAAATATTAAGTATGTATTATCCTTGCCTCGTGGACCACTTTTTCTATATATAGTTGCCAAATTTGTATTAAATTACTATTGGCAACTTTACCTGAATGCCTTCATTTATAAAGAATAGCCAACTTTTTATTCTTTACTGGTTCACCTTTAATTCTCCTAAATAATTGATTACCTTGCCTTATTGGACTGTTTCATATTATCTTTTTTATCAATATTTTATTGAAACTAACAGTCTTTACCCCACGCCAGCATATACTCATTAATCAATAGTGCTTATCAATTTGTAGCCATTCACTATTATCTCAGTTGTAATTGGCTGAGTACTATTAATTTACAAATTCCTCTGAGCCCTAGCATTCATTTATGAACTATTATGCAACTATCCTGCAACTAGCAAGTGTTACTTAGCTGCACCAATATGAACTCTGGGAGTGAGTGATCATATTTAGATAGGATTGCTATTTGGAAGAGGAGGTTTTTTTACAATTGCTTCAAAATATTTGTACTATGAAGACAATAACCTACCATCTGATAGCCACTGGGAGTATTCAATACCACAGTGGGTTTATACAATTCTAAGTAAAAAGCCTATTTTCAATTATTTTGGGAATTATTCCTAATTTTCCCAGGAATCTGTCTCCATAAAGATCGCCTGTTGATTAATAAAATTTACCTTTGTGGTTCAAGTTGATGCCTAAGCACTAGTTCTAACATAAGTGTTTAATGTAACAATTTTGCCGCTTACATTTTTCTTTTTCAGAAGCTGGCTCCTGGATGATTATAGGTACATTAAACTAAGACTAAATAGAAATTGTCTTTATGATTTATAGCTGAGAGAACTTTCTAAGAACTGGGTTTTTAACAGAAGATTTTAACTATAGCAATTAATAGCTACAGTAATAATAAATATTGTAGTCCACCTACTTTAAGAGGAAGTCTTAAATTTGCACAATGAATTTGAGCATAGGCGGTACCTACAGAACTATAAACAGTATGGTTAAAATTGGGTTGTATTTTTATCTTTAATGAGTTGTGAAGAAATGATACTGAAAGATGACCAAGAGTCAAAGTACTTTTAAATGAACCTTATAAACTAAGGAATCCACTTAGGATTACTAAGAGGACTCATCATGAGGAGATTGAAATTTATAGAGGGTGATGCATTTATAACACAGGACAAGAAGGAATAGAAACTGATTTATTATCACTTTAAAGGGTTGCTTAAATATTTATTAGGGTTAGCATCTACAGAAATGACTTCAAGTGTAGCAACCTGAGCACGATTGGTTTATGGCAAATCAGAAAAGGTCAGCACAGGGAGTATCGCGCCCTATGATGACCCCTCTTTTTCTTTTTCATCTTCAAGTTGAGTTAGCAGCATTTAAAAGTATGAACAAGTCAGCCGCAGTAGGTACAATTTAGATTGTTAAAATTCTTTTTCACTTCGCCTTTTTTCACCACATGTTTATGGGGTCAAGTAGGGTTAGATGAAGGAGGAAGACATTTACAAGAGACACAATTATTTTAAGAGGAGCTTCCATGATATTGACTGTAGAAGAGTGTTGAGATATTGATATGACTGGATGATAAGCTATAAATAGTTGTAGTGGATTGGCAAATATCTGTCAAAGACAATTTAGTATACAAATAATTGACGCCTTGAAATAAGGCGAAAAGCCAATAAAATTCCAGCATGAATTTTTTCTATAGCCTTCAATAATGAGGTGAAACCAAACAAGTCCTGTAAACTAATAATAGCTAAGCCAAAGGGCTGAAACTGACCAAAAAAACAAAAATATTAGTGTAACGAGAGGAAAAGAGGGGGAGGTCGTTGATTAGTAAGAGGAGATAAGATATTAAGAAGAAGAAGGAGAGTTAGAAGTAGAAGTCATTAACTAATATATATTAAATAAAGTGTGTGCTGAAGGTAATGATTCTTATATATAAATGTTTAGTGTAGTTTATTGAAGGTTAGCGATCTCCATACTGTCAATCCGTTGCTCAGTGGGTTTAATTCCGTGAAAACCATTAGGCGGTTCATAAACCCTTCTTCCAAATTTTACAACAGTTTTTCTCACTACAGGAGGTCCATTGATCAACTCACTAAAGCTCTATAGTCGCCAAAATAATGGTGCAACAGGCTCAACTTAACGGGTTACTACCTCAGTTTACCAAGTCAGCCCAATATTAATAAATGAAACTTATCCTGGATACATTGCTACAGACTTAAGATATGTTTCTTCAGGAGCCTAAGGGTATAATTGATTAGCTTGATGAGGCATTCAACCAACTGCGACTTATTAGGCATTAAAACAGACAATTTGCCAACCGCTTGGATGATGCTGCAGAATGGCTACATCATGTAAAGTATAAATTGGATAGGGATGCAAGGGAAGGATTTTGTTATGGCGGGCATAACGCTGGATACCATGGTGAGAAGCTCTTTACTAAAAAGATATTATTTCCCTTTAAAGATATACTCCCACATACTGTCAGTACTGCCTGCTGAAGAGACGCACCCAGTATTCAAAGCGGCGGATAAGTCACACTATGCTGTGCTTTCTGAGACCATCGCTTGAAAATAATATAGCTATGGGACTCACTCAGATTCCCAGTTTCTCCCAATGTTCATAGCATGGAGTAGGAGGAAGAGGTCTGCATTGACAAGCTTCCCCATTTAACCGTGACAGAAACATACACGGGGTTTTCAAGCAGTTCAGATTTTCAGTAAAGGGGGCTTCGATCAGCTAAGGCCAAGGTGTTGATTTCTGCATTAGATGTCAGAAGCGCTGACCAAATTATTAGTTATTTACCAAACAGATCTGTTACCTATCAGGAGGTGAAGGACACAGTGCTGCAGTTGTTTAGAGGCGCATAAAAGATGTCACAACAGAAGGCCGAGTTCTTAACTATTATGTTTCAGTGGAACAAGTCTCTCATAGAGTTTGCTGACCACTTCACTGCTGAAGCACATGTGTTAGTAGGAGTGGGGTTGTTATCTGAAGCTGACCTGAGGATTGTGATAACCGCTGTGGTGAAGCCTTACCATGAAATTTTTAAGGCTATTGCTATAGTCTTTCAGGAAGATGTACCCCTGCCTAGAATTGTCATATACCTGCGCCATCAATTGGTATAACTAAATATATCCGGTATGAAAAAAACCAACTTGGGTTATAACAGGGTCTTCTTCTTAAGTGGGTCATCTCAGCTAAACTTTTATCCCGCCCAACAATTCCCAGCCCTATTATACCTATGTGCCTCGTCCTTGGCCAAACTACAACCAGCAGTATAGCTATTGGCTTGGCCCTTCTCATAAAAACTGAGGAAAGGAGCCCTATGAGTAAAGATGTTATGGGAGTGGTCATTCTGGGCATATTGCGCTTAACTGTCCTAAGCGCCATGTTCATTTCGTGCAGTCAGACCAGTATGTCCATGGAAAAGCTAGAGCAGAGAAGATATGGGACCCTTTACCTCCGCTATTACAGCCCCATCTGTCCTCCCAAACTTAATGAATTATATTCCGTTAAAGTTCTTCCGTTCAATGATGTATTTTTATATCAGCAGACAGTTGAGGAGGTCCATGTGCTGACTTGGGGTCAAGTAAAAAAAATGCTGTGGTTGGGGCCCTCCTGACGAAAACAACACCCTACACAGTGCATTCAAAAAGTTCTGGGACTAACGTAATAAAGACACAACTTTCCAAATAAATAAACTTTCTTTAATCATAATTTAACATACAACCTTTCACTCTCTATACATATTTATATTGCTAAAACAATTGTTAAAGGTATGCACATAGTTCCTATTTTGTATAACCATGTTTAAACCAGATGTCACATTCTTCTGAATTGTCTCTACTTTATCAAAAGGATGAACCTTCAGTGCAACCTTCATATTATTATTATCCACCCTATTCACCAGATTTGGCTCTGTCTGACTTATTTCTGTTCTCTAATCTGAAGGTGGCACTGAAGGTTCATCCTTTTGATAAAGTAGAGACAATTCAGAAGAATGTGACAGCTGGTTTAAGCATGGTTATACAAAATAGGAACTATGTGCATACCTTTTAACAATTGTTTTAGCAATATAAATGTATAGAGAGGGAAAGGTTATATATTAAATTATGATAAAAGAAAGTTTATTTATTTGTAAAGTTGTGTCTTTGAAACGTTAGTACCAGAACTTTTTGAATGCACTGTGTATGTCTGTCAGATTTTGAACAAATTTCGGTGGACAAGCCTGGCCCCTCCTCAGATGCTCCTACATTAAAAGAAGTACCCGTCGCCATTTCAATAAAAACTATTGTTAAAAAATATTCTAAGGTTGGAATGAGGATTATGCATTACCTCAGAAAGAGAGACTTTTTAATATGAATGTGGTGGGCAGTCAAAAATATTTTTATTATGAGTGTATGTATTGCAACATTATTGTAGCAAAGACCTGAATCCGCGCCATTGTAGATACCAGTGCACCAATCATCATAGTTTCAACCAAGCTGATAGCTAAGTTGGTGTTAAAACCTGACGTAGAGCATCAAATTGTGTATGGGACCGCAGATCAGAAATCACGGTTTCAAAGGGAGTGTACAGTGCTCTACCATTATGGTTTGGGTCAATTGTTGTCATAGCTCCATCTATTATGCTACCAAATAATACTTATGACCTGCTGATTGGAACAGAATTCATGCGTCACATTGGCGCAGTAGTCAATATGGTGGAGGAGACCCTTGAGATCCTGGGACAGCAGATCCTAATTTATTTTACCACCAGCGGAGTGCCATAGGATCCTGTCCATATGGGGAAAATCAATCTCGCTACTGTGATGGTGCAATCCCCATTTGTTACCATTGATTTAAAGTAAAACCCAAAATCACCCACAGCAGATATGCGAGTATCAAGGGTTGTCCATTTGAGCCTCCAGACCCATAACAATCACCTCTGGTCAATAAGTTAAGATAAGTACAGATCTAGAGGTTAAATTAAAGGACATTATGGGGAGGTTCTTGGGCCTTACCAACAGTCACGGTTAGAGACCTATGCAGCTTTAGTCGTCATCCTGCCTGGACACAAGGAGATCAAGGTTTTGCTAGCAAACTTACAGAAAGAACCGTTGGAAGTACGCTGACATCAAGTAATGGCATACCTGCAATTGACCCCCATCGAGAAGGTTCTCTGCTTTCATGAATTTAGATAGCTGGACGAATTTGGTTTCCCTGTCAAACCACAATCATGCGTAATGGCAGTGGTCCTACAGAAAATTAATAGTAATATCCAAAGGCAGCAAAAATCGTGCAATAGCTTTATTTTGAAAAATATTAAGAGATTTTTGTCGTTGATGATCATGATCTGTGGTGCGCTCATGGTGTTGTTATTGGCTGAACACTGTGGACCATCCCCCTATTTGATCACAGCCAATACAACGTTTAAAGTAGCAGAAGAAGTAGTTGCTAATAAAATAAGGAAGATACTGGGGCAAAAAATGATGTAACTATTGAAGAGAGCATGGGCTTCTCCAGTATTAATTGTAAAAAATAAGTGCGGCACCAACTGATTAGTAATTGACTACCAGAAGCTCACCAATATAACCAAAAAGGATCCTATCTGCTGCCACGAATTGATGACGCTTTGTTTTGGTTAGATGAGCTCGTTATTTTTCTGAAATGGAACTGATATTGGGGTACTGGAAATTTTGAGTTGCCCATGGCAGAAAATGAAGAAATGCGCCATAATTACGTCCAAGGGTAATTCAGTTAATTCATATGCCACAAGGGTTGTGTAACTCCCCGGCTACATTTCAATGAGCCATGGACACTATCCTGGCCAATCTTAAGCTGTTGTGCATCATTGTGTACCTTGAAGATATCAAGATCTTTTTGTGAACGTTCTCTGAGCATATTATCCATATCAAAGAAGTATTCCACCACCTTGCTGAGGCCAACATCAAGATTAACTCCTGCAAATGCCTCTTCTTCAAGGATCAACTGGATTACCTTGTATTTGTGGTTGATGTGAAGGGGCTTAAACCACAGCTGGCTAAAGTAAAGGCTAAGCAGAAAATGACCCTGCTGGGTAGCAAATGCAATGTACAGGTATTTTTTTTGGAAATGTTGTTTACTACTGACACTTTATCCCCAACTTCAGCTGTGTTGGGTACACTTTTTGAGCTGCTTAGGAAGGACGCCGCATTCAAATGGATAGAAAGTTGAAAATGTGCCTTTGATAAGCTGCGGACAGCATTAATCAGTGCACTGATGCTATGATACCCAAAATTTAAAAAAAATTTATTGTACAAACAGACGCTTCTCTTTCTGCTGTTGGAGCAGATTTATCCCAGGAAGATGACAAAGGGGAGGAGCACCATGTCACATACTTCATCTGGAGTCTATACTGCCATGAAAGAAGAAATTTCGTGACTAAGCAAGAGTGCTTAACGTGATTTACACATATAAGCAGTTCAGAATGTAATTGCATGGATTGTTGTCCAAAGTAGTAATGGACCACGATTCATTATGCTGTATGCCAAATCTCAGAGAATCAGAAGGGCGCCAAGAACGTTGGGACCTCAAACTGCAAGCTTACAATTCAAAAATCCTTCACCAACCTGGAGCTAAAATTCAGAATGCTGACTGCCTATTGCAGCTACCAACAATAGCCATTACGGCGGATAAAGTTATACAATTTATGACAAAATTCTTGATGGGAAGAATGATGAAAAACCACCACAGTAATCAAGACATTAGACGTAATGAGTGACAATATGTTCCAGAAGAGCGTCAAGTATTACAAGCGTATTGGGGACACTACAGTGAACTTCCCAAGACCTTCATCCCAACCAGATATTACTATGAGAGCGCATTAAGCAGTAGGACATGAAAGAATACACAAGACACTGGAATTGTTGTGACCTCAGTATTATTGGGAGATCATAAACTTTGATGTGCTCAAAATGATTTCCTGCTGCCACCAGTGCTAAGTGGAGAAGCTGTTCTGCCAAAAAAAGACCTCTTACAAGCTGGTGAAACCTCATTTTGCTTGGCACACAGTATCCATGAGCGTCATTGGGCCCTTGCTTATGAAAGAAAATCAGTCCAAGTATATCCTGGTGACAATCGACCACTTGACCAGGTGGGTTGATGTGCAGCCAAGATGAAATCTGAGAAACTTCACTGTGGCTAAGTTTGTAATGGAATGTATACTTCAGTGACATAGCTGTCCTCAATTCATCCTTACCAACTGTTAATTCTTGGCGTTTGGGCTCGATTCCGCCAAGTTGGGTTTGCACAGGGTATGAGCCACTGAGCAACTAAATTGTATGATATGAGGATCGCCAATTTTATAATAAACTTAATAAAATATATATGGAGCTATCGCCCCTTAATTTGATCTTTATTATAATATAATCGCAGATTTTATCTGCGCTCCCCTTTTCTCATAAAAACCTCCAAACCTTCTATCTTCCATCAGACTCTTTATATCTCAGTTCCTCAGCTGGATGCATCCTTAGCTTGGTACTCTTCTATTCTACTTCCCTTTTCAACTTACTCTTATTCATATCAAATCTCAGCATAAATCCTCTTGATTCAACAAATGCCTCATTTCAAAGTGCTTAAATACCAGTACCAGTTCAATTCCACCGGATTCCATACATTCCGCCATATTGACTTAGAGCTTAACGTCCAGTCATATTGGAATCATGACATTACCCCCTCCTTGACTGAATGATAGGTTCTTAATGTTTGTATGCTTGAAGGAACTTCACATGGACTCAGTTGATAACCCGACCCCAGAAGGTTCCTTAATTGTGTAGACATACATGCCAGTCTTCTCAATAATCTCAAATGGGCCAACCCAGATGTTAGAGAGCTTATTTTTTTGTCCAAGTCCATGCTGGTCGTGGAATAAAACATAATCCCCCACAGCAAACAACGGAAGACCGCTCTGTCACTTCTGGTCAGCCGCCTGGTCACAGATTTTCTTCGCTAGACTGGTGGAGTAGGCTTCCATTTTGCAACTTGATCAAAGTATCTGTGAGTTGATTCAGATATCACTGAGGATTCACACCACCAGTGTCCTCTACACATGAATATAACAAGGCAGGCAAAGCCAGATGTTGACCATACAGCAGTTGAAACAGGCTCTTACCAGTGGCTGAATGATAGCTGATATTATAAGCAAAAACAGCAGTAGGTAGAAGGGCACTCCATTCTGAGGGCTGATCCGTTATCAAATTGCAGAGTATGTTCACTAGGTTTCCCATTGACTCGCTCCACCATCCCATTGGATTCTAGATGATAGGGGGTGGTCAAAACCCAACGAATCGCCATCAACTCGTTTAACTTTGGAAGAATATGTGAAGTGAAGTTGGTTCTGTTGTATGTCAGAATGAACTGAGGGCAGCCATGCCACTGTATAATGCACTCCATAATGAACTTGGCAGTGGTGACTGAACCTAATTCTCTAATAGCCCTGGCTTCCACCCATTGGGTCAAGTGATTGATAGTGACAATTATATACTTAAATTAATTAGCACTAATTGGCAGAGGTCCCACTACATCAATGGAAACGGTGTGCCACGCGAACTGGGGTTTTACTAGTTGGTAGGTGGTTTTCTTGCGGAAAAGGTTTTTCTAATTGACACTGATGGCAGCAACTAACTGTTTCCAATACATCATAATGCATGCTTTCCAAGAAGTATCAGGTCGCAAGAATTCTAATGTCTTCACAATCCTCCATGGCTGACAGCCCGATGAGCACATATAATTTATCAAGGGTCAGGCCGAAGGATTAGGGAAACTCAGCGTCTGGTTGTCAATCCACTTATATAGTTCTCCCTCATGTAGAGAGGTATTTGCCCAAAGTCCGTCTAGTACATTGATCACATGAAGCGGCTCATCCTGGTATTTATTTACCATCATCTTCTCATACATTATGTCAGCTAGATCTGCTGTGATTGCGACTGTTGGCAGCCTATAGAGACAATCCACATTTTGGTGTTTCACTCCTAGTT
The DNA here is from genome assembly GCA_022478985.1 of Massospora cicadina. Lineage (NCBI taxonomy): Eukaryota > Fungi > Entomophthoromycota > Entomophthoromycetes > Entomophthorales > Entomophthoraceae > Massospora > Massospora cicadina. The sequence goes on from JAKSZP010005342.1 coordinate 38,973, forward strand.
AATGCAAAATCTCGAAATCATATGCTTTCAGCTTCAACGCCCAACGTGCGAGCCGCCCTCTGGTTCATGCAGATTCTGTAACCAACGCAAGGAAGCATGGTCCGTTACAACTTGGAATTGTACCCCATACAGGTATACTCAAAACTGTTTATAAGCGTAAATTACCGCTAAACATACTCACTCAGTAACGGTGTAGTTCAGTTCAGGACAGTTCAAACTTTGACTACAGAAGGCAACATAATGCTCCACGCCATTATCGTCCTTCTGAGATAATACTGCCTCTAAAGCAGATAGCGAGGCATTTATTTGCCCTATGAATGGCTTATCAAAGTTGGGGTATTGTAAAATGGGTGCGCTTGCTAACGTAGTATGCAATACATGAAAGCGTTCTGGCATCATTCCGTTCAATCAAAAGAAGCATTTTTATTTAATAGCTCAAAAAGCGGGGCCCCAATGCAGCTGAAATTGGGAATGAACTGTTGGTAATACCCAACCATTCCCAGAAACACTTGAATGTCCCACTTATTCACTGGCTGAGTCATCTTGCTTATTGCTTCCACTAGATCTGTCTGAGGTTTAAGCCCATGTGAATCTATGACAAACCCGAGGTATTCTAATTGCTCCTTGAAGAAATGGCACTTTTGAGGCTTAATTTTGATCTTAGCGGTGGCGAGGCGCTGAAACACTTGCTCCAAGTGGGCTAGGTGCTCTATAAATGTCCGCAAAAACACATTGATTTTGTCAAGGTAAACTAAGACGCAGGACAGCTTTAAATCACCTAAAATCATATCCATGGCACGCTGGAACATAGCTGGAGCATTACACAACCCTTGCAGCATGCGCGTCAGCTGGAACAATCGGCTCAAGGTGATAATTGCACATTTCTCCCGTTCTGTTAATGGCAATTTGATCTGCCAAAAACCTGAGATCAGATCCATGGTGAAAAGTAGTTCAAAACGCCCAATCAGTCTAATGCATCATCAATCTGCAGAAGAGGGTAAGAATCCTTCTTTGTTATGTTATTGAGTTTACAATAGTCAATAACCACTCGGTTTGTGCCATCCTTCTTTTTGACAATGAGCACAGGCAACTCCCATGGGCTGTTCGATGGCTCTAGCATTCCTTGCCCAATAAGTTTATCTACTTCATTGGAGACAACCTCTTCCACTGCTTTTGACCATCTATTAGGTCATGAACAAATGGGAGGGTGATTCCCTGTGTCTATCCGATGTTTCTCCCCTTGAGTGCACCCCAGGTCATGATCATCATTAGCAAAAATATCCCGATACTTTACAAATAAGGCTATAGCCTTATCTTGTTGTTCCGCCAATAATCCCGTGAGCACTCCCATAAAACCATAGTCAGTACGCCAAAAAAGGAGTGAGCTGGTAGTCTAAGATCTTCCCATGAGCCAAAGTCATGAATATGTCAAACTTCCCCATTAGGGACGAAGTGTAGGTAAGTCACCACTTGGTGTCACCTGATCATTAATGTTTCCTTCTGCAGTTCGTGAGCAGCACCTTCACCTCCCCATTCCCAGGAAACAATAACCCCAGAGCCACGTGTGGTTTGAGCTGTGAGTGCTGATGAGGCGCCAGGATTTCTCCATAGAGCCCCTTAGGGACTTTGATTTTGAGCCCAGTCCCTATTATGCCCTGGTGTCCAGATGGTAAGCTAAAAGGGCGCGTTGGTTGAAGCGGGATTCCATTATACTCATATATCTGGTTGGGGAGGATCTTAGTATGCTGACTCAGTTGCTGGTAGCGAACAGGGATCACTCCATCACTGTATGCTAGATTGACCTGACCAGAGTGGACTAAATCCGTTGGGACTCCACCAGAGGAAAAATATACTGGAATCTGTTGGCCGAACATAGTAAGGGTTTCTTCCGCCATATCTATCACAACGCCAAATTTTTTCATGAAAGCCACGCCAATAAACATATTGTAGTGGTTATTTGGAAAAACAACCGCTGGGGCAGACAACTGGACTGACCCAAATCGTAGAGGCAACGCACTATATGCTCTTTTTGACACAGTGCTGTGTGTTCCCGCGGTCCCATACACTACTCGATGGTCCACATCTGGTTTCAACATAAGTTTAGCCACCAACCGAGTGGAGACTATGTTCACAGGTGCTCCCATGTCTATGATAGCGCGGATTTTTGTGTTTTGAACGAATATGTCACAATAAGTACATTCCAAGTAAGAATAATCATTGGTGCTTATTGCTTGTATGTTTAAGGGCTTTGTGCTACTCAAAAAGGAAGAAATGCTTTTGCTGACTTAAGGATACTCACTAGCGATTTTCTCCACCAGAATGCCTATGTTAACCCCTACTAAAGGAGCGACGTTTGCTGAAGGATACAAGTTGCTAATGCCAATCTGTTCCAGGATCTGCCACGCGGATGGCTTCTGCACGTCTTGGAAAAACTCACCCAGATGGGGTGAGCCTTTACTCATGGAAGCAGAAGCAGGGGTATCCAATGAAAGCTGCTGGTATAACAAATCATCCGATTGAGGGTTAATTTCTACCTGAAAAGATGTCTGGGGATTGTTGGGGACAAGTGATATGGACTTAGCGGAGATAGAGCGTCCCATCTCTAGTCTGCTCAAGCTTTTCCCTTCTCGATCATCCTAGTTGGCATTGCATACACATGTGGTTGACTAGGGCAATTTGCTGCATAATGCCCTCTTTTTCCACACTGGAAGCAAGTGTTCATAAAAGGTGTGCGTCTATAGTTTGGGGCGGAAGACCCAGGCCAATAGTTGCTGGTAAGGTTCCAAGGTTGCGGATGAACTGGGGAAGCGTACCTGGGCCAGAAAGGGTATATTGTCTCATGTGAGGGATGACTACATTCCAGCGGCTGACAGCCCATTTGCTGCGACCTATACCCTACAAGGGTTGGAGCGGGGGCAACAGCAATTTTTCGGCTACATTGGGAGCGCTGTTTGTGGTGGAGAGCCGCCATAAGGCATTCATGATCTGAATAAGTCCGGTATCCCCATCTAACACATGGTACATAGCGTTATATAGTTCTCAATATGGTTTGACAGCCGCCGTCATTGATATACTTACATCTTCAGTGGTTACAATATTGGCCCCGAGCAGAACGTGTGCCTCCGCCAAAAAATGCTCAGCAAATTCTGACAGAGTTTCGTTTTGGTCAAACTGTATAGTCATAAAGTTGGCTTTTCGTTGACACATCTTGGTAGCGCCCCCATACAGCCGGATGATAATTGCTTTTAATTGTGCATAAGATACTGAGCTGTTGGGAAGATAGCATGTCACCTGATCAGAACTTTCCACATCCAAAGCAGACAGCAACAATTTTGCTTTTTGTCAATCTGTAGCTCCTTCCACAGGAATTCAAACCGCTTAAAGTAACCGTGTAAGTTCATGTCACAACTGAAAGGAGGTAATTTCTCAATATGAACGAATTCGCTTTGCTCTGGATTCCTGCTGCAAAAAGCAGGCGAACTGTTGTCAGAGAGACTATGGGAGCCATTCTTTGATGCATTATCACACAGCCAGCTGGATAGACTTGAACTCGTCAAAAGAATTGAAGAGGTGGTGTCACACATGAGGGGTTCACCATACCTCCCAATGGATATTCATTTGCTGATCAATAACATTCTTCCCCTGAGTTGCCACTAACTACCCCATTCCCCCCAGCTTCAGTATGCTCCACAAACTGTTCATTGATCAACTGTTGCAGCGTTTCATATGGTTGTTGTAATTTCTGGTGGACTCACCTTTCTTCATTCAGTTGCTGTTCCAAAGCTTGTATTTGTGAAAGAACTTCTTTGATTATATACTGCGAGCAGGTTTGCTTTCAGAATGGAGGAGGACTCCTTATTGTAGAGTAATTGGCTTTCTGGTTGTTTTCAACTATAGTTGCTTAGTGTGCCCCCTGTAGTGAGCACCACTGTTAATTCTCGGCGTTTGGGATCAATTCCACCGAGTTGGGTTTGCACAGGGTATGAGCCACTGAGCAACCAAATTGGACAATATGAGGATCGCCGATTTTATAATAAACTTAATAAAGTATATATGGTTATTGCCCCTTATTTTGATCTTTATTATAATATAATCGCAGCTTTTATCTGCGCTCCCCTTTTCTTGTAAAAACATCCAAACCTTTTATCTTCCATCAGACTCTTTATACCTCAGTTCCTCAGCTGGATGCATCCTTGTATTAGTACTCTTCTACTCTACTTCCCCTTTTGACTTACTCTTATTTGTATTGAATCTTGGCATAAATCCTCTCGATTCGCTGAAAGCCTCATTTTGAAGCGCTTGAATTACCATTACCAGTTCAATTCCAGCGGATTCCATACATTCTGCCATATTGACTTAGAGCTTATCATCCAGTCATATTGGAATCGTGACACCAATAATGGAACTAATTTTGCCTCCCACATTCTACCCAAGCTAAATGATCTGATGGCCATCCATGGGGTTCTAACAACTCATATCACCTGAATCCAATGAAATGGTCAAACGGGTTAATGGAACACTGGTGAACATACTCTGGAATTTGATAACGGTTAGACCCTCTGATTGGAGTACCCTCCTTTCCACCGTCGTCTTTGCCTACAATATTAGCTACCATTCAGAGACGGGAAATAGCCCCTTCCAGTTGCTCTACAGTTGGCGCCCAGCCCTATCCACAATCCTTTATACCCGTGTAGAATATGATGGCAGAGTGGATCTGCAACGTTATCTAATGAACCTTACTGACACCTTAATCAAGCTGCAAATGGAAGCATACTCCTCTAGTTTGGCTAAGAGAATCAAGAACCAGGCTTCCAACCAGGTATGCATAGTGGACTAAGGAAGTTTGGTGAAGGAGAGCTGGTCTTAATCCACGCACCGCATGAGTTTGGGCGAAAGCATAAACTAGCTAATATCTGGATTAGCTCTTCTAAAGAATAGAGAAAATGGGAGTAGACTCCTACACAATCAAGGATCCCAAAAGTGGTTAAATTGATATTTGAGTACACATGAAGTTACTTCAGGCGTATAAGAAATAGGAGACTTATTGTCTGGTAAAGAGGTGGTAATGTTGAGATATTGGTATGACTGGACAATAAGCTCTAAATAGTTGTAGAAGATTGGCAAATATCTGTCAAATACAATTTAATAGTATACAAATAATTGAGAGCCTTGAAATAAGGTGAAAAGGCAATACATTCCAGCATGAATATTTTCTAGAGCCTTCAATGATGAGGCAAAACCAAATGAGTCCCGGTGAATAAATAATAGCTAAGCCAAAGGGTCAAAACTGACTAAAGCAACGAGGCTATGAGTGATCTGAGAGGGAGAGGGGAGGTCGTTGATTAGTAAGAGGAGAAAAGATAGTAAGAAGAAGAATAAGGAGAGTTGGGAGTAGAATTCAGCGATTAATATATATAAAATAAATAAAAATTAGTGTCATTGAGGAAATTGCTACCTATATATAGACATTTATTTGTAGTTTACTGAGGGTTGGAAATCTCCATATCGTCATTCCATTGCTCAGTGAATTTAGCCCTGTGCAAACCATTGGGAGGTTCATAAAACCCTTTCACCAGATATTACAACAAAAAGATAGAACGCTCTATAGAAGTCATGTGTAATAGGAGTTGAAATCTATTTGCTAAAGCGAAAATTATGGAGGTATAGCATCTTTGAGAGTAAGTTGGGTCTTAGTTATCAATTTATATGTTTAATAATAAAGGAAGGAAGCAAATTCAGCTGGAGATTCTCTTTGACAAAAATTTTGATATCCATGAATTCTTATTTCTGATTAACTAGGGCCAGACCACTGCCAATATTTTTTAAATATGAGCAGTTTTGACCTCATTCCATGTAGTACACTGTCAAAGTTGAGGTAACATCATTTCTTAAGAGATTTATCTTAGAAAAGAAGGTAGGTGTTTAATATTCTTTCTATCTGAAGATCCAATTATAGAATTTATATACATTAATAAAAGAGGCAACGCTACCATCACTGGGGGTAAACCTGTCTTTAGGCGGCTTATCACAGCTTCATTAGCTGAAGGTATGATATATACACCCACAGGAGAGGTTTATTGAGTATCTGAAAAGGAGATTCAGAGAGAGGCTAGGAACTTGAACTGAGTTGCTAATTTTTTTCATGCCATAAATAATGGTTTGCAAAGAATCAACATAAGCCATCATTGATTCAATAGAAGCTTATTGGAGAAGTTCTTGTTAAAATGCCTCAAGCTCTATTTACTAAAACTAAATAGTAGTTTGGGTTTCTTGTTATTCATTTTCTAAGCTTTTAATTACATTTATTGATCATCTAATTATAAATAAATGGAGTAATAGAGGTGATAGGCTGTATCTAATCCCTTTTTTTAGTATTAGATGGTCCCAATGTATCTAATTCCTTTTTTAGCATTTATGGTAAGGTTTGTATTGACTGACTCACCGCTTCTATATAGCCAACAATTTTTAAGCAATAGCACCTAAATCCTGATATAAAATAATAATTATTTCACATTCATGATTCTCCTCAATCTTTCTCTATTGTTGCAAACACTTTTGCAACAAATTCAATTCAAGTCTAGGTAAAGTTTGATAATCTCACTGAGGTGATTAGTTGGCGCCCAATGTCAGGGTGCAGTTGGATGATTAAAGTTAAGGGCACAGGTGTTTGCCCCATTTCAATAAAATTTTAAATCGCCCTTAAGAGTCTGGCGGAGTAAATAAAGTTGTTAAAAAAACTGGCGGTTACCATTTCCCTAGAAATTTTGGCCTGGAAAGTGCGCTGCAACCAGTTCATCAATATGCTGCACTCCCAACCACTATTTTCAGTGGAACATGGGGTGCAAGTTTTCCAGGATATTCAGAAAATGGCGCTTTGAGAAATGTTCTGTGGAGATGTACGCACACATTTCCCAAACGCGGTGTATGTTGCACCCCACTCCATGCCACATGGTTGGCTGGATCTTGGCTTTGAAACAAAGAAAGCGGCGGATGAAGTTGCAAAAGTGCACATAGTAGTTGACCTCCCAGATGGTCAGCGGGTAGTTTAAATAAAGCACACCTGATAGACTAAGTGAACCAAATTTTGTGACCTTCGACTTCCTACCCACAATGGTACAGCATACTGTGCTTGAGCACCAACTGAAGGCTGGGCTTTCAATATATGTAAAATCCAATCCTTCATGATTCAGCATTTTACGCTGATGCCAAACCTGTGCACAGGTAAAGTGATTGTTGTTCTCACCCCATCTTCAGGGATAGTGAAAGATTTGGCTCAAATCCCTCACACCACTTTCATTTATAATAGATGGGCAGAACGCCCATCCTTTCTGGGTCACCATGGATAGCGCGCCTCTCATCTTCTTGTTCTGTCACGCTTTTGGCCACAAGGCCCACAATTGCCCTGTCAAAGAAAGTGTGACTCATCAAGAAATTAACTCAGATGCAATGTGCGGTGCAGACGCCCATTATGAAGTGGCACTAGGCACTGACAAAGCCTTCCCGTGGGGAGTGCAAGGCTGTTACATTATTGTAAAACCAGTATCCCCACAATAGCGGAAGAAGGCCAATCAGGTCTGCAAGGCGGTGGCCAAGGAGGTGACCAAGACTGCATCCGCCATCTCGCCAGCCTAATCCCTGAGGACATTGAGACTTTCACAGCAGAAGCAGCTCGTGAATCTCTCAACCAATCAGATTGGGTCACCTAAGCTGATTGGGCCACCCAAGCTGAAATCCTGATGGACAAATTGGCTTCACATGACCAATGCACCCAAGCATCTATCGGGATTGAGTCACTCCCCAATATTCCTACCAAAATTTTACCTCTAAGTGATGGTGCACTGCAATGCATGAACCGCAAAAATCTCAGCTCACAGCGGGGAAAAAGTGAAGGCAAAGGCAACGCAAACCCCACTGCTTAAGCTAACCATTCTGACATACTCTGTAGCATCAAATACCTGAGGTGCCAACAAGTGCCGTGAATAAAAAGAGAAGGCTGAAGGGCTCAGGTGCCCTTCCCCTTGCAACTAAGTTGTGATGGGGGAGCCTTTAATTTAGGAACGTTGAACATCGCTGGACTCAAGGCCTCACTGTCCCAGGCTATGAAATTGAGTTTTTACAAAACAAGTTACCCATGGACATCCTGCACATTCAGGAAACCCACTGTCCGCGTGGTATTAAAGAATCTTGGAAAATCATGCTAAACCCTTCCCTCTCCTTTTGGTCTGATCACTGTGGGGTGCTAGTTTGATTAAACAGTAATTTTAAATATATTTCATCAAATTCATACCCAAAAGGCCATGTCCATGTTGTCACCTTTTTGTGGTATGACAAAGTGCACGCCATCATAAACATTTATGCCCTAAACTGTGCGCAAGAAAGTTAGGGAATTTTTCTCAGCAGTCAATTTTCTTCTGCTACCCACCAACCCATTTGTTGTTGGAGACATGAATTGCTGGATGAACCCATCCACTGACCGCTGGCCATCATCAACTACACCCCCACAGGTGCACGTTGAACTTCACACTCTCAAGGCCACCCTAGGGTTGTTCAATACCTTGCCACGCCATGCTCCGCTACTCACTAACATGTCATGCCCCATGCATACAACGGCCAGTTATGGTCTAAGACCCGCATCAACCTTATCCTCACGCAACTCAAATTTCATGCCCAAATTTCTCACTTAGCCATAACCAAAATTGATTTCTCCGACCATAGGATGGTATCAATATCCTTCCGCTTGTCCAAACCAGTATCCCAGGCGCCATATTGGTGCAAACTTCGGCCAGATGAAATTTCATTGCCACGATTTTCTTTGTGGGCAGAATCAGTGACCTCAGCTCCAGAGTTTGTCGGACCATTATGTGCAGATCAATTTCCACCTGGTCAACCTTCATGGCGAGCACAATCTGCCAGGCTCGCCACCTCTCCTTCCACCGCTCACGGGCTGCCCCAACAATCATTTCACGCATATTGGTAGAGTTGGACCAACTGGTGTCCAACATGCCCGCTGCAGGCTATAGCCTAGCTTGGGGTCACAAGTGGGCAAAAGTGGGCGCCCACCTCAATGCACTGGTGAGACAACGCAAACATTTTGTTTGTGTTCAGTATAAAGCTAAACATATTACAGCGGGCGACATGTGCTCTTCTTACTTTTTATAAAAGCTCTTTGCACCATGCCAGAGTTTGGCCTGCACACAGGTGCCAAGGACAGACCACTCCGTCATAGATATGCCAGCCAAAGTAACTATCAAAATAAAAAATATTACATACAACTGTATCAATAAATCCAATTCTGCAGGCCAAAATGACAAATTTTTCAAAAGTGCACACATATGCACCATTTCCTGATTCTCAGAGTTGATGAATTTGATTACTTGGGACAAACTCTGGTCCACTGTTCACGGTGCACCATATAGGAAATTCCCAGGTCTAGACGGCATCCCTAATGAGTTCTATAAGAAGTACTTCAAAGATTTATCCTCCTTGCTGCTTGCCTCACTTAAACAATGCCTTATGGAGATGCGCCTCCTTCCTGGAGGGCAAGAGACCTTCACAAATACATTAAATGAAAAAGGGGATAAGCTGGACTTGGCCAGCTGGCGCCCCATTTCTCCTAATAACACAGACACAAACATTTTTTACTAAAATAATGGCTAACCATCTAGGGATTGCTGCCTCAGCTCTTTTCCCCTGAACAAATTGAGTTTCAGACCCAAAAGGTCAGATTGGGATAACATACACACTGTATCCAACGTCTGTCATTCCACAGCTTCTGGAGCACTTATTTATAGACCAGCAGTAGGCCTATGTTAGAGTCAACTGAAAATACCTCAGAGCCTGCCTCCACAAGTTCCACCTCACCCCTCACTTCATCAATTGAATGATGCTAACAGAATCCGCCACAACAGCTGTTCATGGCCCTGACTTCCTCACGGATGTAGTCCGTTCTCAAAGGGGACTGCGCCAAGGGACCTTCTTAGCCCACTTTTGTATAACTTCAGCCTTGACCCACTTCTTCAAAAATTGAATGCCCGCCTTACTGCGGTCCACATGCAAGGCCAAGCCCCTGTCAAGATGTTGGCGTTTGCTGATGATTTTGTGGTTGGGGTGTCTAACAATCATAATGCATGTGCGCTTAGAAATACTATCTAGGTTTACTACAGGATAAGTAATTCAGCACTCAACACCTAGACACCGAAATTGTTCTCCTTGGTCAGTATCAAGACCGCTGGGCCCCAGCGCCCTGTTTCCTACCCACCTCATCAGCTAGCGCACGAGTTAGATTGCCATGCCTACCCCACACCGCCCCGCTTGTGCTCCCCTTTGTGCCAGGCCCCACTGTTGGCCCTGTCCGCCATTTGGGGGTGTGGCTGGAGGCAGGAGGGTACTCCTCATTGGTGATGGAAAACCATATCCTAGACAATGTAATGAAACGCATAGCTTCCCTCAGAGCCCATCATAACTTCCTTATAGGCAGGGTAGTGTTAGTCAACTTTATGCTCCTCTCTAAAGTTTGGTTTGGGGCCTACGCCATCTCTTTTTCCCCATTTTTCAAGTCACTATACGCCCTTCTGCAAGGGTGGCTTTGGTTGGGCCATCCAACTCCGGTGCACCTGGATGTCAAGTTTGGCCCTCTCCATTGTGCTGGTATGGGTCTGCTCAACTTTAAGAACCATGCCGCCAAAAATCTTGTCACCTGGATCACAGCTGTTACTAACCCTTACAATCCCAACCCAGCACTGGTGCCGCGCAGCCCGCTCCAACTTCTCCTGCGCCCTGGGTCTCACCAATCCGTCCCACCCCCCACTCTCTGTTGTTGTACCTTGCCTCACATCCTTCTGCATCGGGCCCACATGGGACATCGCCCCACTTCAAAAGGATCCTCCTCTCCATGCAGAGCGCTTAGTGGAGAATCGCATCTGTGGGAACATCAACCAGAAGGGGCGTCCCTCTCCTCAGTTCACCCAGGAAGTACAAGGACTTCATATTAAGAACGGAGTGATACCCATGCGACCCCCTACCATGGCCAGGGTGGACTACCTGGACATGATGGACATCTCCTACCCCTTTGATACCCAGAAAACCATTTGGAAGTATGCCCACCACCCTCTTCAGCAGCCACGTTTCGTTCTCATGTGTGGTGCTGCTTGAGAAGGGTATACCATACTGCCTAATGCTCTAATGCTTTGCACTCATCCTGTGTCATGTGTGGCCAGTACAGAACGCTGGTTCACCGCTTGGAAAAGTGCCATTTATCTAAAGCGATATGGCGTGAGGTGCAACGTCTGCTTCATCAAATCACAGCCCTTCAGCCTGTCTAAGGACATGTTTGCTTTATCCATGGCTTCCCCTTTTCCACCCTCCCTCCATGGCTTGGTAGTTGCAATCGCTATGTAAACCATCCACATGATTGTCTTGGATACCATCTCAGGCTCCACACCCATCCTCCAAGAAGCTATTATCTGGTTAAGGCACACTTAGTGGACCACTTTCAAGCGTGGATGTTTGGGTACCTCCCACCACATCGCCGCCAGTTGGTCTCATCCTGGTTCCCAGTTTAGTTTATCATTTTGGACCTCTTCCTACATACATGCTCAATAGAGGCGCAAGCCCCTTCATACGTGCCCCCTCCCTCTCTTGGCATTCCCACTGGCAACAGGAGATAGCCTTTGTTTCTCTGAGGCGCCCTCCACTCACTGAAGTTTCATTTTTTAGTGTCTTTTTAGAAGTGTCCGTCCCCTGGTCGGCCTTCTCCAAATAAAATTTAAAATTTACAATAACATTTTGTCTGAGCGTTTTGGTATCATTTGTTTAATTCAATATATATAGGTTTTTTATGCAGTTCTTAGTTTTGTTAATTTATAAGTAGAAAGTGTTGGTTTTAGCTGAGTATTTGTTCTTTTAGGTTGATTTGATATACTCAATTATTTTAAATAAGTGGATGATATTTTAAGTATAATTTGATGGGCTCATATAGTTTTTGATAAATGGTTAGTGTTTTTGATTGATTTGATAGGCTCAATGTCCTAGAAAAATGGTTGATGGTTTAATCATTCTCATAAGTTTATTTGGCTCTTATAAGTGACTAGTGATTTTGGTTGATGTGGAAGGTTGTGTGTTTTGCTGAGTGTTTGGGGGTCTTAGTTTTTTAATAGATTTAGATAACTCTATACTTATTAGAGGCCATTTACTAATATAAAACTATAACAATCAATCAGAATTAATGGTTAATTATAAACTAAGAAAGGATGGGAAATGGATATTTTATTAAAAAAAGGAATTGGAGATTGGAAAAAAAGAAAATGGGCAGTGGTAAGAGGGAACTTACCTGAAGTAAAATATTTATCTAAGAACTTTAGTTGAGGCATTACTCTGCATAAGAATCTAATACTTTCAAAATAAAAACTTCAAACTTCTAAGAATTGTGGGGTTTGGAACACTCTTATTATTTTGAGGGCAGAAGGCATTGGAAAGCTTAACATTATCTTCGCTTTTTGCACAGCCTTCCAATAAGGTTGTACTATTAAGACTCCACTCTTGCATGGAAATTTAACTTAGAGGTGTTAAATATGGCGCAATGTTGCGCCATTGGGGAGGGAAATTGAATAGTAAGTTATTTAACCTGGAAGTCAAGTGTGCAACGGGGGGTGCTGAACAGGCATGGATAGCTGCCAAAAGGAAGGGATATTGTTGGGGTATAAAGTTGTAAGACCCAAAATTAGCAAAAGACCAAGAGCAACCAGCATCAACGTATTATAAAGAGCAAAAGGAGCAGCATGAGTGTCAGGAACAGACTCATCAGCGGGACATGCCTGCACTCTGTCTTAAATCTCATAGAAACAGCTGAAGGAAATGTGTCTAATGTTCTGGAACCATTTAACGTAACAAAAAATGGAACCAGCTCATGGCAAGCATCAGCTCGCAAAATGTGGCCATTGTAACTGGAGATGGCAACATCAAACTAAACAACAAACTCAAAAACCTGAAAAAGAGCTATGGTGGACAGGAAGGGCGCATAGGAAGGTCCACTCAGCACTTTGGCAGAAAATTAGAAACTGAATGCCTTATTATGTAAAGACCAAAAGAGCTCAAGTTCAATTGGATAGAACTTCACAGTTCCCATGAAACCATCTGAGGCGCCAAGAAACTAGAGTTAATATGGCCCTATAACCCTTTATCCAGAGAGTGGTAAGCTATCTAAGTTGGTGCATGATGGCTGCATTGCATGCCATGATGCACAAAGTACCATTTAAGAACAACAAACGTACTTATAGGATTTTGGAATGGAGAATGTTTTTACTATAGAAACGTGAGAAATAAGAAAAAAAAAGTTAGTGGCCCTACTTGTAAGGGCATTGACCTTATTAGAGGGAATGGCCTGGGGTTTCCTGAGCTGTTCTTAAGTGCAACATCATCTTCTCAGGTTACTAATTTCTGGGGTTGTGCATTGAAGAAAAGGGTTGGATTGCAGAGTTTTCACATGAGTTTACTTATAATGAATGATGGGCACACCATGGTTGTTTTCCCATTATGCTTTTCTAACGTTTTCAAGGATCTCTAAATCAAGACGTGCTCGACCTGCAGTAGTCTGGTGCTCATTAAGTTTCAGAAAACTGAAAGATTTTATGAAAAAAGTTTATAAATAAAAAAGAGTGAGTTTATATTGGAGGTCAGAACCTTAAAATTCATAGTATAGTCAAAGTATATGATAAATTAAAAAGAAAAAAGGTTACTTTTCTTTCTCGTTGCAAACACTTTTGCAACCTATTCAATTTAAGACTAAATCTAGTTTGATAATCTCAAAGAGGAGATTAGTCTGCGCCCATGTCTGGGACCAGTTGGGCAAGCAAGGCAAGAGGAGCAGGCGGAAGGCCCGCGGCCTCTAACGTTCGAAAACGCCCTGGAGAATCTGGCAGAATAGACAAAAATCTCAAGAAACCGGCGGTCACAATTTCCCCAGAGATACTCGCATGGCAAGCATGATGCAACCAGTACATCAACATGCCACACTCCCAGCCACTTTTGTTGGTGGAATTTGGAGTCCGTGTGTATCTGAACATCCAAAAAACGGCCTTATGGGAAAAATTTTGTGAAGATGTACACAAAATTTTCCCAACTGCAGTGTACGTTGCGCCTCACTCCATGTCACGCGGTTGGCTGGACTTAGGTTTCAAAAGAAAAATAGCAGCAGACAAGGCTGCAGTGGTGCGCATAGTGGTCGTCCTCCCCGAAGGGCAACGGTTCCTTGAAACCAAACACACCAGATAGACAAAATCAAACCAAATTTTCCTCATGTTTGACTTTTTGCCTACTATGGTAAAATGTGACATTTTTGAGCAACACCTGAAAGATGGTCTCGCCATATATGGCGAAGTACAATCTTTTGAAATGCAACGTTTCACGCTGATGCCACACCTGTGCACCGGCAAAGCCATCACAGTTCTGACCCCAACTGAGGAGATCATGAAGGACCTAACCCAGATCCCGCACTCCACCTTTATTGACATCGCAGGGCATACCACCCACCCATTCCAGGTAACCGTGGATAGCGCGCCCCCCATTTGCACTCACTGTGACACGTTTGGCCATAAGGCGCATGCATGCCCCATCAAGGAGGGCGTCACATTCCAAGAGCACCCCTCGGCGGCCATGGCCAGTGGAGAGGCGCACTACAAACCAACCGCAAGCACCAAGGAGGCTTTCCCATGGGGAGCACAAGGCTGCTACCTATTGGTAAAGCCTATCTCCCCGCAGGAGCAGAAGAAGGCTAAGCAGGCCCATAGGGCCACGGCCAAGGAAGTGGCCAAGGCCACCACCACTATCCCACACTCACAACGCCAGGAGGACATGGAGACCTTCGCGGCGGAAGCAACTCAGGAATCCATCACCCAATCAGATTGGGAGGCCCATGCTGAGTGGGCCACTCAATCTGAGGATCTGATGGGAGATTCGATCTCACCCAATTGCTGCACCCAAGCTCTGGTCAAAACTGACTTGGGACCTATCCCAACTGAAAATTTTTTTGACCCGCTCGATGGTGCACCAAACTTATCCGCACCATAAAAAATTCATCCGACGTCAGGAAAACAAAAAGCGAAGGCCTAAGCCAACGCGACTCTTTCCGCAAAAATTAACAATACCCCCGATAGTGTTGCTGCTAACACCTGCACTGCTGTGAAAGCCCATGGGGACCTTGAAGTGGCTGGTAGGCCTGGGGCCCACCCCCTTGCACCTAAGGTGCAATGGGGGAAACCTTCACTCTTGGGATGCTGAATATCGCCAGACTCAAGGCCTCCCCTTCCCAGGCTAGGAAACTGAGTTTTTTACAACACAATTTACCCGTGGATATCCTGGCCATCCAGGAGTCCCACTGTCCACAAGGTTCTGAGGAAGCTTGGAAAACGATGCTCCTCCCATCCCTATCCTTTTGGTCAAAGCACTGTGGGGTGCTAATTCAGAAAAATAATTTTTTCAAATTCACATCCTTAGAAATATTCCTAAATGGCTGAATGCTCGTCGTCACCTTCTCATGAGCTGATGTTGCACACGCAATCGTCAACATCTACACCCCAAATGGTGCACATGAGCATCAGGAATTTTTCTCATTGGTCAAATCCCTCCTGCTACCCCCTGATTCTTTCCTAGTTGGCAACATGAACTGTTGGCTAACCTCACCAATAGACCGAGGCTGCCCTCACCCAACGCCCCACAGGGCCACGTAGAACTACGCATTCTAAAAGCCACCCTTGGGTTAATGGATGTGCTGCCATGACATGCCCCACTGCTCAAAAACATGATGCATCCCCACATCCACAACAGCCAATTAAGGTCCATAACCCGCATCAACCTTATTCTAATGCCGGCGAAATTCCAACCCCACATCTCCCACTTCAAAACAACAAAAATGGAATTCTCCGACACTGACTGGTCTCAATTACATATCACTACCCGTCACAGTTGCAAAGGCCCCACATTGGTGCAAAATCCACCCCCCGATCTTGTGTCGCCAGGATTTTCCATGTGGGTGGAAGAGGCAACTTTGGTGAAATCATTTGTTGCACCATTTTGCGTGGACCCCATTGCCACATGGGCAACTTTCAAAGAGGACACCATCCACCACTATCGCCATCTCTCCTCCAGACGCTCATGAGCCAAATCAGCGGTCATCTCACGTGCTCTGGTGGAATTGGCCTTCTTGGAGTCCAACATTCCAGCCACAGGATACAGCCCTGCATGGGGCTGGAAGTGGGCGGAGGCAGCCGCCCACCTCAACGCACTCAAAAGGCAACACAAACATCAGGTTTGTGTCTAATACAGGGCCACACACTTCACTAAAGGTGACAAGTGCACCGCATACTTCTTTAAAAAAATTTTGCACCACGCCAGAGTGTGGCCTGCACACAGGTGCGAAGATCGGATAATTCTATCGTGGACACACTGGCCAAAGTGGCAATCGAAATGCAAAAATATTACTCCAAGTTATACCGAGCTGAACCAATTCAGCCAGCTGAAATGGTGGAATTTCTCGACCAAGTTCATATCCGCACCATTTTCTGATACCCAGAAATAATGAATTTAATTACTCCAAACGAATTATGGACTACCATTTGCGGTGCGCCAAACTGAAAATGCCCAGGCCCAGATGGCATTCCATATGAGTTCTACAAAAATATTTCAAATATATATCCCCATTGCTGCTTGCCTCACTTAACCAAAGCCTGTTGGAAACGCGCCTCCTACCAGGAGGACATGAGGCCTTTACTGTCACACTCTTCAAGAAAGGGGATAAGCTTGACTTAGCCAACTCGCGCCCCATTTCTCTAACAAACACAGACACCAAAATTTTAACAAAAATCATGGCTAACCGTTTAGGGACTGTAGCATCTGCCACCATCTCCCCAGATCAATTCAGTTTCATCCCCAGAAGGTCGATTTGGGATAATGTGCACTCTGTGGATAATGTATGTCAGTCCACAGCCTTTGGGGCACTTATATTCTTGGACCAACAAAAGGCCTATGATAGAGTAAACTGGGAATACCTTAGGGCATGCCTCCATCAATTCCACCTACCCCCCGCTTCATAAACTGGGTGATGCTGCTCACAGAATCTGCGACAATGGCAGTGCGTGGCCCAGGCTACCTAACGGAAGTAGTCCGCCCTCAAAGGGGCCTGCGACAAGGGGACACCCTCAGCCCACGCTTATACAACTTCAGCCTTGACCCATTACTGCAAAATGTGAATGCCCAACTCACTGGGTCCATGTGCCAGGCCAAACCCCAGTCAAGATGATGGCATTTGCAGATGATTGCGTGGTGGGGGTGTCTAATAACAAAGATGCATGCGCGCTTGAAGCCCTCATCCAGGAATATTCCCAGGTAAGCAACGCGGCACTGAAAGCCTCCAAAACCAAAATCATCCTCCTCGGTCGGTTTCAGAACTGCTGGGCCCCAGCAATTAGTTCCCAACCCGGCCCATCTGCTCGCCCACGTCCACGCCTTACTAACTCAACACACACCGCTCCACTGGTGCTCCCCTTCATGCCACGTCCTACCATAGGACCGGTGCGCCATCTGGGCGTGTGGATGGAGGCAGGCGGATATGCATCAGCAGTAATGGAGTGCCGTATACTGGACAACGTGATGAAGCGAATCGCCTCTCTCAGAGCCCACCCTACTACCCTCACTGGCAGGGTTGTTCTTGCTAACTCTATGCTCCTATCCAAAGTCTGGTTCGGAGCCCACGCCATCCCCTTCTCCCCAAGCTTCTTCAAATCCCTGTATGCTTTGCTACAAGGTTGGCTTTGGTCAGGCCGCCCTCCACCAGTACGGCTAGAGGTCATGTTTGGCCCTCATCATCATGGTGGCATGGGCCTACTTGACTTCAAAGCCCATGCCGCCAAGATCCTAGGCACCCGGATTGCGGCCGTCACTGCTCCTACACTCCCATCCCAACACTGGTCCCGCGCAGCCCGCTCCAACTTCTCCCGAGCCTTGGGCCTCAACAATCCATCAAACCCCCACTCCCCTGATGAAATACATCGCATCACACACATCGGCCACAGGTCCTCACGGGACTAAAACCCACTACAAACGAATCCTACTCTCCATGCAAAGTGCAGAGTGGAGAATTTGTATTAGCGGACATACAACCCGAAGAGGCCGCCCCTCTCCTCAGTTCACACAAGAGGTACAGGGTCTACCCATCCATGATGGCGTGATCCCCATTTGACCCCATGTCCTATCCATGGTGGACCACCTGGACATGATGGACATCCCTTATTCCACTGAGACCAGAAAGACTATCTGGAAATATGCACACCATCCTCTGTTGCAGCCTCAAGTCCGCTCCCATGCGTGGCGCTGCCTGAGGCGGGTGTATCGTACAGCTGAGCGCTCTAACGCTTTACACTCATCCTGTGTCGTGTGTGGCCAGTATGGAACGCTGTTCCACCGCCTGGAGAAGTGCCCCACCTATAAAGTGATATGGCGCGAAGTCCAACGTCTGCTGGGCCAGGATCAAACGCATCCCTTCAGTCTGTCAAGAGATATGTTTGCTTCATCAATGGCCTCCCCCTTCCACCCTCCCTTCGTGCTCTGGTGGTTGCAATCGCCATGTGGACTATCCACACGATTGTCTTGGATGCCATCGCTGGCTCCATCCCCACCCTCCCTGAAGCTGTTCACAGATTCCAGTCTCATTTGGTGGACCACTTTCAAGCGTGGATGTTTGGATATCTCCCACTGCATCGCCGACAGCTGGTCTCCTCCTGGTTCCCAGTCTGGTTCATCAAATCAGACCCCTTCCTCCACACGTGCTCAATAGTGGCTACGGCCCCTTCACACGTTCCCTCCCCCTCCCCATAAGTGGCGTTCCCGCTGGCAACAAGAGATAGCATCGCTTCTCTGGGGTGCCTCCCCTGGTACTAAGTTTAGCTTTCCTGAGTCATATTCAGAAGTGTCCGTCCCATGGTCGGCCTTCCCCGCAATAAATTAAAAAAAGAAAAAAGGTTCCAAGAAATTGGCAAAAATCAGTAAATTGGGCAGTGGTACATTGACCTTTCCTGGAGTAATATATGCCACTTTTTCAGGGTAGTTGAAGGATTTCTCTGCATAAGGTCCTATTACTAGTAAAATAAAAATAGCTAAGCAATGTGGAGATGAAGAAGTTTTAAAAAATGAGGCAGAAACCACTATAAAGCCTTATAAAAACCAAACGGAACTTGTAGGGAAAATGGGTCTCTGTGGTGAGCCAGGCAAAGGTCATTGTGATTATGGAATCCCCGCTAAATATCCAACAGAACTGATGAAAGCTTAATTTGATCCCTATACAAAATAGCACCATAAAAGTTAAAGTATAAGGTAGATTGCTTAATGTAAGGAGAACCTATATAGCTCTCCATATATTGAAGGTAATCTGGGAAGTCAAATACCAAGTTATTAGGTAGAAACCCCTAGAAATATTAGTAAGGGTGATGTTTTGGGAATATATATCAAATATGAGGCGGTAACCTGGGAGCTATGAACTTCAAAAGTGGCTAGAGGCCCTATACATGGCCATCAGTATGGACAGTACTAGAGTTCATGGAAACATGAAATTAAATCACTGTCAGAACTTGACCCTCCAAACCAATTTTACCCATAATTCAGATCTGAAATCCAGAATCAACCCAAGTTAAGGGGCTTGAAGGAAAAGGTTCCAATTAGTAAAGATCTTGTTAAACTGGAACGATGATATCCTGACCAAAATTGATTCCTCCAAAGAAAAATCACTGCTAAAAGTCAATGGCTTCTTTGATCACGTTAAAAGCTGATTTTTACTTAAGTTATTATAAAACGTTTTAGTTAATTATAATGTAGACGCCTCTCTCCACACAATACAGCCTTTTTTATCTTGGTTATTAGTGATTAAGTGTAATCACACATTACAATCTCATTTATATAAACTTTGGAGAATAATTACCTTCCAGGCCTCATAACTTAACAACAAAACATGGTAATCCATGTTAGGTCAAACTCCCATGGTACCTGTTAAATTTTTATTCTACAAATGGAAGATAATATTAACGCAAACAGTTTACACCTTGTAAACTCTAGTAATTACCAATGGATGATAAAATTGAAAGGCATGCGATTAAACCCCTTGAACAAAGTCTGTTCAATTTTGAGCTATCTTGAAGATTTCAATGCCATCCATATGATTAAACAACGACTATATGAAATTCTTTGATTTAACTGAGAATAGAAATCAGTTACTTAAGAGAATCTCTTCCTATTGATTGGACTAACCAAAATCAAAGTTCTACTCTTTAAAATATACAAACTTTTAATAGCCTCTATGTTTTACCAAACACAAAATTTGGTATCACCCAAACTGAAATGAAATTTTATATTTATTTGTGCACCAGGAAAACCATCATTTAGTTTAAATCTTTAGGAATTCATCAATAATATAGTTATGCGCCAATTATACCTATCACAATAGCTTACACTTCTATGCTAATTTTACGGCTCAGCCACCTAAGTAGTACAAGGCAACCATGATTTTACTTTTAGAAACTTGACAGCAAGTTGAATTAGTCTTAAACCAGCCTGGTTGAGTGGACCTATAGGGCCTACCAGCCAAGTGCCACTTGGGCTTCTTGACCTCCTATAGCCTCTTGAGCCTCCCATACCTTCAATGCACCTTCCCTCTCCAGCTGAGGATAATCATGTATAAATTAAATTCATAAAATTTATTTGGGGAAGGCTGACCAGGGGTTGGACAATTCCAAAAAGACACTAAAAAATGAAGCTTCAGCGAGTAGAGGGCAACTCAGAGAAGCAAAGGCTATATCCTGTTGCCAGCGGGAATAGCAAAAGAGTGAGGGGGTCACGTGTGGAGGGGCTTGCGCCATTACTGAGCACGTATGTAGGAAGGGTTCCAAAATGATGAACCAAACTGGGAACCAGGATGAGATCAACTGGCGGCGATGTGGTGGGAGGTACCCAAACATCCACGCTTGATAGTGGTCCACTAAGTGTGCCTTAACCAGAGAACAGCTTCTTGGAGGATGGGTGTGGAGCCTGAGATGGTATCCAAGACAATCATGTGGATGGTTCACATAGCGATTGCAACTACCAAGCCATGGAGGGAGGGTGGAAAAGGGGAAGCCATGGATAAAGCAAACATGTCCTTAGACAGGCTGAAGGGCTGTGATTTGATGGAGCAGACGTTGCACCTCACGCCATATCGCTTTAGATAAAGGGCATTTTTCCAAGCGGTGAACCAGCGTTCTGTACTGGCCACAAATGACACAGGATGAGTGCAAAGCATTAGAGCATTAGGCAGTATGGTATACCCTTTTCTCAAGCAGCACCACACATGAGAACGAAACGTGGCTGCTGAAGAGGGTGGTGGGCATACTTCCAAATGGTTTTCTGGGTATCAAAGGGGGTAGGAGATGTCCATCATGTCCAGGTAGTCCACCCTGGCCATGGTAGGGGGTCGCTTGGGTATCACTCCGTTCTTAATAGGAAGTCCTTGTACTTCCTGGGTGAAATGAGGAGAGGGACGCCCCTTCTGGTTGGTGTGCCCACAGATGCGATTCTCCACTAAGCGCTCTGCATGGAGAGGAGGATACTTTTGAAGTGGGGCGATGTCCCATGTGGGCCCGATGCAGAAGGATGTGAGGCAAGGTACAACAACAGAGAGTGGGGGTGGGACGGATTGGTGAGGCCCAGGGCGCAGGAGAAGTTGGAGCGGGCTGCGCGGCACCAGTGCTGGGTTGGGATTATAAGGGTTAGTAACAGCTGTGATCCAGGTGACAAGATTTTTGGCGGCATGGTTCTCAAAGTTGAGCAGACCCATACCAGCACAATGGCGAGGGCCAAACATGACATCCAGGTGCACCGGAGTTGGATGGCTTAAACAAAGCCACCCTTGCAGAAGGGCGTATAGTGACTTGAAAAATGGGAAAAAAGAGATGGCGTAGGCCCCAAACCAAACTTTAGAGAGGAGCATAGAGTTGACTAACACTACCCTGCCTATAAGGAAGTTATGATGGGCTCTGAGGTCAAGCTATGCGTTTCATTACATTGTCTAGGATATGGTTTTCCATCACCAATGAGGCGTACCCTCCTGCCTCCAGCCACACCCCCAAATGGCGGACAGGGCCAACAGTGGGGCCTGGCACAAAGGGGAGCACAAGCGGGGCGGTGTGGGGTAGGCATGGCGATCTAACTCGTGCGCTAGCTGATGAGGTGGGTAGGAAACAGGGCGCTGGGGCCCAGCGGTCTTGATACTGACCAAGGAGAACAATTTCGGTGTCTAGGTATTGAGTGCTGAATTACTTATCCTGTAGTAAACCTAGATAGTATTTCTAAGCGCACATGCATTATGATTGTTAGACACCCCAACCACAAAATCATCAGCAAACGCCAACATCTTGACAGGGGCTTGGCCTTGCATGTGGACCGCAGTAAGGCGGGCATTCAATTTTTGAAGAAGTGGGTCAAGGCTGAAGTTATACAAAAGTGGGCTAAGAAGGTCCCTTGGCGCAGTCCCCTTTGAGAACGGGCTACATCCGTGAGGAAGCCAGGGCCATGAACAGCTGTTGTGGCGGATTCTGTTAGCATCATTCAATTGATGAAGTGAGGGGTGGGGTGGAACTTGTGGAGGCAGGCTCTAAGGTATTTTCAGTTGACTCTAACATAGGCCTACTGCTGGTCTATTAACAAGTGCTCCAGAAGCTGTGGAATGACAGACGTTGGCTACAGTGTGTATATTATCCCAATCTGACCTTTTGGGTCTGAAACTCAATTGTTCAAGGGAAAAGAGCAGAGGCAGCAATCCCTAGATGGTTAGCCATTTTAGTAAAAATGTTTGTGTCTGTGTTATTAGGAGAAATGGGGCGCCAGCTGGCCAAGTCAAGCTTATCCCCTTTTTCATTTAATGTAATTGTGAAGGTCTCTTGCCCTCCAGGCAGGAGGCGCA
Organism: Massospora cicadina; assembly: GCA_022478985.1. Taxonomy (NCBI): domain Eukaryota; kingdom Fungi; phylum Entomophthoromycota; class Entomophthoromycetes; order Entomophthorales; family Entomophthoraceae; genus Massospora; species Massospora cicadina. The sequence goes on from JAKSZP010005342.1 coordinate 61,945, forward strand.
TCTCCATAAGGCATTGGTTAAGTGAGGCGAGCAGCAAGGAGGATAAATCTTTGAAGTACTTCTTATAGAACTCATTAGGGATGCCGTCTAGACCTGGGAATTTCCTATATGGTGCACCGTGAACAGTGGACCAGAGTTTGTCCCAAGTAATCAAATTCATCAACTCCAAAGATCAGGAAATGGTGCAGATGTGTGCACTTATGAAAAATTTGCCATTTTGGCCAGCATAATTGGATTGATTTGATACAGTTTTACGTAATATTTTTTTATTTTGATCGCCACTTTGGCTGGCATATCTATGACGGAGTGGTCTGGCCTTGGCACCTGTGTGCATGCCAAACTCTGGCATGGTGCAAAGTTTTTTTGAAAAAAGTAAGCAGAGCACATGTCGCCCGCTGTAATATGTTTAGCTTTATACTGAACACAAACACAATGCTTGTGTTGCCTCACCAGCGCGTTGAGGCGGGTGGCCACTTCCACCCACTTGCAACCCCAAGCCAGGTTGTAGCCTGCAGTGGGGACGTTGGACTCCAGGTGGTCCAACTCTGCCAGTGTGCGTGAAATGATTGCCGGGGCAGCCCATGAGCAGCGGGAGGAGAGGTGGTGAGAATGTCAGCGTGAGCTCGCCTTGAAGGTTGCACAGGTGGAAATTGGATCTGCACATAATGGTGTGACAAACTCTAGAGACAAGGTCACAGATTCTTCCTATGAGGAAAATCTTGGCAACGCAAATTTTGGCAAGGCTAAGTTTGCACCATTACAGCGCCTGGGCTGCTGAGTGTACAAGCGGAAGGAGATTGATACCAACCTGTGGTTGGAAGAATAAATTTTGGTCATGGCGAAGTGGAAAATTTAGATATGAAATTTGAGGAGATTGAGGATAAGGTTGATGTGGGTCATGGACCTTAACTGGCCGTTGTGTACGTGGGGGCGTGACATGTTAGTGAGTAGTGGAGCATGACGAGGCAAGGTATTGAACAACCCTAGGGTGGCCTTGAGGATGTGAAGCTAACGTGCACCTGTGGGGGTGTAGTTGATGATGGCCAGCGGTCTGTGGATGGGTTCATCCATCAGTTCATGTCTCCAACAACAAATGGGTCAGTGGGAAGCAGAAGGGATTTGTCTGCTGAGAAAAATTCTCGACGTTCTTGTGCAAAGTTAAGTCATAAATACCAATGATAGCATGCAACTCATAATCCCATAAAAAGGTGACAACAAAGACATGGCCGTTTAGGTATGAATTTGACAAAACAAATTTAAAATTACTGTTAATCAAACTAGCATCCAACAGTGCTCAGACCAAAAGGAGAGGTAAGGGAGTAGCATGGTTTTCCATGATTCCTCAGTACCACGCGGACAGTGGATTTCCTGAATGGCCAGGATTTCTCGGGTAAATTATTTTGTAAAAAACTTAGTTTTCTAGCCTTGGATAACGAGGCCTTGAGTTCAGTGATGTTCAACGTCCCTAAAGTAAAGGCTCCCCTCATTGCACATTAGGTGTGAGGGGAAGGGAACCCAAGCTCTTCAGCCTTCTCTTTTCATCATGGCGCTGCTTAACGCCTTGGGTATTCGATGCTACATAGTATATGTCAGAATGGTTAGCTTAATCATTGGTGTTTTCGTTGGCTTTTGCCTTCACTTTTTTCCTGCTGTGGGACGAGCTTTTTGCAGTGCATACATTTGCAGTGCATCATTGCTTGGAGGTGGAATTTTGGCAAGAAGCTGGTGAGTGACTTGGTCCCAATTGATGCTTGGGTGTATTGGTCAGGTGAAACCAATTTGTCCATCAGGATTTCAGCTTAGGAGGCCCAATCAGCTTGGGCGCCCCAATCTGACTGGTTGAGAGATTCACAAGCTGCTTCCACTGCGAAAGTCTCAACATCCTCCTGGAGTTGGGCTAGCGGGATGGCAAATGTGGTCTAGGCCGCATCAATTGGCCACCGCCTAGCAGGCCTGTTTGGCCTTCTTCCGCTCTTGTGGGGACACTGGTTTTACAATAATGTAACAGCCTTGCAATCCCCATGGGAAGGCTTCTCCAGTGTCTAGTGCCAGTTCATAATGGGCATCTGCACCGCCCATTGTATCTGAGAGAACTTCTTGATGAGTAACGCCATATTTGACAGGGCAGGTGTGGTCCTTGTGGCCAAAAGCGTGACGTAACGTGCAGATGTGAGCTGTGCTAATCCAGGTACCCAGAAAGGATGGGCGTTCTGCCCATTTATTAAAATGAAAGTGGTGTGAGGGATTTGGGTCAAATTCTTTCACTATCCCTGCAGATGGGGTGAGAACAACAGTCTTTTTACCTGTGCACAGGTTTGGCATCAGAGTAAAATGCTGAATTTTGTAGAATTGAACTTTTCCATATATTGAAAGCCCAGCCTTCAGTTGGTGCTCAAGCACAGTGTGCTGGACCATTGTGGGTAGGAAGTCGAAGGTCACAAAATTTGGTTCAACTTAGTCTATCAGGTGTGCTTTATTTCAACTACCCGCTGACCATCTGGGAGGTAACTACTATGTGCACTTTTGCAACTTCATCCGCCGCTTTCTTTGTTTCAAAGCCAAGATCCAGCTAACCATGTGGCATGGAGTGGGGTGCAACATACACCGCGATTGGAAAATGTGTGCGTACATCTCCACAGAACATTACTAAAGCTCTGTTTGCTGAATATCCAGGAAAACTTGCACCCCATGTTCCACTGAAAATAGTGGTTGGAGTGCAGCATATTGAATAACTGGTTGCAGCGCAATTTCCAAGCCAAAATTTCTGGGGAAATGGTAATCGCCGGTCTTTTATTACTAAATCTATCTATTCCACAGGACTTAAAGGGGCGTTTATGAAATTTGGTTGACATGGGCCAACACCTGTGCCCTTAACTTTACTCGCCCAACTGCTCCCTGACATTAGCCACCAACTAATCTCATCAATGAGATTATCAAACTTAACTAGAATTGAATTGAATTTTTTGCAAAAGTGTTTGCAAGAGAGAGAAAAGTTTTCCCAAAATGATACTGTAACAAATGGAATTATCCCCAATAGTAACATTTCAACTAAGGGATAAGATTTTCTTAATTCTAAATTAAGTCATTTTATATGATTTTGTGGTTTGATTGGTTCGGGCGCTGGGTTGTGCCTCACCTGGGCCATTCTTTAGGCTCATAAGATCCTAGTTAATGGTACAGGTGAGACCTTAAAATGGCAACCTCAAAAGGTCATGCCTGTAAATTCTGAAGCTCACTTTTAATCTTCTTGTTGAGTTCCCCCTCCCTGGAGCAGGTTTTTTACTTAAGCCCATGTGCTCATCCTTACTCTGCTGAAGATCAATCTAATCCCCAATTAACTCTACTCATTGATCCTTTTAATTCATTAATAGTTTAATTATGAATTCAGGGTTTGTTGCTACCTCGCTACCTGTTTATTTTTTCAGTTTCATTTTGAGTGAGTTTTCTTAATAGTTGAACAATCAAACTACTATTCAATCTTGCAGTCAAATTTGAGATTGGTTGTCTTGGCACTGTCAATTAGCAGCAAACCTAATTGCAGACATGAAATATATGATATGTGATTTTTGTTTATTACAGATATTACTAGTTGACTCATAAATTTTAAACGTTAATAACTTTATCAAAATTAATATATTTTATCAAAAAATATCCCATTACCTTTTTTACTATAGATGGGGTTCAACCCAAGGAGGGGATATCCATGCATAAGTGTTTGCAATGTAAAAACAAAGGGATTTTCATCATAATAATAGTTTTCTGAAATAGTGCATCATCGTTGAGCCTAAACATCCATATTTTAACAGGAAGTGGGGTCAGGGGCATTTTTGTCCAGTGCCAGTTTCTTCAGGTGGCAAGCAAAAACGGACAAAATGGTTTAGAGCATCAGCGGCTTGGGGCAAAAGGAGATAGAGATGAAGATTATTCTCATTGATGAAGCATGTGGTTTGCATCATTATGATTTATTAAGCAAGCTAGTGCTCAGCAAAGTTAATGAGTTTGTTAAACAAGTAAATGATTTGATGTGTGGGGGTTGAGCTGGCTTAAATCCCTTTTTCGCCTTCCTCTTGCCCTTATTTTTTTACAATTTAGTATAGGTATGGAGTTTTTACAAATTAGCTGGTAAGTTTGAGGGTAGTTGGGATCAAAAAATGATGCTCTCACTGTATAAATGCATCTGTGGCCTGCTTTAAATATAAGTTCTTTAATATTAAATTTAGCATTTTCAAGGATTCATGGGAGAAATTAGGAAGGGGAAACACTCACAAATTGGCTCCATTGCTGCATGGAAGGCCTGTCAGAGGAGGGAGTTGGTAGGGGCAGCTTCTGCTTTAAACATCATTTTACGTATATTTTAATAAACTAGACAGCTGTTGCAAAGATGAAAAAAGTGAAGGGAGTCAAATTTGGGGGATGTGTAAAAAATTTTGCCAGTCAAAATCTGGTTTAATTACAAAATTAGCCCATTACTATTACCAAAATTTATAAAGTAATTGTGCCAAGTTCAGCTATTTTTGGTCCATTTGTTCATGAGATAATGTGTCTCATACCAACAAAACTACAAACCTACAACTATCCATAGATAATTCTAAATTATACAGAAATTGTGCTAATACATGTTGTTTTGCAATAGAGTTTATTTTACGACTCCCAACATCACTCCATTTTTGCATTTTTATATATTTTGTTTCATATGTTAGAGAATTTCTGCAGCTGATAGAGATCATACCATCAAAAGTAGAGCATATTTGATTTATAAATTTTTATAATTTCGGAAAGATTAATGAGGTATCATCCAATCATGTTATATCCCATCATCCCTTTCAACCACAATTCTTGTGGTAACCTAACAATCCAACCCTTTTCTCAACACGTAAACCTAGAAACCAGAAAGCTGAGTTAGGATGCAGCCAAGAATAGCGCAGTACCACCATAAAACCAATTACTTTATCTAGTCTAGTAATTTTCACAAATTAGTGTACTAGACTATTTATTATCTCTTATTTTTCACGTTTCTTTATAAAAATATTCCTCAATCCAATCTTTTGCATTTTTTTGTTTTTAAAAGCATCTGTGCATAATAGCATGCATTTCAGCTACCATGAACAAGCTCAAAGGGCTTACCCCCTTGTCAGAAATTCCAGTATCTGCTCTCTAGTAAATTATATTGGAACATCAATCCTACCATTAAATTCCACTCTCAAATAACATGAGGAAATCTTGATGATCGACTGTTTTATTATTTAAAAATTTTAATTCTTAATCTAATTTAAGAAAAGAATTTGCGCTAAAATTAAAACCTTTTATAGGCTTTGGGGGTTTCAACAAGTACAAAAGTATTATCCTTTACTATTTGGGCTTTTTTTTCTTTTGCCGCTCAAAGTCACTTTTGAGCAATTTTAAATTTAAAGTTTTATCTATCCACAGCTGTCTGCCAAACCTAATCTTTGATGTCCTTGGCTCCGCCGCCTGCCACCCCAGTGTGGGGCATCAGTGCACCCCCACCTAGCATTTTCCGCCCCACAGGCAAGCGCGTTTGGATGGGCTCAAACAGCCTACCCACTGCTTCCAACCGTTTTGTCCCCCCACGGGACTTAGCGCTCCACCTGGCGCGCGTCCACCCTTCTCACCCCCATCCTCTCGCCCTCCCTCGCTCTGACATTCGCTTTTGCCTTAGAGTGGACTATGGGCATTTGTTCCCAAATGCCAATAAGGCAATTATTGAGCTAGCCACTGCAGCCTTTGCGCCAGCTGGCTTTATAGACTTCCGCCCTTTTAAGGGCTACTTTGACGTTGGGTTCCAATCTGAGGAGGATGCTGAAGCGGCAGCACAAACTCCTCTAATTTATAAAAAAACCCCATTCCCACAACCTGTACTCACCTTCCTTCAGACACCACGCTGGTGGTATCCTTTGTAAATCTCCCATCCCACCTTCCACCCTAGGTTTTGTATGACCAGTTGGTCACGGGGCTCATGGCTTATGGCACTCAGCCCAACCTCATCTTTGCCATTCCATCTGGTGCGGAGCGCCTTGCTGCTCCTTGAGCAACAGCCACCATCATACCACACCACCCTACCATAGCCCAACAAATCCCACCCGCGCTAGTGTGGCTGCAGCGCCTGATCATTTCTTTTGGGCTCAGGTCGATAATGGTAGGCAGATTTGTTCCCTCTGCTTTGGCCTCGACCATGCAAAAAGAGCGTGCCCTCAGGCCAAGTCTGCTGCTGTAGCTTCTGAGCCCCCCTCTGGAGGTTCAGTATGGGGCGCTTTGCTGCCCCCTCCCACCCTCCAATCTCATTCAATGGGCCCACATAAAAATCAGCCCCCCCAAAACCTCCAGACTCACTCTCCCACCTAAATCTACCCCAGCCAATCAGAGCAATGCTTGGACCACCCTTTGGCACCCAAGAAGCTGCCCATTCGCTAATCCCACCCACCCATATTTGAACGCCACTATTCCAGTGAACCAAAATTCATGGGATCTATTGGCTAAACTAACAAATCAGGTAATGTCCTCATTAGTAAGCATACAGGTCAACTTCTCTGCCAAGGCGATTGTGGTTGGGCAGAATTTTTCCTTCCTGACTTTGATGAAACCCCTACTCCTCGCCATTTCGCTCCTCTGCCCAATACAGCCCCCTTCCAAAGTGATCACCAGCTCGCCTTAGCTGCGGTGGCCTCTCCTCATTGCCCAAAACTATGCACCGCGGTGGCCCAGTCAGTGGCTCAGCTCCAGCATGGCCTGCCCACCCTCTTCTTCCCCCCGACTTCCCTGAATCTCCCTGCAGTGACATCTCAAAGCTATTCGATGATGCTGAAGTTGCTGTTATGAATGTCGCAATGATTGCCTCATTCAACCCCTCAGCCAAAATCACCCGCCACAGTATATCCCTTTTCACCCAACTTCCTGAAGCCTGCAAAGAAGCTACAGTTCTCCTCGCAGCTTTTGTTGAAACACTTTCCCATCATTATCTTGATGTGGAAGTGGAAACCTCCTACTACGCTGACCTCAACCCCCACTATGCAGATGCCCCAACGCCCTGGCTCTCTGCTCTGATCTGGTACTGTAACCAACATCCCTTGATCGAGGTGGGTCTTTCTAAAAACAACCCCCGACCCCTCCTCACCCTCTGCCATGGTGGGTTAGCAATTTCTGCTTCCCACCTGGTTAGTAGTTTTGTTTTGTCATTTTGAGTGTTGTGTTTGGTACTGTCCATCCCCTGGTCGGCGTACCTCAAATAAATCAATCCCTTACTAATTGGTTAGAATACTTCAATCTTTAATTTTAATGATAATTGTAGTTACAACTACTTCACTTTTGATTGGCTAGAGCCAGAGCTTATACATTATGTACTTCTTCTACTTACAGCTGATTAGTTAAAGTTGAAGGAGTTGTAATGTTCTACAAACCTTGTTTGGAATGCTGATTGGTTCTAATTGGTATTCAATTTATTATAAATCTTAACTAACAATCTGGCCGTCAAATCATACTAAAATATCTAAAATCAATAAAAATTAAATATGATATGACTTTTTACCAAATTAAACAGATCAGAACATAATATAATAAAAAATCAAAAATCAAAGGTATTGCCATACCCAAATTTTTGCAAACATTGCAACATTAGCATAATCATGAAGTTTTTCATCTTCATGTGTACTTCCCTTAATCTTTTTAAGTGAAATTTAATTCACATACTAAGTATCACATGATCATAGACTTTGCCCTGAGGTAAATTCTATGATATTCTTTTATCCTATAGTATATAAACCCCCAATTATCAAATAAAGTAGTTTGATTAACATACTTAAATATTTATCCAATTTCTTTTTGAACAAGAGTTAAGGAATGAACTTAGAAGGACAACTTTGGCTCCCTCTATCTTAGGAAGCATGACATACTAAGCATACTGCACCTGTCATATTATGAGAATTCTGGGTTTATCAACAAGCAGGCAACCTGCCTAGCCAGAATTCCTAACCCATCTCTAGATAGAGGACTGTGGGGCCATATAAACCCTTTTTGCTTGGTGCCTCAAGTGATTCCAAAGGAATTGTGAAGTGCTAATTAATTTGAACTTGTGATTTCCAGTTCCTTACAGTTCTGGTTTTGCACTCAACACAACAAATTATCACTGAAAAAAAATTTGTAAAGTATTTCTGAAAACTCTTTATTATCAGCTAAGCCTCCCAGCTGATAACTGACCTTATGGAAAAAATGCCAATTGTTTTGTTGTTCAGGTGGCTCCCCTAACTGTTCATTCTCAGATGAATGCCTAACCATCTTTTTTGCCTCAATTAATGAACAAATTTCAGTTGTACTAAAAAATCTCAACTTAAAGCCTACAGTAATTGCTCTTAGTTTTGTCTTTCTGACTTTTATATTTCATTAGAACTCAATTGGCAACTCAGCTAAACCAGTTCTAGTCTTTTTATACCCAAGTACCACCTCTAATTAAGCCATGATATGCCACACATTGAAAGATGAAAAATTATTTACTTTTAGGTTGAAATCTTTCTATTATTGAAAATGACTGAGACTTCCCCTCATCTGTAATAGTAGCAAACTATCCAAATTCCTCTGTGATGCTATAGGATATTTCTAACCATATCATTTTTTTCTAATTTAAAAAACATTACAATCTTTTCTTGTCTGCTCGGAGTTGGAGCCCAAATTATTAAAAAAATATGCCTTTTATCTTAATGTGGATTGGTGAATCTAATGCTAGACTGTAAGTCCTGGGAAGCTCCCATTGCGTCTCAACAGTGATGAACATCCATTAATAACCAAAAATGGGGGCCAAAAGGCCGTTCAGCCCCTCATCAACCAGGGCAATCTAGACCATATTATTAATGAGGTGGGTGAAGCCTACCCTGAAGGGGTTCCCTTTACCTCCTCTTCACACTATCAAGGAGCAGGTGGAAAATTTAGGGTGTGTGCCAGGAGGTGATGAAGTCAAGAAGCCATCAACAACAAGAAGAGTGCAGCTCCCTACTTTCCCTGAAGGCCTCCTCTCCTAGTTCAGGTTTCACTTTTACTAGTAAATCAAGACTAAAATGTTTTTGAATTGTATAATTTGATAAAGGATTAAAATTGCCTGCCAACTTCTCTCCTTGCCGCCAGTGAAGGCAGTCTGCCTCAATAAGATCAGGTATGCAAAACAATTGATTCAGAATGGGACCACCCTTACCTTCTCTGGCCTTGGGCGCAACCTGCTGACTATTGACCAAATTGTCACTGGCTTGCTAGATTGAATTTCACCACCAGAAAATTTGGTGAAAGTTATGATACCAATCCAGCCACTCAGTCTGGATCTGAATCAACATCTGTAGCGCATTAGCATGTTGATACATAGGGGAACAATCGCTAAGTTATTTTTGGGCATTAATGCACCCCTCCTTTTATTACCCACCTCCTAGCTTATAAGACAGCAGTCCACAACAGGTTCTGCTGTCACAACATTTTATTTCCTACCTTCCCTCTGGTTTATAAAAGTACAATTAGTTGATTCTTCTATTTATCGCTAAATTAAGGATTTACAGTCCTAATTTTAGCTTTGTACCAACTTTTGGGATTATTTGGCAGGTTTCGGTATTCTCCCTACTCACGTTACATCAAACATCACAAATGGCTGTATTGGAAGCATTATAATGTTCCTTTGGGTAGTTCACATCCTGAGTGGCAATGTAGTGTTAATTATATTAGCAAGCTCCATGACACAGACAATCTATTTTTTATTTATTTGGGGAAGGTTGAACGGGGGACAAGCACTTCTGATATAGTGAGAAAACTAATGAAATTTGACAAATAAAGACACCCCAGAGGGTTTAAGGCCCCATTTGTTGTCTCCAGGGTTACCAAGATTAGGACGGTAGGGAAGGAGAGTTATGCTGGCTTATTCTTGTATGCAGCATGTGTGAAGGAAAGGATCAACTTTTAGGAACCATATGGGGAACCATGTGTTGATTGTCCTTCTGTTATGGGGGGTCATGTGTCTAAAGAGCCATGCTTGGAAATGTATAATATATGGCTGTGTAAGCGATGAATGGCTTCTTGGATTGTTGGTGCTGCTCCTGTGAACGATTCCAGTACCATTGTATGTATCGTCCATAGTGCTTTTGCTACTTTAGCGCCCTGAGAGATGGGTAGATAGGAGAGTCCATGTTTATAGCGAACATGTTCCTTTCTAGGCTGAATGGATGTCCGTTTTCTTGGCGGAAAAGGCGCATGGCCTCTTTCCATACAGCCACTGATGTTAAGCATTGTTCTGAACGATGATCTAGGCTTCCATAGTGACCACATATTGCACATGAGGTATGATTGGCATTTGACCGTTCAGCTGTTCAATATACTCTCCTCATGCACCTCCATATATGTGCTCTTATCCTGGGTGGAGTAGAGGGTGATGTGTGTATCTCCATACTCTTCTTTGGGTCTCCAGGTTGTAATGTATGTCCATATGGTCCAGGTAATCTATCCTGGCTATAGTGTTTGGGCTTTTGCTTATTATATTGTCTGTAACTATTTGATCATTGATATCCTGTCTATGAGTTAACCTTGGGCGTCCTCAGTGACTGGTTTGATCATTTATGTGAATCCGCCATGTCGCTCTTCTCATGGCTAGGAGTATTCTTCTGAAGTGTACAGGAGTGCCGTGTGGTCCTGCAGCTGTGGGATGGGATGCCAGATATTTGATTAATGTGTTCAGGTGATCTGTGTTTCTTAATTGTAGTGCTCGTGTGAAGTTATATCTTGCTGTTCTGGCCCAGTGTGTATCTGGAAGATCTGGGCTAGTCACCTGAGCTATCCAGGATCCCAATATATGGGTTGCTTGCTCTACGTAATTAGTAAGCCCCATAACTCCATTCCTTCTAGAGCCAAATAGGGTTTCAAGGCGTACAGGGAGGCTGTGGTTGGACCATAGCCATCCTTGTAAGAGGGCGTGGACTGTGTTGAAGAAAGATGGTGAGAAATCAATTGCATGGGCCGTGAACCATATCATTGATAGAATCATCGAGTTGGCTACCATGGCCCTTCCTTTTAGAACTGTTTGGTGTCCATGTAAGGAGGCAATGCGTTTTGTTATTTTGTCTAATAATTGACTTTCCATCATGGAGTTAGCGTAGCCTCCTGCTTTCAACCATACTACCAAGTGACGGACAGGACCAGCTGTTGGCTTGGTGATGAATGGAAGTTTCAGTGAGGTCGTTGCTAATTTTCGCCTCCTATGTCTGGTCAGGAGTCTTGATGCTTTACTAGCTTGTTGGCCCTATGTAGTTGGCTTCCACTGGGTCTGATATTCTCCCAGGAGTATAATTTCCGTTTTCTCAGTGTTAAGTGATGCGTTACTCATGTCTGAATAGTCTTGTATTATCTTCTCAATTCTGCAAGCGTCTTGATTGTTGGATATGCTCACCACACAATCATCAGCGAAGGCCATCATTTTGACTGGTGATTGACCCTTGAGATTGATTCCTTTGAGCAGAGTGTTTGTGTTTTGGGTTAGGTGGTATAGACTAAAGTTGTAGAGTAGAGGGTTTAAGGGGTCTCCATGTTTTAGCCCTCTCTTTGGGATAACTGGGTTGGTTAAGAAGCCTTCTCCACGCACAGGCATGGTTTGCAAACTCTGTAAACAACATTAACTAGTTTATGAATCTATTTGGAAGCTTGAATTTTTGAAGGCAGGCTCTAAGGCAGGTCCAGTTCACCCTGTCATATGCCTTTTATTGGTCTAAAAAGACAAGTGCTCCAGAGGTTTTGGACTGGCAGACATTTGCAACTGTGTGGATGTTATCCCATATGGATCTTCTTGGGAAAAATCCATATTGTGATGGGGATAATGCATCAGTTGCAATTTCTACTAGTCGTTTAGCCATAACTTTTGTGAAATTTTTTTAATCAGTGTTGGTTAGGAAAATTGGGCGCCAGTTGGATAGGTCTAATCTGTCTCCTTTTATTGAATAAAGTGACCGTGTAGGCTTCTTTGCCTCCAGGTAGGAGGCATGTTTCCAAAATACACTTGTTCATTGAAGCTAGAAGAATGTTAGAGATGTTAGTAAAATATTTTTATAAAATTCATAGGGAATCCCATCTGGTCCAGGGCATTTCCCTCTTGGTGCACCGCGTACTACTTCCCATAATTCCTAGCGCAATATTAGGTTGATTGAATTGTTATTTTGAACTGCGGTGTCAATATGTGCACTTCTAAGGAGTTTTTTGGTTTTTTATGTTTTGACCATCTTGGATTTTAACATTCCGTCTAAAACCTGTGCACTTTGGTCGCAACTTCTTTGGGTGTTTCTGCTTGGATTTGTCCGGTCAATGGACCTGTGTACAAGCTATCATATTTTTCCTGGCGTAGAATCATCAGAAAAAGTAGCCCAAGCAAGTTTCTCCATCTCTTATGTTTTTGCCTTTATATTAGACTCCAACTAGGTGTTGGTGTTTGCAGATCAGGGTGTTTATCCAAGCAGAAACCTCTGCCCAATTTGTGACCCCATCCATGGCTGTATCCCATTCTTGGTACATTGTTTTCTAGATGGTCAATTTCAGCTAATGTGTGTTTGATAATGGCCAAAACTGCCCTGTGTCTTCTAGATGATGTATGTTTAATTTTTTGGGTTGTTGATTTTTTGAAGTTTTTCCAAGTGGTTAGTGGGTTTAAGCAAAAGGATGTTTGAAAATCCTGGGTTGAGGATATTTCCTCCATCCAGGATTGAAATTCCAAGTCAGCTAAACTTTCTGGGCGTATTCTGCACCATCTGGGTGCTTGGGTGCTTGGTTCCGCCAGTTTTTAAGACACTGAGACAAGCCAATGGTCGGAGAATTCAAATTTTTTAGTTTTAAATTTTTGAATTTGGTGACAGAAAATTATTGGTGCGAGTACAAGGTCTATCCTCAAAATAGAGACAAGTATGCCATTGTGTACATGTGGGCGTGTCATGTTTTGTAGCAGAGATTGCCTTTTTGGCAGTGGATCATATAGTCCCAGGGTGGCCTTTAGTACTCGAAGTTCCACTTGCCCTTGTGGTATCTCCATTATGTATGGCCATTGGTCTATTTCTGGGTTTATCCAGCAGTTCATGTCTCCCATGAATAAAGTGTTTGCTGGTAGATTTAGTTGTGTTAGGCCTGTGAGAAATTCTCAGTCCTGTGCACCATTTGGGGCATACACACTGGCGATTGTGTACACTTTGGTGTGCCATGAGAATGTTACGGCAAGTATGCGGCCATCCAGGAACAAATTTTTATAAATAAATTTAAAAGTTTTGGTTTGCGCGTACTATCACCCCACAGTGGAGCGACCAAAACAATATTGTTGGGAGGAGCATTTTTTCCCATGCCTCCTCCTCTGCCTGTGGACAGTGGGTTTCCTGCACCGCCAGGATATCCACAGGTGGGTTTTATAGGAGACTCAACTTCTTGGCCTGGGATATTGAGCCTTGAGTCCCACTATGTTCAGCGTCCCTATCTCTACTGAGATGCACGATGTGCCTCAGGAGCGGTTAGCATGGCCTCCCAGACCTACTCCCTCGCTCACATTGCTCTCCACTGCACCTCTGCTGCAGAGAGCATAACCATGAGTAGGAGTTGGGGTGTATTCTGCCCCTTTCATCACCACAGTTTTTGCTCCTTTCTTGGCTTTTCTTGGTTTCAAAATGTTATTGCGGTGCACTTGTGGGTTTTTATTGGCCACATTATTTTCTTGCGCATTCCATTCTTGATTTTCCTTCCCAATTAGGTTGAATTCTGCAATTTCTGGGGGTGTGCTGAACCCCTGTTTTGCCACATTTATTTCCAAATCTGGTTCCACTGAATTTGAACTGGTCAGATTGGGTGTATGGATTTCCGCGGGATCTGATTGGTTCATGGACTCAAATTCCTCCATGTCTTCCTGGATCTGCTCCAGTGATATAGTTGATTTCGCTGAGGCCTTTGCCTTGGCCGTGGCCAGCTTGCGATCTTGTTTGGCCATTTTCTGTTCTTTTGGGTAAATAGGGTAAATTATTTTATATTGCCCATGTTCTCCCCAGTTGAAGGCTTGTGTAGTATATGTGATTTTGGTGTACTCTGAGTCATCTTCGCCCATTTCCTCATCACAGAATTCCATTTCTCTCAAGCCTTCTTTGATGAGGCAAGTATGAATCTTGTGCCCAAAGGCCTGGCAGTGGTTGCAAATGGGGGGTGCGCTTTCCATGTTGCACGGAACAGCTGGGATTTTTCCCATCAATTGTGAAGGATGGGAAGTGGAAAATTTTTGTAATATCCTCTTCTACATCCTGGTTCAGTGAAATTATTGCGATTGCCTTCCACGTGCTAAGGGTCAGCATCAGCTGAAATCACTGAATTTCAAATTGTTTAAATTCTCCATAGGCTTCCAAGCCTTCTCATTGATGGCCTTTGACTACTGTGCGCGCCAGTGTAGTCAGAAGATAGTCAAAAAAATGAAGATGTCTTTGGATTATGTCCAATGGGTGCATTTGGTTGGGACCAATTGCTGTCCGTTGGGAAGGTCAAGTACCACTCTGACCTTCGCTGCTTCATTCTCTTCTTCCACAGTTTTGAACTAAGGTTTACCCAACCTCTGCGGATAGTATGGGTTGTTAGGTACACCACGTATGGTAAAATTTTTTAATAGGCTTCGCTGAACTTTTCCCACATTGTTGGTGTTTCTAATCCCAGGAAAGCCCATATCCCATGTTCCACCGACAACAGTGGTTGAAATTGGGATACTTCCAAATAGCTGCAATATATAACTAAAAAATTGATGAAACCTGAGGGATGCACTGCCTCAGGTTTTTATTTTTGCTTAGATTTTCGTTTGTACCTGTGCGCTTGGTACCTTTGGGTGGTGCAGGTCTGGGTCTGCTGCCCTTTACCATATTCGCCCAGCTCTTTACCTTATTGTTCATACTTATCTCGCCTGGTTTTGATTATCAAATTATGCTGTTTGAATTGAATCAAATTGCTAAAAGTGATAGTAATTGGAAAGAAAAGTCAAATGGTCAGACAATATATTTATAAACCTATAAAAACATTGGGTTAGGCCATATCATCAAGCCATAAATTCTAAATAAAAGAAATGGAAGGATTGTCCTATAAATAGGGGTTCTAAATTAATGTAAGAATAGGATAATCAGAGGTTTTGTTATAATGCATTAAATATCACAGGTATAGAAATAGATTTATGAAAATGAGAGATTTTGGGACTCAAAATAAATGTTTTGTTCTTCGATATAGAGTCCAGCCTTTTATTAGGCCTTTAAAATTGGTGAAATTACCATATTAAAAAAATTGGCTAGCCTTAAAATCACATAGCAGAAATTACAAGGGCTCAGATTAAACTTAAATTATATATTTTTAAAGCCTTAAAATTGTTTTTGAGATTGTTGTTTTTCAATCCCATGTCTTAGATAACCTGCATTAAATCTTAGGTTTTATCTTTTAAATTTTATTCATATCAACAAGATAAGCCATTAAAATAAACCCTCACTATTTGGACTAATAATCTGAACTTAACCATATGGTGGCATCCCTCTTTGCCCTCTCATGGGAGCAAGGAGTTCTGTTAAGTCTATGTATTAAATTGACCTTAATACAAGAATTAATTAACCCACAAAAGAGGTGGTATGCAGACATACAGTTCCTTTCTGGAGTGGTATCCTTCTTATGGACCTTCACTTGGTTGTCCACCCCAACTCCTTTATCAAATATTAAAGGAACTCATCCGTTACACCCCCATTGATATATACATATATCTTGGCAAATTTAAAGACCATATGAAGGCACATAATATCAGTTATTTAATGACTTTATCCCCAAGAAGTGTGATTTATCTAGTTATTTTGTTTTAGCTGCTACTCTCTCTTCCCTCAGTGTAATATCAGAACTTTTATTTTGGTGGACACAAGTAACTCAAAAATTTCATTTATCAGGAACAACTAGATTACCTGAAATCAAACAACTTGCCTGTATTCAATAAAAGATGGAGCACCTACTCTATAAATTCATCTTAAGTTCAAGGTCTCATAGATATCCAAGTCAGAAAGCATGAACTAAATAATTACTTCCCTGTTAAACAATCCATGAAATCAGATTATCTTGGGTGATTTTGATGACAAAAGTTACATACTAAATTAATCTGAAGGCTAATGATTTAATCTTTGCTCTGGAGAGTGGTGAGCAGATAGCTTTCAATATGTTTTCTAAGAATGACCCAAATGACTTTCATTATGGCCACATGTACAAAAACTAATTATTGCACCTCTGTCCAAATCACCTTCAATTATACTTCTTAATTCTCCTGTTTCAATAAATCAGAGTTATTATTTGTTGTAAATACTAATGCTTTACCATAACATTATGAGTTTGACTGTGAATTTAAGCTGATGGTGTATTTGATTTGTATTTCCTCTCCAATATATACCTTAACACTAATAAGAGAAGAAGATCTAACAGTTTGATTCAAGGAAAATAAAATTAAGGAATATTTTTATTAAGTAAATCTCTCCCATTCTCTCACACATTCTAATTATAAAGTAGGTGGATGATGCCCTCAACCCTTGTGTTGATTATGGAAGATTAAACAAAGTCTTTTTTAACACTAGTGTTGCCCAACCCAAAAGGGGGTGCCGCCACGCACAGCTTGAACAATGCTAATTTACCTGACTTGCATTACATACCCATGTAAGCTTAAATCGCCAGATATTTTGAGAAGGACAAATTTTGCCCTAAGGTTAACTGCTCAAGCGTCAAAAATATAAACTGTAATATGAAGAGGCATAAGTGATTACTGCTTTCTCACTATAAAGTGGGGTTCCAAATTTTGGGAATGTCATTTGGATCTAAATATCCGCCTTCTAGCCTGAAAAATCATATTGATGAAGCCTTACAATTTTTATAAGTTTAGTGGCCTACATGGATGATATCCTCTTTTCTCCCCAGACCACAAATTTTAAAAAAGTCTATGAAAAATTTTGGAGAACTTAGATTAGAACAATGATGGTAAAAATGATAAATGTAGATTTTCAAGTCCCAAGTCACCCTTTGAACAACTTTGTGTTAAATAAGGGACATATGATTACTACAGACAAGGTTAACGACATCTATGGCTGGCCCACGCTAGCCTAAATGATGGAATTAGAGCTTTTTGGGACATGCATCTTATTTAAGAAGTTTACTCCAAATCTGTAATAGGTTAATTCGTCCTTGATAAGACAAGTGGTGTTAAACCCTTCAGTAGACTCCTGAAATGAAAAATATAATTTTTATGAAATGCACTTTGCTTACCACATCTATAATCAATCAAATTGATATAAATTTTAAATTTATTGCGGGGAAGGCCGACCATGGGATGGACACTTCTGAATATGACTCAGACGAGACAAAACTTAGTACCAGGGGAGGCACCCCAGAGAAGTGATGCTATCTCTTGTTGCCAGCGGGAACGCCACTTATGGGAAGGGGAGGGAACGTGTTTAGGGGACGTAGCCACTATTGAGCACGTGTGGAGGAAGGGGTCTGATTTGATGAACCAGACTGGGAACCAGGAGGAGACCAGCTGTCAGCGACGCGGTGGGAGATATCCAAACGTCCACGCTTGAAAGTGATTCACCAAATGAGACCGGAGTCTGTGGACAGCTTCAGGGAGGGTGTGGATGGATCCAGCGATGGCATCCAAGACAATCGTGTGGATAGTCCACATGGCGATTGCAACCACCAGAGCATGGAGGGAGGGTGGAAGGAGGGAGGCCATTGATGAAGCAAACATATCTCTTGACAGACTGAAGGGATGCGTTTGATCCTGGCCTAGCAGACGTTGGACTTCGCGCCATATTACTTTAGAGGTGGGGCACTTCTCCAGGCGGTGGAACAGCGTTCCATACTGGCCACACACGACACAGGATGAGTGTAAAGCATTAGAGCGCTCAGCTGTACGATACACCCGCCTCAGGCAGCGCCACACATGGGAGCGGACTTGAGGCTGCAACAGAGGATGGTGTGCATATTTCCAGATAGTCTTTTGGGTCTCAGTGGAATAAGGGATGTCCATCATGTCCAGGTAGTCCACCCTGGATAGGACTTGGGGTCGAATGGGGATCACGCCATCATGGATGGGTAGCCCCTGTACCTCTTGTGTGAACTGAGGAGAGGGGCGGCCTCTTTGGGTTGTATGTCCACTAATACGAATTCTCCACTCTGCGCTTCGCATGGAGAGTAAAATTCGTTTGTAGTGGGTTTTGGTCCCGTGAGGACCTGTGGCTGATGTGTGTGATGCGAGGTATTTCATCAGGGAGTGGGGGTTTGATGGATTGTTGAGGCCCAAGGCTTGGGAGAAGTTGGAGCGGGCCGCGCGGGACCAGTGTTGGGATGGGAGTGTAGGAGCAGTGACGGCCGCAATCCAGGTGCCCAGGATCTTGGCGGCATGGGCTTTGAAGTCAAGTAGGCCCATGCCAGTATGATGATGAGGGCCAAACATGACCTCTAGCTGTACTGGTGGAGGGCGGCCTGACTAAAGCCATCCTTGTAGCAAAGCATACAGGGATTTGAAGAAGCTTGGGGAGAAGGGGATGGCGTGGGCTCCAAACCAGACCGTGGATAGGAGCATAGAGTTGGCAAGAACAACCCTGCCAGTGAGGGTAGTAGGGTGGGCTCTGAGAGAGGCGATTCGCTTCGTCACGTTGTCCAGTATATGGCACTCCATTACTGCTGACGCGTATCCACCTGCCGGCCCAGCAGCTCTGAAATCGACCAAGGAGGATGATTTTGGTTTTGGAGGCATTCAGTGCCGCGTTGCTTACCCGGGAATATTCCTGGATGAGGGCTTCAAGCGCGCATGCATCTTTGTTATTAGACACCCCCACCACGCAATCATCTGCAAATGCCATCATCTTGACTGGGGTTTGGCCTGGCACATGGACCCCAGTGAGTTGGGCATTCACATTTCGCAGTAGTGGGTCAAGGCTGAAGTTGTATTAGAGTGGGCTCAGGGGGTCCCCTTGTCGCAGGCCCCTTTGAGGACAGACTACTTCTGTTAGGAAACCTGGGCCGCGCACTACCATTGTTGCAGATTCCGTGAGCAGCATCACCCAGTTAATGAAGCGGGGAGGTAGGTGGAATTGTTGGAGGCAGGCCCTAAGGTATTCCCAGTTTACTCTATCATAGGCCTTTTGTTGGTCCAAGAATACAAGTGCCCCAGAGGCTGTGGACTGACACACATTAGCCACAGAGTGCACGTTATCCTAAATCGACCTTCTGGAGATGAAACCAAATTGTTCTGGGGAGATGGTGGCAGATGCTACAGTCCATAAATGGTTAGCCATGATTTTTGTTAAAATTTTTGTGTCTGTGTTTGTTAGAGAAATGGGGCGCCAGTTGGCTAAGTCTAGCCTTTCCCCTTTCTTGAAGAGTGTGACTGTAAAGGCCTCATGTCCTCCTGGTAGGAGGCGTGTTTCCAACAGGCTTTGGTTAAGTGAGGCTAGCAGCAATGGGGATATATATTTAAAATATTTTTTGTAGAACTCATATGGAATGCCATCTGGGCCTGGGCATTTTCGGTTTGGCGCACCGCGAATGGTAGTCCATAATTTGTTTGGAGTAATTAAATTCATTATTTCTACTTTTCTTTCTCGTTGCAAACACTTTTGCAACCCATTCAATTCAAGACTAAATCTAGTTTGATAATCTCATAGAGGGGATTAGTCTGCGCCCATGTCTGGGAGCAGTTGGGCAAGCAAGGCAAGAGGAGCAGGCGGAAGGCCCGCGGCCTCTAACGTTCAAA
Organism: Massospora cicadina; assembly: GCA_022478985.1. Taxonomy (NCBI): domain Eukaryota; kingdom Fungi; phylum Entomophthoromycota; class Entomophthoromycetes; order Entomophthorales; family Entomophthoraceae; genus Massospora; species Massospora cicadina. Next base: position 81,728 of record JAKSZP010005342.1, read on the forward strand.
AACACCCCGGAGAATCCAGCGGAATAGAAAAAAATCTAAAAAAACTGGCGGTCACAATTTCCCCAGAGATACTCGCGTGACAAGCACAATGCAACCAGTACATCAATATGCCACATTCCCAGCCACTTTTGTCAATGGAATTTGGAGTCCGTGTGTATCTGGACATCCAAAAAACGGCCCTATGGGAAAAATTTTGTGAAGATGTACACAAAATTTTCCCAACTGCGGTGTACGTTGCACCTCACTCCATGTTGCGCGGTTGGCTGGACCTAGGTTTTGAAAGCAAAATAACAGCAGACAAGGCTGCAGCGGTGCGCGTAGTGGTCAACCTCCCCAAAGGGCAACAGGTCATCAAAACTAAATGCACCAGATGGACAAAATCAAACCAAATTTTCCTCACGTTTGACTTTTTGCCTACTACGGTAAAACGTGACATTTTGGAGCAACACCTGAAAGATGATCTCACCATATACAGCGAAATACAATTTTTCAAAATGCAACGTTTCATGCTGATGCCACACCTGTGCACTGGCAAAGCCATCGCAGTTCTGACCCCAACTGAGGAGATCGTGAAGGACCTAACCCAGATCCCGCACTCCACCTTTATTGATATCGCAGGGCACACCACCCACCCATTCTGGGTAACTGTGGACAGCGCGCCCCCCATTTGCACCCACTGTGACGCGTTTGGCCATAAGGCACACGTGTGCCCCATTAAAGAGGGCGTTACATTCCAAGAGCACCCCTCAGTGGCCATGGCCAGCGGAGAGGCGCACTACGAACCAACTGCAAGCAACAAAGAGGCTTTCCCATGGGGAGCACAAGGCTGCTACCTATTGGTAAAGCCCATCTCCCCGCAGGAGTGGAAGAAGGCTAAGCAGGCCCATAGGACCGCAGCCAAGGAAGCGGCCAAGGACACCACCACCATCCCACACTCACAACGCCAGGAGGACATGGTGACCTTCGCGGTGGAAGCAACTCAGGAATCCATTACCCAATCAGATTGGGAGGCCCAAGCCAAATGGGCCACTCAATCTGAGGATCTGATGGGAGATTCAATCTCACCCAATCGCTGCACCCAAGCCCCAGTTGAAACTGACTTGGGACCTATCTTAACCAAAAAAAATTTTTTTGCCCCACTTGACGGTGCACCGAACTTATCCGCACCGCAAAAAATTTGTCCGACGTCGGGAAAACAAAAAGCGAAGTCCAAAGCCAATGTGACTCTTTCCGCAAAAATTAACAAAAACCCCGATAGTGTTGCTGCTAATACCCGCGCTGCTGTGAAAGCCTGTGGGGACCTGGAAGAGGCTGGTGGGCCAGGGGGCCCACCCCTCACACCTAAGGTGCAATGGGGGAAACCTTCACTCTAAGGATGCTGAATATCGCCGGACTCAAGGCCTCCCCATCCTGGGCTAGGAAACTAAGTTTTTTACAAAATAATTTACCCGTGGATATCCTGGCCATCCAGGAAACCCACTGTCTACGAGGTTCCGAGGATGCTTGGAAAACAATGCTCCTACCATCCCTATCCTTTTGGTTGAAGCACTGTGGGGTGCTAATTCAGAAAAACAATTTTTTCAAACTTACATCTTCAGAAACATTCCTTAATGACCGAGTGCTCGTTGTCACCTTCTCATGGGCCGATGTTGCACACACAATTGTCAACATTTATGCCCCAAACGGTGCACAAGAGCGTTGGGAATTTTTCTCATCGGTCAAATCCCTCCCGCTACCCCCGATTCTTTCCTAATTGGTGACATGAACTGTTGGCTAACCTCACCAACAGACTGGTGGCCGCCCTCACCCCACGCCCCACAGGGTCACATAGAACTACGCATTCTAAAAGCCACCATTGGGTTAATGGATGCACTGCTGTGACATGCCCCACTGCTCGAAAACATGATGCGTCCCCACATCCACAACGGCCAATTAAGGTCCATGACCCGCATTGACCTTATTCTAGCACCGCAAAATTCCAACCCCACATCTCCCACTTCAAAACAATGAAATGGAATTCTCTGACCACCGACTGGTCTCGATAACATACCACTTACCTGTCACAGTTGCAAAGGCCCCACATTGGTGCAAAATCCGCCCCCAGAGCTTGCATCGCCAGGATTTTCCACGTGGGTGGAAGAGGCAACTTTGGCAAAATTGTTTGTTGCATCGTTTTGCGCGGACCCCATTTCCACATGGGCAACTTTCAAAAAAGACACCATCCGCCACTATCGCCATCTCTCATCCAGACGCTCATGAGCCACATCGGCAGTTATATCGCGCACGCTGGCAGAATTGGCCCACTTGGAGTCCAACATTCCAGCCTCAGGATATAGCCCTGCATGGGGCCAGAAGTGGGCGGAGGCAGCAGCCCACCTCAACACACTTGAAAGGCAACACAAACATCGGGTTTGTGTCCAATACAGGGCCACACGCATTACTAAAGGTGACAAGTGCACCGCATACTTCTTCAAAAAATTTTTGCACCACGCCAGAGTGTGGCCTGCACACAGGTGCAAAGATCGGATAATTCTAATATGGACACACTGGCCAAAGTGGCAATCAAAATGCAAAGATATTACTCTGAGTTATACTGAGCCAAACCAATTCAGCCGGCTGAAATGGCGGAATTTCTCGACAGAGCTCATATCTGCACCATTTTCCAAAACCCGGAAATAATGAATTCAATTACTCCAAACGAATTATGGACTACCATTTGTGGTGCGCCAAACCAAAAATGCCCAGGCCCAGATGGCATTCCATATGAGTTCTACAAAAAATATTTTAAATACATATCCCCATTGCTGCTAGCCTCACTCAACCAAAGCCTGTTGGAAATGCGCCTCCTACCAGGAGGACATGAGGCTTTTACAGTCACACTCTTCAAGAAAGGGGATAGGCTAGACTTAGCCAACTGGCGCCCCATTTCTCTAACAAACACAGACACCAAAATTTTAACAAAAATCATGGCTAACCGTTTAGGGACTGTAGCATCTGCCACCATCTCCCCAGATCAATTCAGTTTCATCCCCAGAAGGTCAATTTGGGATAATGTGCACTCTGGGGATAATGTATGTCAGTCCACAGCCTTTGGGGCACTTGTATTCTTGGACCAACAAAAGGCCTATGATAGAATAAACTGGGAATACCTTAGGGCATGCCTCCATCAATTCCACCTACCCCCCGCTTCATAAACTGGATGATGCTGCTCACAGAATCTGCGACAATGGCAGTGCGTGGCCCAGGCTTCCTAACGGAAGTAGTCCGCCCTCAAAGGGGCCTGTGACAAGGGGACCCCCTCAGCCCACGCTTATACAACTTCAGCCTTGACCCACTACTGCAAAATGTGAATGCCCAACTCACTGGGTCCATGTGCCAGGCCAAACCCCAGTCAAGATGATGGCATTTGCAGATGATTGCGTGGTGGGGGTGTCTAATAATAAAGATGCACGCGCGCTTGAAGCCCTCATCCAGGAATATTCCCGGGTAAGCAACGCGGCACTGAACGCCTCCAAAACCGAAATCATCCTCCTTGGTCGGTTTCAGAACTGCTGGGCCCCAGCAAGTAGTTCCCAACCCAGCCCAGCTGCTCGCCCAAGTCCACGCCTTACTAACTCAAAACACACCGCTCCACTGGTGCTCCCCTTTGTGCCGCGACCTACCATAGGACTGGTATGCCATCTGGGCGTGTGGTTGGAGGCAGGAGGATACGCGTCAGCAGTAATGGAGGGCCATATACTGGACAACGTGACGAAGCGAATCGCCTCTCTCAGAGCCCACCCTACTACCCTCACTGCAGGGTTGTTCTTGCCAACTCTATGCTCCTATCCAAAGTCTGGTTTGGAGCCCACGCCATCCCCTTCTCCCCAAGCTTCTTCAAATCCCTGTATGCTTTGCTACAAGGTTGGCTTTGGTCAGGCCGCCCTCCACCAGTACGGCTAGAGGTCATGTTTGGCCCTCATCATCATGGTGGCATGGGCCTACTTGACTTCAAAGCCCATGCCGCCAAGATCCTAGGCACCCAGATTGCGGCCGTCACTGCTCCTACACTCCCATCCCAACACTGGTCCCGCGCAGCCCGCTCCAACTTCTCCCGAGCCTTGGGCCTCAACAATCCATCAAACCCCCACTCCCTGATGAAATACCTCGCATCACACACATCAGCCACAGGTCCTCACGGGACCAAAACTCACTACAAACGAATCCTACTCTCCATGCGAAGCTCAGAGTGGAGAATTCGTATTAGTGGACATACAACCCGAAGAGGCCGCCCCTCTCCTCAGTTCACACAAGAGGTACAGGGGCTACCCATCCATTATGGCGTGATCCCCATTCGACCCCAAGTCCTATCCAGGGTGGACTAACTGGACATGATGGACACCCCTTATTCCACTGATACCCAAAAGACTATCTGGAAATACGCACACCATCCTCTGTTGCAGCCTCAAGTCCACTCCCATGTGTGGTGCTGCCTGAGGCGGGTGTATCATACAGCTGAGCGTTCTAATGCTTTACACTCATCCTGTGTCGTGTGTGGCCAGTATGGAACGCTGTTTCACCGCCTGAGAAGTGCCCCACCTCTAAAGTATTATGGCGCGATTTCCAACGTCTGCTAGGCCAGGATCAAACACATCCCTTTAGTCTGTCAAGAGATATGTTTGCTTCATCAATGGCCCTCCCCCTCCCACCCTCCCTTCGTGCTCTGGTGGTTGCAATCGCCATGTGGACTATCCACACGATTGTCTTGGATGCCATCGCCGGATCCATCCCCACCCTCCCTGAAGCTGTCCACAGCTTCTGGTCTCATTTGGTAGATCACTTTCAAGCGTGGATGTTTGGATATCTCCCACCACGTCGCCGGCAGCTGGACTCCTCCTGGTTCCCAGTCTGGTTCATCAAATCAGACCCCTTCCTCCACACGTGCTCAATAGTGGCTACGCCCCCTACACACGTTCCCTCCCCCTTCCCATAAGTGGCGTTCATGCTGGCAACAAGAGATAGCATCGCTTCTCTGGGGTGCCTCACCTGGTACTGAGTTTTTTCTCGTCTGAGTCATATTCAGAAGTGTCCGTCCCATGGTCGGCCTTCCCCACAATAAATTTAAAAATTTAAAAATTTAAAAATTTAAATTCATTATTTCTGGGTATCAGAAAATGGTGCAGATATGAGCTTGGTCGAGAAATTCCGCCATTTCAGCCAGCTGAATTGGTTTGGCTCGGTATAACTCAGAGTAATATCTTTGCATTTTGATTGCCACTTCAGCCGGTGTGTCCACAAAAGAATTATCCGATCTTCACACCTGTGTGCAGGCCACACTCTGGCGTGGTGCAAAATTTTTTTGAAGAAATATGCGGTGCACTTGTCGCCTTTAGTGATGCATGTGGCCCTGTATTGGACACAAACCCAATGTTTGTGTTGCCTTTTAAGTGTGTTGAGGTGGGCGGCTGCCTACGCCCACTTCTGGCCCCATGCAGGGCTATATCCTGAGGCTGGAATATTGGACTCCAAGTGGGCCAATTCTGCCAGCGCGCGCGATATAACCGCCGATGTGGCTTGTGAGCATCTGGATGAGAGATGGCGATAATGGCGGATGGTGTCTTCTTTGAAAGTTGCCCATGTGGAAATGGGGTCCGCACAAAACGGTGCAACAAGTGATTTTGCCAAAGTTGCCTCTTCCACCCACGTGGAAAATCCTGGCGACGCGAGCTCTGGGGGGCGGATTTTGCACCAATGTGGGGCCTTTGCAACTTTGACGGGCAGTGGTATGTTATCAAGACCAGTCAGTGGTCAGAGAATTCCGTTTTTGTTGTTTTGAAGTGGGAGATGTGGGGTTGGAATTTTGCCAGCACTAGAATAAGGTCGATGTGGGTCATGGACCTTAATTGGCCATTGTGGATGTGGGGACGCATCATGTTTTTTATCAGTGGGGCATGTCGCGGCAGCGCATCCATTAACCCAAGGGTGGATTTTAGAATGCGTAGTTCTACGTGACCCTGTGGGGCGTGGGGTGAGGGTGGCCACCTGTCCGTTGGTGAGGTTAGCCAACAGTTCATGTCACCAATTAGGAAAGAATCGGGGGTAGCGGGAGGGATTTGACAGAGAAAAAATTCCCAACGCTCATGTGCACCGTTTGGGGCGTAAATGTTGACGATTGTGTGTGCAACATCGGCTCATGAGAAGGTGATGACGAGCACTCAGCCATTTAGGAATGTTTCTGAAGATGTAAATTTGAAAAAATTGTTTTTCTGAATTTGCACCCCACAGTGCTTCAGCCAAAAGGATTGGGATGGGAGGAGCATTGTTTTCCAAGCTTCCTCAGAACCCTGTTGACAGTGGGACTCCTGGATGGCCAGGATATCCACAGGTAAATTGTTTTGTAAAAAAATCAGTTTCCTAGCCTGGGACAAGGAGGCCTTGAGTCCGGCGATATTCAGCATCCCTAGAGTAAGGTTTCCCCCTTTGCACCTTAGGTGCAAGGGGTGGGCCCCTGGGCCCACCAGCCTCTTCCAGGTCCCCACGGGCTTTCACAGCAGTGTGGGTATTAGCAGCAATGCTATCAGGGTTTTTGTTAATCTTTGCGGAAAGAGTCGCATTAGCTTTGGCCTTCACTTTTTGTTTTCCCGACGTCGGACAAATTTTTTTGCGGTGCGGATAAGTTCAGTGCACCATCAAGTGGGGCAAAAAAAATTTTTTTGTTGGGATAGGTCCCAAGTCAGTTTTGACCAGGGCTTGGGTACAGCGATTGGGTGAGATTGAATCTCCCATCAGATCCTTGGATTGAGTGGCCCACTCAGCATGGGCCTCCCAATCTGATTGGGTGATGGATTCTGAGTTGCTTCCGCTGTGAAGGCTCCATGTCCTCCTGGCGTTGTGAGTGTGGGATGGTGGTGGTGGCCTTGGCCGCTTCCTTGGCTGCGGTTCTATGGGCCTGCTTGGCCTTCTTCCACTCCTGCGTGGAGATGGGCTTTACCAATTGGTAGCAGCCTTGTGCTCCCCACGGGAAAGCCTCCTTGGTGCTTGCGGTTGGTTCATAGTGCACCTCTCCGCTGGTCATGTCCGCTGAGGGGTGCTCACGGAATGTGACGCCCTCTTTGATGGGGCACGCGTGTGCCTTATGGCCAAACGCGTCACAGTGGGTGCAAATGGGGGGCGCGCTGTCCACAGTTACCCAGAATGGATGGGTGGTGTGCCCTGCGATGTCAATAAAGGTGGAGTGCGGGATCTGGGTTAGGTCCTTCGCGATCTCCTCAGTTGGGGTCAGAACTGCGATGGCTTTGCCAGTGCACAGGTGTGGCATCAGCATGAAACGTTGCATTTTGAAAGATTGTATTTCGCCATATATGGCGAGACCATCTTTCTTGTGTTGCTCCAAAATGTCACGTTTTATTATAGTAGACAAAAAGTCAAACGTGAGGAAAGTTTGGTTTGATTTTATCCATCTGGTGCATTTAGTTTTGACGACCCATTGCCCTTCAGGGAGTTTGACCACTATGCACTACTGCAGCCTCATCTGCTGCTATTTTGCTTTCGAAACCTAGGTCCAGCCAACTGTGCAACATGGAGTGAGGTGCAACGTACACTGCAGTTGGGAAAATTTGGTGTACATCTTCACAAAATTTTTCCCATAGGGCCGTTTTTTGGATGTCCAGATACACACAGACTCCAAATTCCACCGACAAAAGTGGCTGGGAATGTGGCGTGTTGATGTACTGGTTGCATCGTGCTTGCCACACAAGTATCTCCGGGGAAATTGTGACCGCTGGTTTTTTTAGATTTTTTTCTATTCCGCCGGATTCTCTGGGGCATTTTTGAACGTTAGAGGCCGCAGGCCTTCCGCCTGCTCCTCTTGCCTTGCTTGCCCAACTGCTCCCAGACATGGGCGCAGACTAATCCCCTCTATGAGATTATCAAACTAGATTTAGTCTTGAATTGAATGGGTTGCAAAAGTGTTTGCAATGAGAAAAAAAAGTTTTTTAATCAAATTGATATAGTATAATTATAAATGGTGGTCAAAGGCGTATCTATTATGCTGTTTTTGTTTTTCTGTTTTAACTGGGATACTGATGGAGTTGAGCATTTAGTAAATATTTTTAAAAATGACCCTGCAAAAGTATAACTTTGCAGTGTATACAGGGAGCTCCTACAGTGGGTGAATTATTATCTCATCCATGGCACCCTTTGAACAGGTTGACTCTGAAATTTTAAGTTTGTGCTGATCACGGGGTCTTATTTTACTACTTCTAGTTTAATTTTCTTATCCTAATTTAGATTTGCTGGTCACAATACCCTTAATCAGTCTAAGCTTTTTTGTGAATTCACAAAAATAAGGATAGCGGGTTATTTGATGCATAGGTTGTAACCATACCTCAGTTTATAATCCAAGGAAGTAAGAATCATAACACCAAACTAGCAATTTTCCTTAAAAATGCACCAGTCTATATTCCCTCAAACACTTGAGCCAATGTTCTTGATTCCATGAGGGTCATATGAGGGGAGTAAACTATTAATAAAGGAATCATCTTAGAACAACCTTATCCCCAAAATACAATAAGATCCTAGCTAGATACAGCCTAAACCAGGAGGACCTCATGATGGGTTATCATGTGAAGGATGATATGGAATTGTTACAAGGATCCTTTAAGTTCCTGCATGACCTCTTCACTAAAGATCATAAAGGAGCACCATGCTAGTGTAATTATGGAGTACCCATGTAAGGAGTTGGTATTTTAACCCACATTACCCAGCTTCATCAGTTAAAACCAATCTGATGTTCCACTAGGAGATTCATCTCACTGTGGATGCTGAATCATCAATTTTCTGTGTGATAACTATTGTTCAGAGAAATATTTCAGTAAATATTTATTGATCTGTTGGATTATGATCTGCGGGATTGATGAGTGTCTCTCCAGGGATGATCCCCAGCAATATACAAGCAATTAGAAGTCAAATTATTCATTGATAGCTTAGTTGCTTTTAGGACTTGATCAGGTTTAGTTGCAAATTGATTAAGAGGCTTATGAGTTGCTGGCGAGTGATGCTGCCTGTCATAGAGCAACTATAGAGTTATCCTTTTCTGGATTCTAATCTTCTATGTATCGGTAAGATTCTCATTACTAAGCAGGTTGTTACCAGATAAGGTAAATTTGATCTGAATTAAAAAAAACATTGAGACACATTACTTGTTTCAACGCATAAGAGGTCGATGTTGAGTAGGGAAGAGAACTCAATTATTATGGATAAGTAATGTCATCATTTTTGTGACCCCTAGAGGGTTAATTTATTGAAATACCGCCGTTTCTAATTAGGGTGCCAACCAAAGAGCTGTGCACCAAATTCCCTATAAACCCCCTTGATTTCTTATAATAAAGCAGACTAGTTCTGTTTTTTATACACTTATCAATAAAGTTTATAATTTAGACTGTTTGCTCTTGTGATTAGAGAAAGAAGAATAAGAAGATTTATTGTCTATATTATTGTTGAGCTCCGCGGACTCTGTATGATGAAAAGAAAAAAAAACTCTGAATTTTACCCTAGGTCAAGTTCTATCAGGCGATGTAGAGAAGAGGTTCCTGCCATTTCAAAAAAATATTAGGACAAGAACCATGTTGTCGTTGGACTTAATCACTATTTTGGCTATCAGCTCAACTAGAATAGTAGTATTGATACTACTATTGACCATAATATATAATCAACAATTCAGACAACGCACATACAAGGAATAGTGCAGTTGAAAAGGATCTGAAGCGAATATTATCCAGAACGAGGAATTAAATCCTGAATTTTATCAATTTGAACTCAATTGAGGGTTCAAGATCCCTAAAGTTTTACCATAAGCAAAAAACTGGAGCTTTTCAACCATATATATAACTGGAAAAGAATTTCAGCAGAGGTAGCATTTATACTAAGGAGTTCCAGATGAAAAACACGATGAAACCAAATTTTCAGTTTCTTACTAGTAGTTAGTTTTGTAACAAAAATCATTAGGGCCTTGTACTTCCCTTTCAGATTATTATATTATTATGCTCCTCATCTCAGTTAGGTGTTAATCTGAGAATTTCTCGCTTGTTCATGATCATCCTGCACGTTTAATCAAAACGAAGTTCCATAGATTGATCTTTGATAAAGCCTGTAGTTTATAAAATTTAGACTGTTTAAAAACTCACTAGGCCTATTATAATCGCCTTAACTCTTCCAGCTGATTTTAGCATAATTTTTTTCATGTTTGGTAACTTCTTCTGAGGCAGGTAGATATACAAGCTGTTGATTAGGTGCATCCAGCTTGTTGACACTTTTCAAAGAAAGGATTCAGATGAGGAAACCGGGAATGAGATGAAATAAAATAACTTTTATTAGAGGGTATATATTTGATGATTAGTTATTAGGCCAGGAACCACTATTTATACCTCTAGGGCATCTCTTGGCCACATTCAATTACAAGATTTCAACAGATATTCTAACACCTCAGTTTTTCCCCTAAAATGATGTAACAGAAACCTTTTCTTTGGTTTATTGGTGTCATAAATAATCCAGAAATTGAAAGGATTTCAGGTACAAAAATTGCGATAAAAACATGAAAAATTGTCCTAGGATCTTCACAATTTGACTTTCGTCATATTGCTGACGAAATACACCTTTTGTTAAATTATTACCTTGATTAAAGTAGACGATGTACCCCTAATTAGGACTTTGGTAGGCCTCTCCTTTGATATCGTTAGTTACTCCCTTTCAGGTGGTCCATGTGCAAGTACTATCATGCCGATTACATGGATTGACATACAAATTTCGCCCTAGGGTGAAAAATTGATTACATTTCTATTCATCTGATGGTCCATGGGATTTTTAGACGTTAACTTTGGGTCAGTCTCAAACGATTTTGTATATAAGTTAGTTGGTTGTGTTCCTGATAATTGGAACCAATTGCCAAGATTTTTTGAACAGGAAATTGGGAATAATATGTGAGCGTATTTGGCCCAAGCACTTTGATAAAATACATGATTAAATTGGAATTGAATTATTCAGCCCAGATTATATAATTTGTAATAGGTTTTGAGGTGAGAGTATAGGTGTTATCTCAAGCGTTGAGAGGGTAATTGGGCTGATCTGATGGTTTTCAAAGGTTTATTTTTGATTCAACAACCAGAATTTGACATATTACACCTCTTGACTCTAACATAATCCTTAAGATTCCTGATTAGCTTATGTTGGTCTGTTATCATCAGCCCAAACGCTTGATGAGCATGGAGTTGGGTCTTCTATTTGGTAACTTTGGCCCAAACTCCCAATGAGTCTAAAGTTTGATCCTCTCTTCAACTTCAAGTGTGAACTAAATTAATAATTAGAATAAAACTATTTTATATACTATTTTTTTCCTTTTTGTTTTTTCGTGTTTTTGTGTTTTTTTCAACTTTTTCTTTTCTTAATCATCCCAATTATTAAACCTTCTTAGGAATTTTGCATGGACTCAGTTGTATATATGGCCAGTACTTATATCATTGATTGTGTATATGAACTTAGACGTTTTCTCATTCACTTCAAATGGTCTGACCCAGATGCAATCTAAATTTTGCAATTGGCCTGATCCGTGGGTGTATTAAAATAAAAAAACTTCTTAGATAACTTTAAATTTGGCCAGTGTGTAGCGATTCTCTTAATCCTTTTGATGTCAGGCCTTTTCCCAGAAAAATCGTTGTCAAAGGCCTGAGCTTGTAGTTTGATTAAAGCATCCGCAAGCTTATCAATGTACTGAGGGAAAGTGTTTCCACAAGGAACCTCTAGGGCTGAATATAGCAGCATTGGTAGGGCTGGGTGTCTATCATATATTACTTGAAAAGGTGACGTCCTAATTGATGAATTGTAGGAGATATTGTAGGCGAAGACTGCCAAACTTTGATAATCACTCCATTTAGATGGTTTAGCTGAGGAAATTTTCAGATAATGTCACCAAAGTCCCATTTTCGCGCGCAACAGTCCCATTAGTTTTTTGGGCGTTAGGAGACATAAATCACAACTCATACTCCCATCAGTTGGTTGAGCTTGGCAAGGACGTTGGTGGTAAAGTTGGTTCTATTATCAGTCAGAATAACTTGGGGACATCCATGTTTGTGGATGATGTTTTAAAGGACAAAATTAACGTTGATTGCTGCTCCAGCTTCCTGAATGGCCTTAGCCTTGACCAAATTTTGTAAAGTGGTCGATAACTATGATTTTGTACCTGGCCTTTGTATTGTTTATTGGAAGTGGGCCAACAACATTGATAGATACAGTGTGCTAGGCAAAGTTGGACTGAACAATCTGTTAAGATGTGCTTTTCCAGAAAGTTTTCTCCCCTTGGCACTCTGCACAGCATTCTAACATTTCTTGGATGTCAAAATGCATTGATCCCAGTAGTAGAATTTCTTCAGTTGTTTTTTTATCATCTTGAATCTGACATTCCATATGGCCTTATGCGCTGCCATTATTGGGTCTGTTCAGGCTGATGGTCTTGGGAAAATATACTTTTTGTCCTTGACAATCTTGTAAAGCATCCTGTTTTTGATGTTTGTATTTTTCATAGATCCAATAATATTTTTGGATGGATTTGAGCTCACCTTGATACTCTCTGCTGATCATTTTCATAAACAATTCATTGGCGGCCCAACTAAGTGTTGCAATGGTGGGTAGTAAGGGGTAGATAGTTGGTGTTTTGGTGCATTTCTCCAGCTTGATGCTCAATGGTGTAGTCATAAGCTTGAAGTTTTAATGCCCAGCGGGCTAATTGGCCCTCAGGCTCTCTTAAGTTGTTTAACAATCTTAGGGAAGCATAATTGGTATAACTTTGAAATGAGTGCCATGAAGGTAGACCCAAAATTGCTTGCAAGCATATATGATGGCTAAGCATTCTTATTCCATCACCGTGTAGTTCCTTTCATGAACATTTAAGGTCCAACTAGTAAAACTAACGAGTGTTCTTCCCCATCTTCTCCAACTTGAGATAACATGGCCCTCACTGCTGTTTGGGATGCATTGGTCTGTACAATAAATTCATGATCAAAGTCCGGGTATCAAAGAACAGGCGCGCCTAATAGGGCTGATAGGAGTTGGTCAAATGCATCCTGGAAAGCTGGAGTCCAGTCAAATGGGACCTTATCTTTTAAGCAGATAGAAATGCAGCTCTCCAAGCTGTGCAAAGTCAGCGATAGATTGGCAATTTTACCCAATCATGCCTAGGAATACTTGAATATTGCACTTGGTATTGGGCCATTTCATTTTGGAGATGGCATCCAGCTTAGAGGGTTGGGGCTGAAGACCCACTTTATCAATCACAAATCTGAGGCATTCCAGTTGGTCTTTGAAAACTGACTCTTTGGCTTAATTTTTGAAGTTTGCAACAGCTAGCCTTCTAGAAACCTCCTCTAAGTGTTCCAGGTGATCATCAAAAGTGCGGCTGAAAACGTTGATATCATCAAAGTACACTAGTACACATGATAATTTCAAATCTCCCAGGATTGTGTCAATTGTACATTAGAATGTAGCCGGGGCATTACAGAGCCCTTGAGGCATTCTCGTCAGCTGGAATAGGCCATCTTGGGTTATAATTACACATTTCTAGAGCTCCTCTTCGTGAAGATCTAATTACCAATATCCACTGATAAGGTACATTGCTGAGAAGAACCTTACGCCCCTAGCCTATCCAAGGCATCATCAATTAATGGCAGTGAGTATGATTCCTACTTTGTGATGTTATTTAACTTCCAATAATTAATGGCTACTCAGTTGCTTCCATCCTTTTTCTTCACTCTTAAAATTGGTGCTGACAAACTTTTCTTTCTCGTTGCAAACACTTTTGCAACCCATTCAATTCAAGACTAAATCTAGTTTGATAATCTCATAGAGGGGATTAGTCTGCGCCCATGTCTGGGAGCAGTTGGGCAAGCAAGGCAAGAGGAGCAGGCGGAAGGCCCGCGGCCTCTAATGTTCGAAAACGCCCCGGAGAATCTGGCGGAATAGAAAAAAATCTAAAAAAACTGGTGGTCACAATTTCCCTGGAGATACTCGCGTGGCAAGCACGATGCAACCAGTACATCAACACGCCACATTCCCAGCCACTTTTGTCGGTGGAATTCGGAGTTGGTGTGTATCTGGACATCCAAAAAACGGCCCTATGGGAAAAATTTTGTGAAGATGTATACAAAATTTTCCTGACCGCGGTGTACATTGTACCTCACTCCATGTCGTGCAGTTGGCTGGACCTAGGTTTTGAAAGCAAAATAGCAGCAGATGAGGCTGCAGTGGTGCACGTAGTGGTCGACCTCCCTGAAGGGCAATGGGTCATTGAAACTAAACGCACCAGATGGACAAAATAAAACCAAATTTTCCTCACGTTTGACTTTTTGCCTACTACGGTAAAACGTGACATTTTGGAGCAACACCTGAAAGATGGTCTCGCCATATACAGCGAAATACAATCTTTCAAAATGCAACGTTTCACGCTGATGCCACACCTGTGCACCGGCAAAGCCATCGCAGTTCTGACCCCAACTGAGGAGATCGTGAAGGACCTAACCCAGATCCCGCACTCCATCTTTATTGATATCGCAGGGCACACCACCCACCCATTCCGGGTAACTGTGGACAGCGCGCCCCCATTTGCACCCACTGTGATGCGTTCGGCCATAAGGCACACGCGTGCCCCATTAAAGAGGGCGTTACATTCCAAGAGCACCCCTCGGCGGCCATGGCCAGCGGAGAGGTGCACTATGAACCAACCGCAAGCACCAAGGAGGCTTTCCCGTGGGGAGCACAAGGCTGCTACCAATTGGTAAAGCCCATCTCCACGCAGGAGTGGAAGAAGGCCAAGCAGGCCCATAGAACTGCAGCCAAGGAAGCGGCCAAGGCCACCACCACCATCCCACACTCACAACGCCAGGAGGACATGGAGACCTTCGCGGCGGAAGCAACTTGGGAATCCATCACCCAATCAGATTGGGAGGCCCAAGCTGAATGGGCCACTCAATCTGAGAATCTGATGGGAGATTTGATCTCACCCAATCGCTGCACCCAAGCTCTGGTCAAAACTGACTTGTGACCTATCCCAACTGAAAAAATTTTTTTTGCCCCACTTGACGGTGCACCGAACTTATTTGCACCGCAAAAAATTCGTCCGACGTCGGGAAAACAAAAAGCGAAGGCCAAAGCCAAAGCCAACGTGACTCTTTCCACAAAAATTAACAAAAACCCCAATAGCGTTGCTGCTAATACCCGCGCTGCTGTGAAAGCCTGTGGGGACCTGGAAGAGGCTGGTGGGCCAGGGAGCCACCCCCTCACACCTAAGGTGCAATGGGGGAAACCTTCACTCTAGGGACGCTGAATATCGCCGGAATCAAGGCCTCCCCGTCCTGGGCTAGGAAACTGAGTTTTTTACAAAATAATTTACCTTTGGATATCCTGGCCATCCAGGAAACCCACTGTCCACGAGGTTCCGAGGATGCTTGGAAAACAATGCTCCTACCATCCCTATCCTTTTGGTCAAAGCACTGTGGGGTGCTAATTCAGAAAAACAATTTTTTCAAATTTACATCTTCAGAAACATTCCTAAATGACTGAGTGCTCGTTGTCACCTTCTCATGGGCCGATGTTGCACACACAATCGTCAACATTTACGCCCCAAATGGTGCACAAGAGTGTCAGGAATTTTTCTTGTCGGTCATATCCCTCCTGCTACCCCCCAATTCTTTCCTAATTGGCGACATGAACTGTTGGCTAACCTCACCAATGGACTGGTGGCCGCCCTTACCCCACGCCCCACAGGGTCACAAAGAACTACGCGTTCTAAAAGCCACCCTTGGGTTAATGGCTGCGCTGTCGTGACATGCCCCACTGCTCAAAAACATGATGCATCCCCATGTCCACAATGGCCAATTAAGGTCCTTGACCCACATTGACCTTATTCTAGCGCTGGCGAAATTCCAACCCCACATCTCCCACTTCAAAACAAAGAAAATGGAATTCTCCGACCACTGACTGGTCTCGATAACATACCACTTACCTGTCACAGTTGCAAAGGCCCCACATTGGTGCAAAATCTGCCCCCCAGAGCTTGCGTGGCCAGGATTTTCCACATGGGTGGAAGAGGCAACTTCGGCAAAATCGTTTGTTGCACCGTTTTGTGCGGACCCCATTTCCATATGGGCAAATTCAAAAAAGACACCATCCGCCACTATCACCATCTCTCATCCAGATGCTCACGAGCCACATTGGCGGTTATATCGCGTGCGCTGGCGGAATTGGCCCACTTGTAAACCACCATTCCAGCCTCAGGATATAGCCCTGCATGGGGCCAGAAGTGGGTGGAGGCAGCAGCCCACCTCAACGCACTTGAAAGGCAACACAAACATTGGGTTTGTGTTTAATACAGGGCCACGCGCATCACTAAAGGTGACAAGTGCACCGCATACTTCTTCAAAAAATTTTTGCACCACGCCAGAGCGTGGCCTGCACACAGGTGCAAAGATCGGATAGTTCTAATATGGACACACCGGCTGAAGTGGCAATCAAAATGCAAAGATATTACTCTGAGTTATACTGAGCCAAACCAATTCAGCCGGCTGAAATGGCGGAATTTCTCGACAGAGCTCATATCTGCACCATTTTCCAAAACCCGGAAATAATGAATTCAATTACTCCGAACGAATTATGGACTACCATTTGTGGTGCGCCAAACCAAAAATGCCCAGGCCCAGATGGCATTCCATATGAGTTCTACAAAAAATATTTTAAATACATATCCCCATTGCTGCTAGCCTCACTCAACCAAAGCCTGTTGGAAACGCGCCTCCTACCAGGAGGACATGAGGCTTTTACAGTCACACTCTTCAAGAAAGGGGATAGGCTAGACTTAGCCAACTGGCGCCCCATTTCTCTAACAAACACAGACACCAAAATTTTAACAAAAATCATGGCTAACCGTTTAGGGACTGTAGCATCTGCCACCATCTCTCCATAACAATTTGGTTTCATCCCCAGAAGGTCGATTTGGGATAACTTGCACTCTGTGGCTGATGTGTGTCAGTCCACAGCCTCTTGGGCACTTGTATTCTTGGACCAACAAAAGGCCTATGATAGAGTAAACTGGGAATACCTTAGGGCCTGCCTCCAACAATTCCGCCTACCTCCCCGCTTCATTAACTGGGTGATGCTGCTCACGGAATCTGCAACAATGGCAGTGCGTGGCCCAGGCTTCCTAACGGAAGTAGTTTGCCCTCAAAGGGGCCTGTGACAAGGGGACCCCCTCAGCCCACTCTTATACAACTTCAGCCTTGACCCACTACTGCAAAATGTGAATGCCCAACTCACTGGGGTCCATGTGCCAGGCCAAACCCCAGTCAAGATGATGGCATTTGCAGATGATTGCGTGGTGGGGGTGTCTAATAACAAAGATGCACGCGCGCTTGAAGCCCTCATCCAGGAATATTCCCGGGTAAGCAACGCGGCACTAAACGCCTCCAAAACCGAAATCATCCTCCTTGGTCGGTTTCAAAACTTCTGGGCCCCAGCAAGTAGTTCCCAACCCAGCCCAGCTGCTCGCCCAAGTCCACGCCTTACTAACTCAAAACACACCGCTCCATTGGTGCTCCCCTTTGTGCCGCGACCTACCATAGGACCGGTACGCCATCTGGGCGTGTGGTTGGAGGCAGGAGGATACGCGTCAGCAGTAATGGAGGGCCATATACTGGACAACGTGACGAAGCGAATCGCCTCTCTCAGAGCCCACCCTACTACCCTCACTGGCAGGGTTGTTCTTGCCAACTCTATGCTCCTATCCAAAGTCTGGTTTGGAGCCCACGCCATCCCCTTCTCCCCAAGCTTCTTCAAATCCCTGTATGCTTTGCTACAAGGTTGGCTTTGGTCAGGCCGCCCTCCACCAGTAAGGCTAGAGGTCATGTTTGGCCCCCATCATCATGGTGGCATGGGCCTACTTGACTTCAAAGCCCATGCCGCCAAGATCCTAGGCACCTGGATTGCGGCCGTCACTGCTCCTACACTCCCATCCCAACACCGGTCCCGCGCGGCCTGCTCCAACTTCTCCCAAGCCTTGGGCCTCAACAATCCATCAAACCCCCACTCCCTGATGAAATACCTCGCATCACACACATCAGCCACAGGTCCTCACGGGACCAAAACCCACTACAAACGAATCCTACTCTCCATGCGAAGCGCAGAGTGGAGAATTCATATTAGTGGACATACAACCCGAAGAGGCCGCCCCTCTCCTCAGTTCACACAAGAGGTACAGGGGCTACCCATCCATAATGGCGTGATCCCCATTCGACCCCAAGTCCTATCCAGGGTGGACTACCTGGACATGATGGACATCCCTTATTCCACTGAGACCCAAAAGACTATCTGGAAATACGCACACCATCCTCTGTTGCAGCCTCAAGTCCGCTCCCATGTGTGGCGCTGCCTAAGGCGGGTGTATCGTACAGCTGAGCGCTCTAATGCTTTACACTCATCCTGTGTCGTGTGTGGCCAGTATGGAACGCTGTTTCACCGCCTGGAGAAGTGCCCCACCTCTAAAGTAATATGGTGCGAAGTCCAACGTCTGCTAGGCCAGGATCAAACACATCCCTTCAGTCTGTCAAGAGATATGTTTGCTTCATCAATGGACTCCCACCTCCCACCCTCCCTCCGTGCTCTGGTGGTTGCAATCGCCATGTGGACTATCCACACGATTGTCTTGGATGCCATCGCTGGATTCATCCCCACCCTCCCTGAAGCTGTCCACAGATTCCAGTCTCATTTGGTGGATCACTTTCAAGCGTGGATGTTTGGATATCTCCCACCACGTCGCCGGCAGCTGGTCTCCTCCTGGTTCCCAGTCTGGTTCATCAAATCAGACCCCTTCCTCCACACGTGCTCAATAGTGGCTACGTCCCCTACACACGTTCCCTCCCCCTTCCCATAAGTGGCGTTCCCGCTGGCAACAAGAGATAGCATCGCTTCTCTGGGGTGCCTCACCTGGTACTAAGTTTGTCTCGTCTGAGTCATATTTGGAAGTGTCCGTCCCATGGTCAGCCTTCCCCGCAATAAATTTAAATTTAAAATTGGTGCTGACAAAAGCTTTTATGAAGGGATAAATATGCCATGATTGAGGAGTTCCTAAATCTCCTTGGATACTGTTTCTTCTGATGATTTCAAGTGTCTAAGTTGACATAATCAAATAGGTTTATGATCTCCAGTATTAATTTTGTGGGTGACACTATTAGCACATCCCAAGTCAAATCATCTTGTGAAAATATTTTCTGATATTTAGAGAATAACTTCTGAGATTGGCCTTTCTTAGAGTTGGTCAAGTTGCTTAAATAGGCCATAGGGACAACATCATTTATGCTAAGTAGGTCCTTATCAAGGAATAAAAAATACAACAAAAGTTCCAAACTCATGGAATGAGTAAATTTCCGTGGTAGGGAACAGATGCAGAAAAGCGATTGTCTGATGTCACATAATGGAAATGAGCCAATTTTGCAAGTTTGCACATAAGATATGTATCTCTCCGTAGCCCAAAATGATGATACCAGGGGCAATGTTTGGTTCAAATTGAGATTTAGACCATGGTTGATATACTTCACCATAAAGTCCTTCCAGGATATTAATTGTTTGTCCCATTGGGATGATTGCTTGTTCTCTGGATGGTATAGTGATGGTCTGTTTTTGATCAAAGTGGAATGCCATTTGACTCATCAATCTGTGTGGGTAGTAGTTTTATCTTTGACCATGCTTTGGAATACTTAATAGGGATGTCTCTCTTTGTAGGCCATATTTATGAATAGGCTGGGTTTCTTTTTCAACTGTTTTATCACGGTTATAGTAAAGTGAAATAGCCTGGCCAATAATGGTGAGAATATCTTCCTTATGATTGGTAACAACTCAACATTTTCTTAGAAAATCAGTCCCAATTAGGATATCATAGTTTGTATTTGGCAACACTATGGCAGGTGCTATTACTACAATGGATCCAAATCTGAAATGTAGGGTACTGTATGCGTCCAGCGACTTAGTTGTATGCGCTCCAGATGTTCCATATTCCTGGCAGTGGGCAACATCAGGCGCAATTATGTATTTTAACCAACTTTATGCTGAATATATTGATAGGAGCACCACTATCAACAATGGCCCAAACTCACACCTTATTTACTGCTGTCCACATAAGTATATTCAGAGTAGTTTTCAGTGGTATTTATTGTATGAATTCTGTGATTGCTTCATGATTCCAGGTGTGATTTCAGGCTTGAGCAAATATCTGGTAAGTTATCTTCTAAGATCTTCATGGGAATAGCTACTTGAACGTTGTTAAGCCTAGGTAGGTCAGTCAAAAATCTGGGTTGGAGGTCTAAACCCTGATCAATAATCTGCTTTGTGTAAGGTTTTGATACTTCTGCTTGGGCTTCTTTGGTAATTTTCAAGGGTTTAGTTGCTTTTGCTGTGGCCCAAGTAGTGACCATCATGGCATCTTTTGCCACGATATGGTGGAGGTTATCTTTAGCAACATCTTCAGCCCTAAAGAGCTCATCAGGGTAAGGTGGAATGGTTTAAAAATCAGTGGAGTTAGAGCATTTCGCCTCAACTCCACCTGCTCTTTTCCCGCCTCACTGTCACTGTTGAGTTCTAGAGCAAAGTTGACCCCAGGCTTTTTATTGGACCATCTGTAGCATTAATTAGAAAAATGCCCATTTTTACCACAGTTGTGGCATGTAGACGGCCCTGTTTGCTGTTTTTGTCTAAAGCTTTGGTTCTTTTTTGAGAATTTTTCCCCTGGTCAAAGAATTGCTTTTTAGGCCTGAAAATCGGGATTTTTGCTGATCTTTGGCCAGATTAGGATATTGAAATTACAGGAACAACTTCTCAAGTAATTGTTAAGCTCTTGTATTTTTAAGATTCCATTTAATGCAGGCAGCATGACACTGTGCAGTTCACAAAAGGGCATAATTGCATGCTCCAATGCAATCTTGGCATTTAAACTTATCTATTGCATTGCACCCACGCAGAACTTGTGCCTCATGGAAGAATATATCTGCAAAGTCCATAATAATCTCATTCTGTTTAAATTTGATATTAAGAAGCTCTCTTTTCGGGTTTCTAGTTTCTGAGGCCCTCCAAACTGTTTTGTTATTGCAATTTTGGCATCCATATAGGACTAATCGTTGCTAAATAGGACATGATGAGGTCACAGCTATGGGCATTGAGTGAATTAATCAGTGGCAATCCTTTTGCATGGTCTGATGCTCCTCTCATTGCTTTTTTAAATTTCTTAAAGAAAGAGTGAACGTTCCCATCCTTATCAAACTTTATTAAATTCAGTGGTTTGAAGTCAGCTTGCCCTGTTTTGGCATAAGGGTTGTACTTCTTCTTGAACATCTTAGTGTATCGTCTCTCATAATCAGCCCTCTTTCCCGTTGGGAAGTATCTGGGGTCTTGATTGATGCTAGGACACTAGTCATAGAACAGATGTTCAAAATATCAGTTTTTGCATCAGTATTAATTTCTGATAATTCAATTTCATGACATTGCTCTGAACTACTGGATTCTGACGTATGTATTCAGCCCTTAGTTACTTTTTCAGGTTGTTTTTTTGGCTGAATAAGAGGATTTTTTTCCTAATTCTTTTTTTGTTGAAGTTGGGTGAGCACTGGCAGCCTTGCTTTTTGAGGGATTCGAATTCTTTTTAAGATTGTCATACTTTTATGAATAAAGTTTGATTTGGTTGTTATGCTTTTTATATCCTTGTCCATACTGTCTCCTCGGAAATTTTCAGTTGATAGTTGCATTCTGAATTTCCAATTTTTCCTGAGTAATTTCAGTATTTCTGGCCTGCAATCTCAGCACCACAGTCCAAAGTTTAGAAAAAAAATTTTGATCTAAGCATCATATTCATCCCTATTCAGGACGGCTGATTTTGCTGCAAGATCCTCAAAATTTTTGTTGATAGTATCAAACTCAGCCCAAATATAATCTTCAAAGTCATCAACTTTTACATTTAGCTCCATGTGATTTCTTTGGCCTGAAGTGGCATGTATGGTAAGTCATTCTGATTGAGATAATAGGTAATCCAAATGGCTATTCAGTTTTTGACAGCTTTTATTCATGGTTTGTACACATTCTTGTGATAGCCCATGGTGGACCAGAACTTCTGCAGCTATATTTGGGACTCCTTCATTCAGAAGCTCCTTGAGGGTGTTTAATCTCCCATGAAAGTCACTGGCAAGTCCCATATTATCAATAATTGTCTTTCAGACTTCAGCAAAACTTGAATTTAACTTGTCCAGTAGGGCATTTGGGAATATTGTTCCTCCTCTTGCACACGGTAGATTTCTGTGATTTCCAGATTTTGTCTAGCAATGATTCGCTGGGTATGCTTAATGGAGGCTTGACCAAAGTTAACCTGGAATTTGTTGGTTGCTTGACTGTCTGTGAGACGTCTGGAAAGAGATGCCATAGTTGCGTCGTGGTACTTCATATAAATCTTGATCTTGAGTGCCTGATCCTTAAGGTAGTAGAACAGGCTTTTGGAGGGATCGATTTATGAAGTACCAATCCTAAAACACTGACATATGGTTTCCAGAAAACTTTTACGCTTGAAGATGTTAGATCAATTGGGATGGTTGTATCTTCATGAGCTCCTACCACTGTGATAAGATCCAGGGAGTAGGAGGTACCCGGTTCAGAGCCTTAGCAGCTGGTATTAAAATGATCCAAGATTGCTTTGTTGCTAGTTTCCATCTCATTGTTGCTTTCTCATCTGGCCAATTCTGCCAGGAATTGGTTATGGGAATCTATTTTGGAGAGTGTAACTTGTTTTGAGTGAGCACAAGTTTTGAGAATTTGAGAATTGCTTGCTTGTTGTTTATTATCCTTCATGTTTATTTGGGACGAAGTTCCATAGATTGATCCTCAATAGTGCCTTTAGTTTATGGTATTTGGACCATTCAAAAAACATTAGGCCTATTATAATTACCCCAACTCTTACAGCCGATTTTTGGGCGTAATTTTTCCTTTGTGTTCAAGAACTTTTTTTGAGGCAGGTAGATATACAAGCTGTGGATTAGGAGCGTCCAGCTTGTTAACACTTCTCCTAAGAAAGATTCAAATGAGAAAACTGGGAAAGAGATGAGATATTATTACTTATACTAAAAGGTATTTATTTGATGATTAGTTATTAGGCCATGAACCACTATTTATACCTCTAGAGCATCTCCTGGCCACATTCAATTACAAAATTTCAACAGATATTTATACCACCTCAGTTCGGCCCTTGAACTGATATGACTGAAACCTTTTCCTATGTTCATGGTGGCAAAATACTCTCAAAATTATGAGGATTTCAGGTACAAAAATTGTGATAAAATCATGCAAAATTGTCCTAGGATCTTCAGGATTTGAGTAACGTCATATTGCTGACAAAATACACCTTCTGTGAAATTCTTGCCTCAATTAAAGTAGATGAAGTACCCCTAATCAGGATGTCAGTAGGCCCCTCCTTTGATAGCACTAGGTACTCCTTTTTAAGCAGTCCATGTGCAAGTACTATTATGGCAATTACACGGATTGACATACAAATTTCGCCCTAGGGCAGAAAATTGATTACGCTTTTCATTCATCTGATGGTCCACAGGATTTTTAGATGTTAACTTTGGGTCAGTCCCAAAAATATTTTGTATACAAGCTAGTTGATTGTGTTCCCAATAATCAGGACAAATTGCTAAGGTTTGATGTCTAGGAAATTGGCCATAATATGTGATCATATTTTGCCCAAGAACTTTAAAAAATACGTGACTGAATTGACATTGATATATTCGGCCCAAATTATATAATTATAATAGGCTTTGAGGTGAGATTATAGGTGTTAGCTCAAGCGTTGAAGGGGTAAATGGCCTGATCTGATGGTTGTCAAAGGTTTAAATTCGAGTCAACCCCCAGAATCTGACATAAATTTTTAATATTATGCTCTTGGTTGTGAACTTGTTTACTAAGTATTTAATACTTAACATATTCTACACAATGGTAATAGATACTCAGACAGTGAAGCTTTTCATCTCTTATGCTTTTCTGCCCATATTTTCCTTAAGAGATCATTAGTGACTCTGGGTCACAGAAAATTTGTTTTGGAAGGAGCTATACAAGGCGCTGCAGATGCGCTCATGAATATACTCCTTTTCACAACTAGTTTTATGGAAAATTAAAAGAGTGAACAAAATCCTGGAACAACATATGAGGTGTTATAGCTCTTCTGATCACTCAAATTGAGCTACATAATTAACACTAGCTCAAATTAGTTACACTAACGCCCAACGCTCTTCTTTCAGCTTTTTACCCTTCTTTTACAACTATGGTTTCAACCCTTACTTTAATATAGAGCCTATTTGTGGGTCCATAGTGGTAGCTGTGGTGGTCTTTGCAAAGTTTATTAAGAAAGTACACCAAGAGGTAACAATTAATTTGGTTGAATTTAGGAAGACCTATAAGGAGAACACAAGTGTAAAAGAAGAGTGGGTCAATAATATAAGCCAGGAAATTATGTGTAAGTCTGGGGGAGCAACCCCTGCGGCTTAATCAGGAGAAAAATCCTTTTTTACTAAGAAGGGAAGGAAGCCGGTGGCTTTCAATATCATATTTCTGGGTGACTTAGCCCATGTGGTAGATGAGAGGTGGTTGACAACGTGTCCCTTGAAGATCATTTCGTTATACCCCATGTAAACACATGAGTTTGTCTAAAAAATTTGGGGTGTGTGGGGAAGTGGCGTCAACCAGGGGCCATTGTCAGCAGAAGGTTGGCAGAAATTCTTCTCACAAAAGGTTGTCTCTGGCAGTTCAAGTTCCGCTGATAGACCTAAATTGATATCCTGAGAGATTAATTTTGAGTTTATCAGTATTAAGTATTAGAAATACCCAACCGCCCTTCCCCTTTGTCACCAGCAGTCATGAGCCCATCCTTGATAAGTATAGGTGTATTAAACCCCTTCCTGACTCAATGGGACAGGTCACATGTGTCCTAGACATGGGTTCAGCCAGTTGCCTGCCAGATAAAGTATCACTGATTGGCAAGAGGAATCTCTTTGGGAGTAATATTTGGTGGCAAAATTTGAGCGTAAAACGGCTGGTCAGGGCAAGATCTATCTGGCATCATAAAAATATTTGAGGTGGGTCGACCTTAGGACAAATATACCACACTGAGAATTTTTCTAGCCAGTACAGGTTTTGAATTCAAAACCTGCACTAGGGTGGAAGCAGTTTACCTGCCAGGCTAACCACCCTTATCTATCTGGCATCATAAAGGTTCTAGAATATCAATACACCCTGATCAAATTTGCATGATTATTTCGATGCCAAGTGCAATTAATACTGTTTCCCAATTTTTTGTTTATTGAGCTTATAACTCAGCGGGTCCTGACAGGTTATATTGTCACTTCAACTTTCCACTTTCCACCCTTTAGTTCCAATAAAAAATATGAGCCCAAAATCAAATTTGTTTATGAATTTTAGAAAAGTCCGCCAGACATTTAGAGATTATGATTGCCAAGTTTGGGAAGATCTGGCTGGTGCTTGTGGCTGCCTTACTACTGTTTCATTTCAAAATATTGATGCTGAACTGGAGGTATTCTATCTGTTATTATGGTTGGTCACTCACCCTGAGTTCCAGGGAAGTCTTATCATCAGCACAATTCATAACATAATGGAGCGACCCAAATCCTTATTCTCCATCCTTCCCTATAGATGGAACGTTGCTTTGGTCTTGTTGTATGAACAGAGGGTTCAAACTTTGGTTAGGGTGTTATCTGCTGACAGGATGGGCCATTCATGGGATCACAAATTTGATGCAGTGTTTGAACATATCTCCTGCCTCAAACACTGGGAGGTTCTACCCCCAGGTCAATTGTAAGAGGACCCAGGTTTCCCTTTTCCTCAAATTGGCTTTCAGGAACAAATTCAGGTGTGGGGGTTTTGCTTGTTCTTTGGTAGATGATCTCCCCCTCGCCCATCCATTTTAGGTTCTGATGCTATTATTATTGTGGTCAAACCTGCCACTTCTGAGGAGCAGATGTATGTGAATCTGTTGATGCCATTGTTGTCAGTGGCAAAATCAGCAGAGTTATTGTTTATTTATATGGATGATACCTTGGCGCCTTCTCCCAAAAATGGGCTTGTAGATGTTTTGTCAAATGTTCCTCCCTCCCAGTTATGTCTTGTAAAATGATATTGTAAACAAAATTAGCTTACTTACTTTTACCTCATTAAATCCAATTGGCCATATGTGGTCTCCATTGAGGCTCTCTTGAACGTTGGAGCCTCCAGAAATTTTATAAGCTTTCAGGTCGCTCAGAAGTTGGATCTAAATCTTGACGTATAATTTCAGCTTTGAGTGCATTGTCAGCCTTGATGACTTGCTACACGTGAGGCGCCCTATACCATTCTCAGTGCTTAGATTGGTTTCTGTGATCAGTTCACCGCTGTTCTAGATTTGTTATTCTCAGTTATCTTTGGGGTTAGTTAATGACGGTGGCAACAGATTGTATTAATCTAGAGCCCAACTCTTTATCATTTTAAAAATCCGCACACAATTGGAGAATTTCCACTGATCAAAACCTTCCCTATTGCTGGAGCAGTGAGTCGATTGTTTCAACTTCTTCCCTATGATGTTGCTGTCGGACTTCCCCTCCAGCTTGTACTGGTATAAGGACAGTTTTAGTATGAAGAAAGCCAAACGTCTTCCTTCTCAATCCAAGTATGATTGGCCTTCCTTTTGAAAGTGAATGTGATCATCATCAATTATCCTCTTTACCTTTATAGAGCAGAAAGACAAGGCCCTGGAGATGAGGTTAAATGACATGCTCTTGAAAGGGTGTGCGTTTAAAGGAACCTCACTTGTCACTTTTCCCATAATTTTTCCCAAAAGCCTGAAAGAAAGTTGCACCCCTTCGTGGGATATCAGCATCTAAATAATATTACTGTTCACTATCCCTACCTCCTCCCCTTGAGCAGTTGATTATCCAAGTATTTGTAAAATCTTGGATAATTTGAAGTTTGATCTCATGAACATGTCTAACCAAATTAGGGTGGCAGAAGGCCAATAATGGCTTATGGAGGTTTGTACTAGAAGATTGGTCTTTTAACTCCATGTAATGCCGTTATGCTTAAAAAATTCTCGCCCATATTCCAACTGATGATCAATGACATTCTTAGTGAGCTTCTGTTCACTTGTGCAGTGGCAGATATCAATGATATCCTCATACATCCTTCCACTTCCAAGCAGCATGAGAAGGACCTTGAAGTAGTGATGCCTGCGTTGCACAAGGCTGACCTCTACATGAAACCTTTAAGTGCGATTTTTTCAGGGATGAGGTTAATCCTAGGTAATTTGGTCCTGAAAGACAGTCACGTGAGTCCTTCTTGCAAGCTCAAGGACATCCTCGCGTGACTACCCCTAACAACCAGAATCAATTGCAGAGATTCTTTGGCATAATCATACTTTTAAAAAAATTCTCCCCTGCCCTCTCAAAGCTGGCCACACAGCTGATTTCCTTGATGGGAAAGAATGTTCCATTCTTATAGATAAAGAAATGCCAATGGGCATTTGACGCCATTAAGGAGGCGTTTGTGGCAACTTTCATTCTAAAACACATTGACCCCTCATGCCATTCATTAGGGGCATAATGCATTGTCAGCCACCATGGGGAAGTGCTTCTTCAAGCACAGGACAGATTGTAACATCCAGTCACCTATTTTTTTCAGGTTCTATTCGTCCAAACAGTCCTGTGCCATTTACAATAAGTCTTTGGTCGCTATAGCATGGTCGCTTATGCATTGGTGGTACCTCCTTCAGGGCGCGTGAAATGAAGTGACTGCGCAGATGGATCATCAGGCCTTATGCACTTCCCAAAACTGCAGAAGTATGGACATCCTCAGGCCTGACGTAATGTGACCTCTGCAGTTTTAAATTTTATTATTTTTCCAAGGGCTTTTAAAATGTCTTTTCAATTTGTTGAGCCAAAATCATCTATGAGTACAACGGAGGAGGAAGACAATAGCTAACCACAGTAATTCCATCAGCCCAGATCCTAGTCATTGCTCCTCCTGCAATTTTGGTGGCATAGTGGGGTCTGGAGGTACCATTGGGTTCTCGGGTATTAGTGGGTCAAACAGCCTGCAGTGAGGGTTTTGAGCTGGTTGACCAGCTGGTGGTTCTGGCGCATCAGCATACTCATTATTTGATGGCGGAAGGAACAGTTATATCTAGATCCTGAGTTTGGGTTTCATCTCAACTTTGCAATGAGGTGATTCAGGCTCATCATGATCCACCAGCGGTGGGTCACTTAGGTAATAAGATATGCCTCCATTTTTTGAAGCAGACATATAACTTGCCAGGTATCTCAAAGATATCAATATGTATTGCCAGTTGCATAATGTGCGCGTGCCCAAAATCAGATAGATCAGGTTAGAGTGGTCTTCTCCATTCCCTGTAGCAGGCCTAGGGTCTGTGGATCTCTTTATCTGTCGACTTCATTGTTGGATTCTCAGATCCAATGGGTTTAATGCGATAATGGTGGTTGTAGACCGCTTTATCAAGTCTTAATGTATCTCTCCAGTAAGAAGGTTATTACCTCCAAGGAAATGTCCTGACTCTTTGTGTGTCATTTCTTCTCAATGCTTAGTTTGCCAAAGGAAATTGTGATTGACTGAGGGTCTCAGTTTATTGCGCGTTTTTGGATGGCCATATTGGCTATCTCAAAGTTTAAGCAATGCCATTCCACTGCATACCATTTCCAATCTGATGAGCAAATGGAGCAGGTCAACCAGAGCCTCAAATGTATATCCATTGTTATGCCACCGCCACTCAGGACACTTGGGCAGATGACTTTTTGTTTACACAATATGCATATAACAATGCCTCCAATGCGTCTACTGGTTTTTCTTATGAAGCCACGTTGGGGTGATACCCCTCATTTTCCCCTGGCATGTGCCTTCTCTGGGAAGTCCCTGCTGCGGCGGACCATATATAGAAATCTGGAGCACTCATCCCAGGTCTGGGAGCACCAGACCAAAGCCATTTGAAATTACAAGTGGTTTGCAGATTGGAAAATCTCTCCATACATGAGATAAAGTTAGGTTCTTTGTTATGATTGATACATGTTACCTGCATATAAAGGTTCCCTTGAAGTAGTTAGCAAGGAAGTTCTCGGCCCTCACATGGGTGAGAAGGATTTGGGAAATGGGGCCTTTTGGTTGGCTCTTCCACTCATTGAAAACAGCACCCCATTTTACATGCTTCACAGTCACCATCTAAAAGCACGCCGCCTGAGGATCCTGAGCCTGTGGTGATTGACACTCAGTGGAGGCAGAGGTGGAGGTTATTCTGACTGCACTGCTTATGTCACTCAGTGCAGTATTTGGTGTCTTAGAACAGAGTTCCTTCATATGAACAACAGCTGGGTTTTTCTCAAGATTGTAAAATTTTAATAAGTTGGTGGAGGCCTTACACATTGCACACCTGGACGCTCCCTGTCCTCCCCAAAAAATTTCCTATACCTTGGCAATCAAGCTCCCAAAGGCGCGCAGAAAGGTTGTTCTGGCCCAAGTTCCTTGTTAGGGTGATCCCCTAATCTAAAAAGGGAACGCTAATACAAGTCTGAGGGGAGCAATTCCTGCAGCCTAATTTGAAGGATTTCCCATTTCATACTAAGTAGGGAAAAAAGCTTGCGGCCATCCCTCTTGTCACCCTAGCGAACTTAGCCCGTGTGGTAGATAAGTGGTGGGTGATGGTGCATCCCTTGAAGATCGCATCTTTTTCCCCATGCCAACCACACATGAGTTGGTTTAGTAAATTTTGGGGTGTGTGGGGAAATAGCGGCATCTAGGGGCCATTGTCAGAAGAAGGGTGCAGCAATTCTCCCACTCAAAAAATTGTCACTGAAAGTTCAAGTTCCGCTGAAAGTCCTAAATTGTTATCAGAGATACTTTTTTTTTAGTACTAGATGGTCCCAACCCAAGGGAAGGATTCATCGATGTATTATCAGAGATACTTAATTAAGAAGAATAGTTTTGGTCTTAGGAATCCTCAACTGAAATTCCCTTTGTTGTCAGAAGTCACGAGCCCATCCCTGATAGGTACATGAGCAATAATAATATTCCTGACTCAATTTGATTGGTCATATATGTCCTGGCCATAGGTGCACACATTTGCCTGCCATATGAAGCTTCAATGATCTGCCAAGCGGAATCACATTGTGAGAAAAAATTTGAGGGCAATTTTGAGCATAAGTCAACTGCCCATGTAAAGATTGATCTGGTATTATAAGATTTTAGAAACTTAATCCGCCACTGTCAAATTGCATTAGTAATCTTAGTGGATAGTGAAATTGTCTCTGTTCCCCATTTTTTTGTTTTGTAATCTTATAAAGCAACGGACTTCAATAGGTTACATTGTCACTCCATCTTTCCCTTTCCACCCTTTAGTTCCAAAAAATGATCCGAAACATAAAATTTTGTTTGTAAATTTTAGCAGTCCGCCAGACATTTAGATCTTGATTGTCAAACTTGGAATTTTTCTGGCTGGTTCTTGTGGCTGCCTTATTACTATTTATACCTACAATATGTATGCTGTACCAGAGGTATTCTGGATGGTGTTTTAAGTGGTCATTTACACTGAGTTCCAGGCCAGACTTATTAATACATCACGCTCCATGACATCATGATTATGGACCCTAAAGACATCCCAGTCAAATAGTTGTGTAAGTAGTTGAACCATAAGTGGGTAGGCCATGATGGATCATTAGAAAGGTGGGCACGCCACATATCAGCTTGATTTATACATGAATTCTGGTTTTTTTCTATCTTCCATGAATTTATATGACCAATTTTGTGATCCTCAATTTTATACTCTGTTAGAAGGCAGGTATCAAATTCATTTATTTAAAAGCCAAAATCTGAAGATTTAACCCCTATTTAACAAAAACAATGCTTAGTGAATCCATTGATTTAAACTTAACTCTCATGGAAACAAATGGTCTCTCAAGTTACAAAACTTGTCTAATGAATGCAAAGGGTTTGATCTCTTAGTGAACTAGAGACAAAACTCACATAAAGATTTGGAAAGATCTTGTTGATCAAGGGTCACATTATCCATAATGGAGCATGTCACTTTAAAGATTTTAAATATCCCATTGTATAAGTAATTTAAATACGCTTTATCATTGTTGGACAATTACAAGTTCAAAATTGTGAGAAGAGCAATTTGGATGTAAAAAACGAATCTATTGGCCAAAAGACCCCTGGCTGATTCTCAGATGAACCCCTCAGAAAAGAGGTAATACTTTTATTCATACTACTTGGCAAAGTAGTTTGAGTTTGGGTAGATGGGTTGCGGTGACCCTGTGGCTGAATCAGGGGAAGTTATTCAGAGATCCCACCATCAAATTGGCAAAATATATTATATCTTTGCCTCACGGGTTCATCTTGCCTACTATTGACCCTCTCTCAGCTGTTCCATCAAAGTGAGGCAAGTTTTGAGAGCTCTGATAGAGTGAACAACCATATTTTTTAATTAGGCTCAAAACTTATAATGAAACTCACGCCCATATTGCTTTTAGCCTAAGTTGCTTGAACTATTAAGAAGCGACAATTTAATAGGGGTTGTTTTTGGCCCCATCTTTGCAGCTAATAAAATAAATATAAAAAACCCTAAGGTTTAAGCATCTAAAACAGGTTTTCATGTATAAAACTTGTGGTAAAAATTTCCTTAAATAATTACCCACACAGTTGAGAATAGTATTTATCCTGCCATAAAACTTGTTGAAATCCAGGGCTGAAAAGCAACTGTGAGCATAAAACCGCCTGGATTCCAATTATTATTTTTGTTTGTTTCAGTAACCGCCAAAATGAACAATTTGTACTTTGATTATTCTTTTACTAGGAGGACCATTGATGGATAGTGACTAATAATTGCATAGACTTTGAAGGGACTGGCCAACTAACTCTGTAAATCCAATAGGCCCCAAGGATATCTATTAAAAGGGGGCTCTAAATTAGAAGTAGAGGAGATTGTATTCATGAGAAATAGAATCTGCCTTTCATACCTCATGTCTTGAAAAATTTTTGACGCTGCTGAGAATATCTGGGTTTCTGCCTACAACTTTACCCATAGGCAAAAATTGATTAATGATCTTTATAACAGTTTATTAAATCTCCAAATTAAATTTAACTCCTGACATCACTGATGAATAATTAGCGCTTAAGCGTTGGATTTTGGTTTACAGGTATACTTGCACAAATAAAAAGAGTGACTAAATAAAGACAGTTTTGAAACAAAGAAAAGATTAGTTGTTGCAAAATGGTTTTTATTTTCTAAGATTAAATGAAATACACTCTATTCTCTAAGTATTAACTATGTTTGGGCTCAAGGATTCACCTCTTCTTGAATCTTTTAGTAGATTTGCACTACTATCAAAAGACTGGATCCCCTTTTAATTGAATAAGCCTTTATTATTTTTTCTTTAACTCTAAAATATATTGGCGCTATCTATCTGGTAACTTATCTGCCCTTATGGATATAAACTCTTTTCCATAAATGCTCTAGAAAGCCAATGAAACTAAGGCTTGAGCCTTAGGGATTTAAACATAGTATTTTGTATTTATTCAGGGAAGGTTGACCAGGGGACAAGAGCTTCCAATACAGTGGGGATAAACTAATGAACTGTGAGGAATGAAAAGACAACCCAGATGGTTTGAGGCCCCTCTTGTTGTCTCCAGGACCACCAAGTTTAGTACGTCAGGGGGTTATACTTGCTTATTCTTGGATGCAGCATGAGTGAAGGAAAGAATCAATCTTTAGGAACTATATGGGGAATCATATATTGATTGTCTTTCTGTTACGTGAGGTCATGTTTTCAAACAACCATGCTTGTAAATGTCCAATATATGGCAGTGGGTACGATTGATTACTTCTTGGATTGTAGGCGTTTCTCCTGTAAATGATTCCAGTACTATTGTATGGATCATCCATAGTGATATTGCTACTATTATCGCCTGGAAGGATGGGTAGATAACTCCATGTTTAGAGTGAATATGTTCTTAGCTGGAAAAGAATAGTTGTCCACTTTCTTGGCGAAATAGGCACATGACCTCTTTACATAAAGCCACTGATGTTGGGCATTGTTCTAAATGGTGTACTAGGCTTCCAAACTGACCAGTAATTTTACATGAGGAATGGGCTGCATTTGACTGTACTGCTGTGTTGTATACTCTCCTCGTGCATCTTCACACATGTGCTCTTATCCTGGGTTAATGTAGTGAGTGATGTGGTTATCTCCAGACTCTTCTTTGGGTCTCCAGGTTGTATGGTATATCTATATGGTCCTGGTAATTAATCCTGGCTATGGTACTCAAATTTCTGTGAATTATGTTATCTGTGACTATTTGGCTATTGCTTTCCTGTCTGTTAGTTAGCCTTTGGCGTCCTCAGTGACTGGTTTGGCAAAATATGTGAGTCTTTCACTCTTCTCTTCTCATGGCTAGGAGTATTCGTTTGAAATGTGAAGGAGTGGGTGTGGTCCTGCAGCTGTGGGATGGGATGCCAGATATTTGATTAATGTGTTCAGGTGATCTGGGTTTTTTAATTGGAGTGCTCGTGTAAAGTTATATCTTGCTGTTCTGGCCCAATGTATATCTGGAAGATCTGGGCTAGTCACCTGAGCTATCCAGGATCCCAATATATGGGTTGCTTGCTCTACGTAATTAGTAAGCCCCATAACTCCATTCCTTCTAGAG
The DNA here is from genome assembly GCA_022478985.1 of Massospora cicadina. Taxonomy (NCBI): domain Eukaryota; kingdom Fungi; phylum Entomophthoromycota; class Entomophthoromycetes; order Entomophthorales; family Entomophthoraceae; genus Massospora; species Massospora cicadina. Next base: position 115,520 of record JAKSZP010005342.1, read on the forward strand.
CCAAATAGGGTTTCAAGGCGTACAGGGAGGCTGTGGTTGGACCATAGCCATCCTTGTAAGAGGGCGTGGACTGTGTTGAAGAATGCCGGTGAGAAAGCAATTGCATGGGCCGTAAATTATATTATTGATAGAATCATAGAGTTGGCTACTGTGACCCTTCCTGTTAGACCTGTCTGATTTACATTTAAGGAGGCAATGCGTTTTGTTATTTTATCTAGAAGTTAATTTTTCGTCATGGATTGGCGTAACCTCCTTCTTCCAACCATACCCCCAAGTGACGGACAGGTCCAACTGTCAGCTTAGTGGTGAAGGGAAGTTACAGTGGTTTTATTGCTGATTTTCGCCTCCTATGTCTGATGAGGAGTCTTGATTTATTTATTTGTTGGCACAGGGTATATGGGGTCCAATGGGTCTGATATTTCTCCAGGAGTATGATTTCCGTTTTCTCAGTGTTAAGTGATGCTTTGCTTAAGGATGAATATTCTTGTATCGGCTTTTCAATTCTGCAAGCATCCTGATTGTTGGATATTCCCACCACACTGTCATCAGCGAAGGAAGTCATTTTGATGGGTGGTTGATCCTTGATATTGATTCCATTGAGAAGTTTATTTGTATTCTGGATTAGAGGATCCAAACTAAAATTGTAATGTAGAAGCTTAAAGGGTCTCCTTGTTTGAGTCCTCTCTGTGGGATGACTGGTTTAGTTAAAAGCCTGCTCCAAGCAAAGCCATGGTGGCTGACTCTGTGAACAATATCACTCAGTTTATGAATCTATTTAGGAGCTTGAATTTTTGAAGGCAGGCCCTGAGATAGGTCCAATTCACCCTGTCATATGCCTTCTGTTGGTCCAAGAAGATAAACGCTCAAGAGGTTATATACTGGCAGACATTTGCAACTGTGTGGATATTACCCCATATAGATCTTCTTGGAACAAATCCATATTTTGTGATGGGGATTTTGCGTCAGTTGCAATTTCTCCTAGTCGTTTGGCCATGATTTTTGTGGATATTTCTGTCTGTTTGGTTAAGGAGATTGGGCTCCAGTTGAATAGGTTCAGTCTATCTCCTTTTTTGAATAAGGTGACAGTATGAGCTTCTTTGCCTCCAGGTAGGAGGCTTATCTCCATAATACATTTGTTCATGGAAGCTAAAAGGATATTAGAAATGTTATTAAAATATTTTATATATTTTTAAACTCTTTAACCGCTCAAAGTCACTTTTGAGCGATTTTAAATTTAAGTTTATTTATCTACAGCCATCTGCCCAAAAACCTATTCTTTGATGTCCTTGGCTCTGCCGCCTGCCACCCCAGTGTGGGGTAGCAGTGCACCCCCACCTAGCGTTTTCCGCCCTGCAGGCAAGCGCGTTCGGACGGGTTCAAACAGCCCGCCCATTGCTTCCAACCGTTTTGTCCCCCCACGGGACTTAGCGCTCCACCTGGCGCGCGTCCACCCTTCTCGCCCCCATCCTCTCGCCCTCCCTCGCTCTGCTATCCGCTATTGCCTCAGAGTGGACTATGGGCGTTTGTTCCCATATGCCGATAAGGCAATTATTGACCTAGCCACTACAGCCTTTGCGCCAGCTGGCTTTATAGACTTCCGCCCTTTTAAGGGCTACTTTGACGTTGGGTTCCAATCTGAGGAGGATGCTGAAGCGGCAGCACAAACTCCTCTAATTTATAAAAAAACCCCATTCCCACAACCCGTACTCGCCTCCCTTCAGACACCACGCTAGTGTAACCTTTGCAAATCTCCCATCCCACCTTCCACCCCAGGTTTTGTATGACCAGTTGGTCGCGGGGCTCATGGCTTATGGCACTCAGCCCAACCTCATCTTTGCCATTCCATCTGGTGCAGAACGCCTTGCTGCTCCTCGTGCAACAGCCACCATCATACCACACCACCCTACCATAGCCCAACAAATCTCACCCCGCGCTAGTGTGGCTGCAGCGCCAAATCATTTCTTTTGGGCTCGGGTTGATAATGGTAGGCAGATTTGTTCCCTCTGCTTTAGCATCGACCATGCAAAAAGAGCGTGCCCTAAGGCCAAATCCGCTGATGCAACTTCTGAGCCCCCTCTGGAGGTTCAGTATGGGGCACTTTGCTGCCCCCTCCCACCCTCCAATCTCGTTCAGTGGGCCCACATGGAAAATCAGCCCCACCCAAAACCTCCATCCTCACTCCCCCACCTAAATCTAAGCCAGCCAATCAGAGCAATGCTTGGACCAACATTCACACCCAAGCTGCTGCCCATTCGCCCAATACTACCCACTCAAATTTAAATGCCACTATTCCAGTGAACCAAAATCCATGGGATCTATTGGCTGAAACTGACGAATCAGGTAATATCCTCATTAGTAAGCATACAGGTCAACCTCTCTGCCATGGCGATTATGGTCGGGCAGAATTTTTCCTTCCCAACTTTGATGAAACCCCTACCCCTCGCCATTTCGCTCCTCTACCCAATACAGCCCCCTTCCAAAGTGACCACCAGCTCGCCTTAGCTGCGGTGGCCTCTCCTCATTGCCCAAAACTACGCACCGCGGTGGCCCATTCAGTGGCTCAGCTCCAGCATGGCCTGCCCACCATCTTCTTCCCCCTGACTTCCCTGAATCTCCCTGCAGTGACATCTCAAAACTATTTGATGATGCTGAAATCGCTGTTATGAATGTCGCAACGCTTGCTTCATTCAACCCCTCAGCCAAAATCACCCGCCACAGTATCTCCCTTTTCACCCAACTTCCTGAAGCCCGCAAAGAAGCTGAAGTTCTCCTCGCAGCTTTTGTTGAAACACTTTCCCATCATTATCTTGATGCAGAAGTGGAAAACTCCTACTACGCTGACCTCAGCCCCCACTATGCAGATGCCCCAACGCCCTGGCTCTCTGCTCTGATCCGGTACTGTAACCAACACCCCTTGATCGAGGTGGGTCTTTCTGAAAACCAACCCCCCGACCCCTCCTCACCCTCTGCCATGGTGGGTTAAGCAGTTTCTGCTTCCCACCTGGTTAGTAGTTTGTTTTGCCGTTTTGAGTGTTGTGATCGGTACTGTCTGTCCCCTGGTCAGCATACCTTGAATAAATCCAAAATATTTTATATAAAATTCATAGGGAATACCATCAGGTCCAGGGAATTTTCCTCTTGGTGCACTGCATACTACTTCCCATAATTCCTTGCATATATCAGGTTAATTAAATTGTTATTTTGAGCCATGGTGTCAATATGTGCACTTGCAAGAAATTTTTCATATTTTTCCTGGTTTGACCGGTTTGTATTTATATAAATTCATATAAAACCTGTGCACTTTGGTCATGCTTTCTTCAGGTGTTTCCACTATGGATTTGTCCAGTCATCAGACCTGTGTGAAAGCTATTGCATTTTTATGGATGTGGAATTAATGAAAAAAAGTCAAGCAAGTTTTTCAGACAAACAGCAGTTAGAATTAGACCATCCTGCCAGCCTAGGTGCCGGAGAACCTGAACAGCAAACAAGAATGCCAAAGGCACTGCTGATAGTATGATTTATATAAAACTAGAAATGTTTTTCTCCATTAACTACTGGTGAGTCAGAATCTCATACAGGCACTTGATAAGGTACCAGATAAATTGGCCATTAACCCTGAGGGGTGTGTGAGTGTCAGCAGAAAGGGAAGTTTATTTTCCAACATAAAAATACCAAAATTTTGGGACTGGTTTTTAATGGATAATAAAGGAAGAAAAATCAACCAACAATTTTATTAGTGCGATGCAACTTATTATGTAGTGGTCAATTGATGAGAAAACAAGCCAGGATTGGGTCCTCAAGTTTGACCTAACCAGAGAATTATCTGGGAATGGGGGCAGATAAGCTCACTGGGAACTGACGTCAAAGGAATTGGCAGCAGGCCGAGTCATTGTCAGTTTGACCTCAAACACCCAAACTGAGTCTTGACTGCATTTTTGGCAGTTGGCACAATGGCATCTATCCTGACAAGTAACAGGAAACCCCCAAGGCCACCCCATGTAGGGTAGGTCCCAACTGGTTGGGAACGCGTTTGGGATGCCCAACCTGCCCGTGCCCAGTCACTGGGCCATTTGTTTGGTCAAAAGTGTTGTGTTGGCTGCAACGCCTGGTTTGCCATAAGGGAGCTTTGAACTATTGTCAATGGTATCCAATGCTGCTACCTGCACATCAGGGATGATCCCCAAAGATTTTGGGAGGGTGTTAATTTTGACGATTGTGGTGTTAGCCAAATTGAAACAATCAGTGATTCCAGCTGATGAATCAATCTTCATTCCTTTTCGACTATGTGGATTCTAATCATTGGGCTCATTTCCACTTATTTTAGACTGATCAACTTCATTTTGGCGATTTTGGCACAAATTTCCCTGATCAGGCATACAAGTTCAAGTGAGGTGAATGTGGGCACCGGGGGAGGGATCAGAAGAGGGAGGACTGTTACCCAGCGCTCATCTACCACGTAAGTGAGGTCGCCCTGGGTGATGAAAGGTACAGCCACCATCTTCAGAGCCTTTTTACTTAAAAATGGGAAGAGGGCCTGATTGAAACACAGGGGACGTTCCCCTGGACTTACATTACCCTTTCTTTTTTCTGAAGGAAGGGCTCCACCACATGGGAATGGCACAAGGGCCACATTTTGTGTGAAAGGGTAGTTTGATTGCTATTAACATTGCGATCTTTGGGGGGATGGGGGTGTCGAGGTGGGATTTTTGAAATGCATCAACCAGTTCCATGCAGTTAGCACAATTGTGAGCCTTAACCCAACTGTTCTCATAAGCTTGATATCCTTTCCAGGCCACGAGATACTAAACAAACTATTGGGATTTGTAAGACACTAAGATGATTCCATTTCAGCTTCTTCTGCATCCTCTATCACAATAGGTTCAGGTTCATCAGGGATGATCCCTTTGAATGAGGGCAACAGAGACACGAGGAAGAAGGGATGCTGTTTCTATTAAGCTGGCTGTTTCAACCAAAAAGAACCATTGCCCAAGTCTTCCTCCACTAGGTGGGGACCTGAACATTTTCTTGCAAACTTCCGGGAAGGTACCAGCATCCAAAGATAGCGAGAGTCCAACATAACGTGAGAGCCCACTATAATATCCTGACCAGGAAGCTGTTTGTGATTTGCAAACTGTTTATAATCATCAATAGTCTTTGTGAGGTGCTCCTGGACTAAGAACTGAGTAGACCAGATATGCTCAACGTGATCTGTGGCAGCAGGAACCTCTGGGCGTATATAGGGACCAACTGAAAAAGAGGGATTATACCCTAACGTTGCTTCATAGGGAAAAAGCCCTGTAGAGGCGTGAGTACCATTATTATAGGCGAATTGGGTGAGAGGGAGGTCATTGGCCCAGGTATCCTGGGCAGCTGAAGCATAACAGCGCAAATACTGTGATAAAATTTGGTTAACCTTCTCAGTTTGTCCTTCAGACTGGGGGTGGTAAGTGGTGGAATGTCAGTGGGTGATTTTTAGGATGGATAAAAGATCATTAAGTTATTGTGCTGTAAATTGGGGTCCATGGTCACTAATAGTCTCCTGTGGGAGGCCAAACACCGAGAAAACATGGCATACAAGAGCTGAGCGGTCTCTTCAGACATGATCACAGAAGTACAGGGAATAAAAAGGGAAAATTTTGGTGAAGCGATCAACCACCACTATCACTTCTGTAAACCCATTAGAACAGGGGAGCTTGACAATAAAGTCCACAGACACCGATGTCCATGGACCCTCCTCCTGTTGTAATGGGTGTAGGAGACCCTTCCTTCCTGAGCGGTCCAGCTTTGCCTGAGCACAGGTAATGCAATCGGTGATCCAAACTGGAACTTCCTTAGTTTATCTTACCCAGTTATAGGTTCGCTTTATCAATTTGATGCATTTTTTGTTGCCCAGATGGATAATTGTGGGAGGGCCAAGGTGTGCACAAAATACCTCGTCTCAGAAAAGAGAGGGAACCCAAACTCATGACCAATAAAAGATGAGTCCCTCTACCAAGGAGTACAGAAAGTGTTTTTGATTTTGAAGGATCGGTTACTCAAATAATTCCACCCCATCAGGGAAGGTCATTTGGCCGGCTAAGACCTGAGCAACAAGTGGGGCATTGAGAGCAAGGGCGGCGGAAGAGATGACTGGGGAACAATCGACAAAATTTGAGCAGTGGGAATCATGGTAATGAGGTCCACTTCTTCCAAATCTGTGGGGCATTGGGCAGGGTTTCAGCTGAGAAAATTGGGAAGTACATTAAGCACACCTTTTATGAGTTCATATTTGAAATTGAAACTGCACAAGTTCCTATAGGCTTATGCTTGTCAATGTGCCAAAATTTTTAGGTTCATGGAAATAAAAAGAGCTTGGTTATTTATGCAAACAATTAACTCATGCTGGTCCCCTGTAACAGGTGCTGCCAATGAGTAAATGCCCATGCTATGGCTGCCAGCTCTTTATTGTATATGGCCCAAGATTGCTCCATAGATGTAAATTTCAGACAAAATAGGCGACCAGATGTTCTAAGCCCTCATGCTCTTGGAGCAGCACTGCCCCCAATGCAACCAAGGAGGCATCGCGCATGACGATATATGGCTTAGCAGGATCTGAATGTTTCAGGGCAGGAGGGGATAAAAACACTTCCTTGATAGACTCAAACGCCTGCTGGCATTTGGGCGTCCAACGAAATGTCACAATCTTGACAGTGAGGGGGTGGAGTGGGGTAGTCAACTGGGAAAGATCTGGGGAAAATTTTTTTAGGAAAAAATGGTTCCTAAGAAACTCCATATTTGTTTCTGGGTTGTCAGGGTAGGCCATTCCTGGATAGCATCTAACTTATTAGGGGGAATTTCATAGCCATCCTTAAGGATGAGGTTCCTAAGAAAGGTAACTTCCTCCTTATAGAACTCGCATTTGGAAGGCTTATCAAGCAAGCCTGCCTTATGAAAAGCAGCCATGACCACTTCCAAGTCAATAGCGTGTTGTTTGGAAGTCAGGTATTGCACCAGAATGTCGTTGATATAACCAACTGTGCAGGTACACTAGAGGTCACCTAGTACACTGTCAATCATGTGTTAGAACATATTGGGGCATTTTTCAGCTCAAAGGGCATTACATGGAATTTGAAATTGCCTCTCTTCATCCAGATTGCTGTTAACCATTCTTGCCCTTCCTTTACCCAAATCTTGTTAAAGGCGTTGACAAGGTCCAGCTTAGAGAACACCCAAGATTTGGCAATTGCTTAGCTTATCCTCTGCTCTAAAGGCAGGGGGTAGGGATTGTGGACTGTAACTTTGCTTAAATGTCTGTAATCCATGCAGGGACAGAGGGAACCATCGGCTTTTTAGCAAAGACATTGGGAGACATGACTGGCGATGTCGCATTTAAATAACCACCCTTTTTTCAGCATATTGTCCAACCAAGTGTTGAGCGCAACCTCCTCCTCTGCTGTGTGGGGATACAACGGGCAGTTGATATTCACTAACTATACCGTTGTACAAAACCCACAGTCAAATTTTGTGTGAGGGGGAAGACAGTCCAACTTCTCAGAATTGAAAATACTCCGGTAGTGCATCAATTCTTCATGAAAATTGGATGGGAGGCCCAAAGGGGAAATGAGGGAAGTTATGGAGCTTCGACCTTGGGCTTTCTTGAGAGTATTAACTAAAGAAAATTTCTCCCTCAGTTTGATCATTGGCAAAAGACAGCATATTTGACTCTAGATGAATATTAACATGTTGCCAACGCCACCATCCAACTCTTAAGATAGCTGGGAACACCAACTTCAGCATTGCTGAGAACTGATCACAGAAGCTGAACTGGTATATTGAGAATGTAACTGGTTGGCGAACTAGGTATGAGGTTTGGGAGGGTTGATGATGCAACCATCATCAAAGGACTACATCCTTCTCAGGTTCCAATTGTTGAGCCAGTTCACCACTCATAAAATTGCCCACGGCTCCGGTATCCACCAAGGCCTCAAAGGAGACGTGATGGGACCAAACACCAATCTTCATGAGTAATAAGAAGTAAGCGAAGTTCTCTTTATTGGTATTTGTGGATGAATCCAGTGATACTGAAGAGATGGTAGTAGAGTCATGGGAAGCTGCTAGGTTCATAGGGGGATTAAGCTCGTTGCAAGTCAGAATTTAAGATCCTACTGAAATGAGCACAATAGCTGTGGCAACTATGGGGTGTGAATTTGACATTTTGAGTGGAACTAGGCTATTATGGGTAGGGAAAATTTTCTTCACAAACTGGTTCAACTGCAAAGAAGGGACCATTGCTAAGCCAATATCAACGAGAAAATTGGAAATGGTTAGGAATAATAGTTGGTCAATTATGTCAGGCAAACAGCAACTTAGAATTAGACTGGCCTGCCAACCTAGGTTCTGGAACATCCAAATGGCAAACCAGAATACCAAAGGCACTGCTGCTGGTACGGCGGAAATGAAACTAGAAAGGAGTTTTGCCAATAACTGCTGGTGAGCCAGAACCTTGTACATGCACATAATAAGGTACCAGATGAATATGGTTGTTAACCCCGAGGGTGTGTGAGTGTTGGCGCAAAGGGCGAATTAATTTTTCAACATAAAAAAACTAAATTTTAGGAATGGTTTTATTAAAAAAACAAAAAAATCAACCATCAATTTTCTCAGTGCAATGGAACTGATTAAATAGTGGTCAATTAATGAGAAAACAAGCTGAGATTGAGTCCCTTAAGTTTGACCTAACTGGCAAATTATTTGGGAATGGGGCAGATAAGCTAACTGGGAACTGACATCAAAGGAATTGGCAGCAGGCCGAGTCACTGTCAGTTCAATCTCAAACGCCTAAACCAAGACTTGACAGCATTTCAGGCAGTTGGCACAATGGCATCTGGCCTGACAAGCAATGGGAAACCCCCAAGGCCACCCCATGTAGGGGCAGTCCCAATTGGTTGGGAACAAGTTTGGGATGCCCAACCAACCATGCCCAGATGCTGGGCTGTTCATTTGGTCAAAAGTGTTGCATCATCCCCAACGCCTGATTTTCCATAAGGGAGCTTTGAACTATTGTCAATGGTATCCAATGCTGCTACCTGCACATCGGGGATGATCCCTGAAGATTTTGGGAGGGTGTTAATTTTGAAGATTGTGGTGTTGGCCAAGTTGAAACAATTGTGATTCCAGCTGATGAATAAATCTTCATTCTTTTTGACTATGTGGATTCTGATCATTGGGCTTGTTTCCACTCTTTTTCAGAATTATTGACTTCATTTCGGCGATTTCAGTGAAAATTTCCCTTATTAGGCATATAAATTTGGGTGAGGTGAATGTGGGCACCGGGGCAGGGATCTGAAGAGGGAGGACTGTTACCCAGCGCTCATCTACCACGTAAGTGAGGTCGTCCTGGGTGATGAAGGGTACAGCCACCATCTTCAGAGCCTTTTACTTGAAAATGGGAAGAGGGCCTGATTGAAACACAGGGGACGTTCCCCTGGGCTTACAAAGTTTCTCCATCTTTTATGTTTTTCTTTATTGAACCCCAACTCAGTGTTGGTGTTCACATATCAGGGTGTTTAGCTGAGCAGAAACCTCCGCCCATCTGAACCCCATCCAGGGCTGTACCCTGTGCTTGGGACATTGTTTTCCAGATGATTGATTTCTGTCAAGGTGTGCTTGATAATGGCTGAAGCTGCCCTGTATCTTCTAGACGTTTTGTGTTTAATTTGTTAGGTTGTTGATTTTTTAAAAATTTCCCAGGTGGTTAGTGGACCAAGCAGAAAGGTGTTTGAAGTAGTGGGTTGAAGATATTTTCTCCATCCAGGATTGAAATTCTGAGTTGGCTGAATTTTCTGGTCAAAACTTTTCTCTCTCATTGCAATCACTTTTGCAACTTATTCGATTCAAGTCTGATTCTAGTTTGATAATCTCACAGAAGAGATTAGTCTGCGCCCATGTCAGGGAGCAGTTGGGCAAGTAAGGTAAGAGGAGCAGGTGGTAGGCCCGCAGCCTCAAATGTTCAAAAACGCCCCAGAGAAACCAGCGGAATAGAAAATAAAAAACTGGCGGTCACTATTTCCCCAGAAATCCTCACTAGGCAAGCGCAATGCAACCAGTACATCAACACGGTGCACTCCCACCCACTCTTGTCGGTGGAATATGGAGTCTGTGTGTTTCTGAACATAAAACAAACAGCTCTATGGGAAAAATTTTGGGGATGTGCACACTTTTTTCCTGACCGTGGTGTACGTCGCACCTCACTCCATGTCATGCAGTTGGCTGGACCTCAGTTTTGAAAACAAGGAGGCAGCAGATGAAGCTGCTGCGGTGCGCATAATGATTGACCTCCCCAAAGGGCAACGGGTTGTTGAAACCAAATGCACCAGATGGACAAAATCCAACCAAATTTTCCTCACGTTTGACTTTTTGCCTACTATGGTAAAACGTGCCATCTTGAAGCAGCACCTGAAAGATGGTCCCACCATATATGGCGAAATACAATCTTTCAAAATGAAATGCTTTACGTTGATGCCACACCTGTGCACCAGAAAAGCCATAACAGTTCTGACCCCAACAAATGAGATTGTGAAGGACCTAACCCAGATCCCGCACTCCACATATATCAATATTGAAGGGCATACCACCCACCCTTTCCGGGTAACCATGGACAGCGCGCCCCCCATCTGCACTCACTGTGATGCGTTCAGCCATAAGGCACATGCATGCCCCACCAAGGAGGGCATCACATTCCAAGAGCACCCCTCGGCGGCCATGGCCAGCAGAGAGGCGCACTATGAACCAACAGCAAGCACCAAAGAGGCTTTCCCGTGGGGAGCACAAGGCTGCTACCTACTGGTAAAACCTATTTCCCACGCAAGAGAGGAAGAAGGCCAAGCAGGCCCACAGGGCTGCGGCCAAGGAAGCGGCCAAAGTCACCACTGCTATCTCACACTCCCAACTCCAGGAGGACATCAAAACCTTCGCGGTGGAAGCAACTTAGGAATCCCTTAACCAATCAGACTGGGAAGCCCATGCCAATTGGGCCACCCAATCTGAGGATCTGATGGGTGACTCAATCTCACCCGATCTTTACAGCCAAGCTCTGGTTGAAACTGACTTGGGGTCCAACCTACCTGAAAATTTTTTTGACCCAATTGTTGGTGCACCATACTCATCTGCACCACAAAAAATTTGTTCGACATCAGGGAAACAAAAGGTGAAGGCAAAAGCCAATGCGAACCTTCTGCTAAAATTAACAAAACTACTGATAGCATTGCTGCAAACACCCGTGCTGCCATGAAGGCCCATGGGGATCTAGAGGAGGCTAGTGGGCCTGGGTGCCCACCCCCTCACACCTAAGGTGTGATGGGGGAAACCTTCACTTTAGGGACATTGAATATTGCCAGACTCAAGGCCTCGCCATCCCAGGCTAGGAAACTGAGTTTTTTACAAAAAAATTTACCCAAGGATATCCTGGCCATCCAGGAGTCCCACTGTCCATGAGGTTCCAAGGATGCTTGGAAAACCATGCTCCTCCCATCCCTATCCTTTTGGTCAGAGCACTGTGGGGTGCTAGTTTGGAAAAACAATTTTTTCAACTTTTTATTGTCAGAATTCTTAATGGCTGAGTCCTCATTGTCACTTTCTCGTGGACTGACATGGCGCATGCTATCATCAACATCTATGCCCCAATCTGTGCATGAGAGCGTCGGGCTTTTTTATCATTGGTCAAATCCCTCCCATTACCCCCAGACCCTTTCTTAGTCGGCGACATGAACTGTTGGCTAACACACCCACAAACCGTTGGCCTTCCTCCTCCCACAACCCCAGGGTCACGTAGAATTTCGCGTTCTAAAGGCCACCCTTGGGTTAATAGATGCACTGCCGCGGCAAGCCCCACTGCATGAAAACATGATGCGCCCCCACATCCACAACGGCCAATTAAGGTCCATGACCCGCATTGACCTTATCCTTGCACTGGGCGAAAACCCAACCCCACATTTCCCACTTCAAAACAACAAAAATTGAATTCTCCAACCACTGACTGGTCTTGATAAACTACCACCTACCTGTCACAGTGGCTAAGGCCCCACATTGGTGCAAACTCCGCCCTACCAAACTTGCGTCACCAGGATTTTCCACTTGGGTGGAATCAGCAACTTTGGCAAAAGAACTTGTTACACCATTTTGCGCGGACCCCATCTCCACATGGTCAACCTTCAAAGAGGATACCATCTGCCACTCTCGCTACCTCTCCTCTAGCGCTCATGAGCCACATCTGCCATCATTTCGCGCACTCTGGCAGAGTTGGCACACCTGGAGTCCAACATCCCAGCTACAGGCTACAGCCCTGCATGGGGCCAGAAGTGAGAGGAAGCAGCCACCCACCTCAACGCGCTTGAAAGGCAACACAAACATCGGGTTTGTGTTCAGAACAGGGCCAAACGCATTACTGAGGGTGACAAGTGCACCGCATATTTTTTAAAAAAAAATTTGCACCATGCCAGAGCGTGACCTGCACACAGGTGCAAAGTTCAGATGACTCCATCGTGGATATGTCAGCTTAAGTGGCAATCAAAATACAAAAGTATTACTCCAAGTTTACTGATCTGATCCAATTCAACTGGCTGAAGTGTAAGAATTTTTTGACTGAACCCACACGAACAATTTCCTGATACCCAGAAATAATGAATTTGATTGATCTGAATGAACTATGGACAGCCATCCGCGGTGCACCAAATTGGAAGTGCCCAGGCCCAGATGGCATTCCATATGATCTATAAAAAGTACTTCAGTATATATATCCCCACTTCTGCTTACCTCACTTAATCAAAGCCTTCTGGAAACGCGCCTCCTACCAGGAGGACAAGAGGCCTTCACCGTCACACTCTTCAAGGAAGGGGACAAGCTAGACTTAGCCAACTGGCGCCGCATTTCTTTAACTAACACAGATACAAAAATTTTAACTAAAATCATGGTGAACCGTTTAGGGATAGTAGCATCTGCCACCATCTCCCCAGAACAATTTGGTTGCATACCCAGAAGGTCGATTTGGGACAACGTGCACTCTGTGGCTAACGCATGCCAGTCCACAGCCTCTGGGGCAGCTGTATTCTTGGACCAACAGAAGGCCTATGATAGAGTAAACTGGGAATACCTTAGAGCCTGTTTCCATCAATTCCGCCTACCCCCTCGCTTCATTAACTGGGTAATGCTGCTCACAGAATCTGCAACAATGGCAGTGCGTGGCCCTGGCTTCCTAATGGAATTAGTCCGCCCTCAAAGGGGCTTACAACAAGGGGACCCCTTAGCCCACTCTTATACAACTTCAGCCTTGACCCACTACTTTGAAACGTAAATGCCCAACTCACTGGGGTCCATGTACCAGGCCAAGCCCCAGTCAAGATGATGGCGTTTGCAGACGACTGTGTGGTTGGGGTGTCTAATAATAAAGACGCACGTGCACTTGAAGCTCTCATCCAGGAGTACTCCCAGGTAAGTAATGCTGCACTGAATGCTTCCAAAACCGAAATTATCCTCCTCAGTCAGTATCAATCCTGCTGGGCCCCAGAAACCAGTGCCCAGCCCGGCCTATCTGCTTGCACATGTGCTCGCCCTCCCAGCTCACCCCACACCGCCCCACTAGTGCTCCACTTCGTGCCACGCCCTACCATAGGGCCAGTCCGCCATCTGGGCGTGTGGGTGGAGGCAGGCGGGTATTCATCAGCAGTAATGAAAAGTTGTATTCTAGATAACGTGACGAAGCGCATCGCCTCCCTCAGAGCTCACCCTACTTCCCTACTTGCAGGGTTGTTTTAGCCAACTCTATGCTCCTCTCCAAAGTATAGTTTGGAGCCCACGCCATCGCCTCCTCCCCAGGTTTTTTCAAATCTATGTATGCCCTTCTACAAGGGTGTCTCTGGTCAGGCCGCCCACCGCCAGTGCGGCTTGAGGTCATGTTTAGCCCTTGTCATCATGGTGGCATGGGCCTGCTCGACTTTAAAGCCCATGCTGCCAAGATCCTGGGCACCTGGATTGCGGCCATCACCGCCCCTATGCTCCCCTCCCAACACTGGTCCCGCGCGGCCTGCTCCAACTTCTCCAGCGCCCTGGGCCTTAGGATTCCATCAAACCCTCACTCCTTGATGAAATACCTGGCTTCACACCCATCGTCCACAGGTCCTCATGGGACTAAAACTTACTACAAATGAAATCTCCTCTCCATGCAGAGCGCTGAGTGGAGAATTTGTATTAGCGGACACACAGCCCAGAGAGGCCGTTCCTCTCCTCAGTTCACACAAGAGGTACAGGGGCTACCCATCCAAGATGGCGTGTTCCCAACACGACCCCATGTCCTATCCAGGGTGGACTACCTGGACATGATGGACATCCCTTACTCCATAGAGACTCAGAAGACTATTTGGAAATATGCACACCATCCTCTGTTGCAGCCTCAAATCCGTTCCCATGTGTGGCGCTGCCTGAGGTGAGTGTACCATACAGCTGAGCGCTCTAACGCTTTACACTCATCCTGCGTCGTGTGTGGCCAGTATGAAACGCTGTTTCACCGATTGGAGAAGTGTTTTACCTCTAAAGTGATATGGCGCGAAGTTCAACGTCTGCTGTGCCAGGATCAAACAAATCCCTTCAGTCTGTCAAGAGATATGGTTTCTTTATCAATGGCTTCCCCCTTCCACTCTCCCTCCATGCTCTGGTGGTTGCAATCGCCATGTGGACCATCCACACGATTGTCTTGGATGCCATCACAGCTCCACCCCCACCCTCCCAGAAGCTGTCCACAAACTCTGGCCACTTGGTGGACCACTTTCAGGTGTGGATATTTGGATACCTCCCACCCCGTCACTGACAACTGGTCTCCTCCTGGTTCCCAGTTTGGTTCATCATATCAGACTCTTTCCTCCACACGTGTTCAATTGTGGCTACGGCCTCCTCACACGTTCCCTACCCCTCCCCATAGTGGCGTTCCCGCTGGCAACAAGAGATAGCTTCGCTTCTCTAGGGTGCCTTCCTGTTCTAAGTTTTGTTTCTTTTAGGTCAAATTCAGAAGTGTCCATCCCATGGTCGGCTTTCCTCGCAATAAATTGTAAATTTTCTGGGCATATTCTGCACCACCTGGGTGCTTGTGTAGTTGTTTCCACTGGTGTGTAGGACACTGAAACTAGCCGATGGTCAGAAAATTTAATTTTTTTAGTTTTCTACTTCTTAAATTTGGTGGCAAAAAATTAATGGCGGAAGTATTAGGTCTATCCATGACATAGAGATAAGTGCACCATTGTGTACATGTGGGCGTGTTATGTTTTGTAGTAGGGGTGACCTTTTTGGTAGTGGATCATATAGTCCCAGGGTGGCCTTTAGTACGCGAAGTTCCACTTGCCCTTGTGGTACCTCCATTGTGTATGTCCATTGGTCAGTATCTGGGTTAATCCAACAGTTCATGTCTCCCATGAAGAAAGTGTTTGCTGGAGGATGTTGTGTTAGAGCTGTTAAAAACTCTCGTTGGTCTGTTGCACAGTTTGGTGCATATACACTGGTTATTGTGGGAACTTCAGAGTGTCATGAGAAGGTAACGGTTAGTACACGGCTGTCTAGGAATGAATTTTTATTGATAAATTTAAAGTTTTGGTTTGCACATACTATCACCCCACAGTGTTGTGACCAAAACGATTTTGTTGGGAGGAGCATGTTTTCCCATGCCTCCTCCTCTCCCTGTGGATAGTGGGTTTCCTGCACTACCAGGATATCCACAGGTGGGTTTAGTGGGAGACTTAACTTCTTGGCCTGGGACATTAAGCCTTGAGTCCCGCTATGTTAAGCGTCCCTATCTCTACTGAGACGCCCAATGTGCCTCAGGAACGTTTAGCAGGGCCCCCTGGCCCCTACTCCCTCACTTGCATTACTCTCCATTGCACCTCTTCTGCGGAGAGCATAACTATGAGTAGGAGTTGGGGTGTATTCTGCCTCTTTCATTGCCGCTGTTTTTGCTCCTCTCTTGCCTTTGCTGGTTTTCAATTTATCATTGCAGTTCACTTGTGTGCTCTTATTGGCCACATTATTCTCTTGCACATTCCATTGTTGATTTTCATTCCCAATTGGGTTATGCTCCAAAATTTTTGGGGTGTGCTGAACCCCTGTTTTGCCAAATTTATTTCCAAATCTGGTTCCACTGAATTCGAACTGGTCAGATTGGGTGTATGGTTTTCTGTGGGATTTGATTGGTTCATTTATCCAAGTTCGTCCATGTCTTCCTGGATCTGTTCCAGTGATATGGATGATTCCGCCAAGACCTTTGCTTTGGCTGCGGCCAGCTTGCGAGTTTGTTTGGACATTTTTTATTCTTTTGGGGAAATTGGGTCAATTATTTTATATTGCTTATGTTCTCCCAGTTGAATGCTTCTGTAGTATCTTTGATTTTGGCTCAATCTGAATTGTCTTTGTCCATTTCTTCCTCACTGAATTCCATTTCTCTCAGGCCTTTTTTATGTGGCAAGAATGAATCTTGTGCCCAAAGGCATGGCAGTGGTTGCATATGGGGGTGCGCTCTCTACTGTTGCATGGAATAGTTGAGATTTTCCCATCAATAGTGAAGTATGTGATGTGGGGGATTTTTGTGATATCCTCCACTGCCTCCTGGTTCAGGGAAATAATTGTGATTGCCTTCCCAGTGCTAAGGGCCAGCATCAGCTAAATTATTTGCATTTCAGATTGATTAATTTCTCTGTAGGCTTCCAAGCCTTCTCAAAGATGTCATTTGACTACTGTGTATGCCAGAGTAGTTGAAAGATAATTAAAAATTATAAAAATATCTTTGGATTCTGTCCAACGTGTGCAATTGGTCAATAACAAATGCTGACCATTGGGAAGGTCAAGCACCACTCTGACATTCGCTGCTTCATTTACTTATTCTGCAGTTTCAAACCCAAGGTCTACCCAACCTTTGAAGATTGTCTGGGTTGTTAAGTACACCATATGTAGGAAAAATTTATGTTGAACTTCGCAAAATGTTTCCCATATTGACGGTGTTTCTACGCCCAGGAAAACTCATATCCTGTGCTTCACCAACAACAGTGGTTGCAAGTGGGATACTTCCATGTAACTGCAGTATTTTACCAAAATTTATTGAAAAATGCGGGGTGCACCATCTTGGGTTTTTTGTTTTTGCTGATATTTTTGTTTGTTCCTGTGCCCTTGGTACCTTTGGGCGGTGCAGGTCCACGTCTGCTGCCCTTTACCACGTTCACCCAATTCTTTACTTTACTATTCATGCTCATCTCACCTGCTATTGATTATCAAATTGTACTGTTTGAATCAAATTATATTACTAAAAGTGATAGTAATTGGAAAGAAAAATGATTTTAACATAGTAATGATAACCTAATACGGCTGAGCTTCTGACAAAATTCAAGGATGATAACAACTCTAGAGGCAACTTTTAAACGTCAACGTATGGAAAAGGAGATATTATAATAAAAGTGATATGCATTGTTAGGCCTCAGACCTGAAGTAATTTGATGCAAACCAATAGTTCAAGGGTTCTCGCTGGAAGGGTGGTGAGGGGTTTATTTTACTTTTCATGATATCTTTCATTGGTTATGGTTGCTAATAAAAATCATTGTAAAACTTTTATTACCAGAATTAGCTCAAAAAAAGATTAATCAGTATTTTTGTATTGTAGATCAACATTGGCATTGTGGCTCAGTTTGACTGAAACCTCAGTTAAATTATAGCTACTAATGAATTTAAGTAAAATAAAAATTCTATTCACACAGTTGTAGACCAAAATGCAACACTCCCCTCCACTTGACCAAAATCAGGGATTACCAATGAGGGGGAAGTAAGATAAGTTATTGGGAAACTGTGGCCATAAGTTTTGAGCTCTGCTGGTACTTCTTCAGGAACTTAGCATGCATTCAATTATTAGGGTAGCCCTTTATAAGATTCTTCAGAGTGTAGGCATTGGTGGAAGTTCTCTCAATGATCTCAAAGGGCCCATTCTAGATGTGCTCCAACTTACCAATCCATCCAAATTCTAGCTATCATGTTACAGGACCAATTCCCCTCCAGCAAAGGGAGGTAAGGTTTATCATTCGGCAATATTGTGCTTAAAATCCTAATTTTCTACAAGATCATTATAGTAGGCTTTGCTCCGAAACTGATCTAAGGTCTGCGCAAGTTTTTTGAGATACTAAATAGAACTCATGTTCTCTTTATGGACATATGAGTCTAAAAAAGGGAGTAGCGTGGGGCGCTTCTCATCTAGCAATTGAAATGGTGAGTGACCTGTCATTGAGTGATAGGAAATATTATAAAAATGACAAAAGGTAATAAAAGATTCCAGCTTGATGCCTTTACAGTAATTAACTTATCTAGGATGCCAATAAGAGTACTTTTTACTCATTCTATGGTGCTGTTAGTCTCAGGGTGATTGGGTGTAGACAACACCCTTTTAATAACCATCAATTCATTTACCTCTTAAATAAAAATAAAATTTAGTCCCATTAATGGGTTGTTAAATTGCGGGCATCCCTGCCAATATAGATTAAATTAAAATAAACTTAGCTGTCATTGTGGCGCCTAAGTCTCACACAGCTTTGGCCTCCACCCACTTAGTGAGGTGGTCAATGGCCACAATAATATCCTTACATTGCCCAGCACTATTGGGAAGTAGTCCTACAATGTCAGTTTAAGTTGTATTTAAGTCAAATCTTAGTTGAACCAACCAATAGGAGGTAGCTTTCTGGCAGGGTCTTTGGCCTGACATTCCTTACTACAAATAAGGTTCTTATATTATCAAACAGTATTTATTCTAAAAAAAGTATTGTTTCAGCTTTCATGTTTCTAGAAGTGTCCATGTCCGTCGCTTTATGAGATCCATAAATAAGGTCATTCTACTAAGATAGTTGTTTACTAATTATTGCTGCTCATTTAGTAGTTTGTGAAGCTTTCAATTCCTTTGTAATGAGGTATTAATTAGTTTTTCAGGGCACGTTGAACCTCCTTGAGTTCGTTACCATACTGTTGAAATAAAATTTTAAAAATTATATCATTGGCCAAGTCAGCTGCCAAGGCCACAGTGGGCAGTCAAGAATGACAATTGTTGTTTTGATGTTTTACGCTTGGCGATACTAGATTACAATGTTGTAAGCGTGTAGCTTTAACGCCCATTGGACAAGCCGCCAATCTAGCTCTTTCAGATTTTTTAACTAGTGAAGTGAGGCGTTGTCAGATATTATATAAAAGTTCATCCCATGTACACAGACCCAAAATTTCTTACAGGTGTAGATTACTTTAAATTTTTTTTCCAAGTTACAGTGTAGTTTCGTTCATGGCACATCCAGTGTTCACTTGAATAAGCCACTGAGTTCTCATTTATTTCATCATCATGTAAGGATAAAACTGCACCTTTGTCTATAAGGGATGCATTTGTTTGGATGATAAATGGGTTTAAGAATTAGTATAAAGCAGGATTGGCGCTATGGTAAAGCAAGTTCTTAAATTATCAGAGGCTAGCAGGAAGTTTGCCATCCACTTTAATTTAACCTTTTGTCAATAAATATAACAAAAACAACTTTTCTTTCTCGTTGCAAACACTTTTGCAACCCATTCAATTCAAGACTAAATCTAGTTTGATAATCTCATAGAGGGATTAGTCTGCGCCCATGTCTGGGAGCAGTTGGGCAAGCAAGGCAAGAGGAGCAGGCGGAAGGCCCGCGGCCTCTAACGTTTGAAAATGCCCCGGAGAATCTGGCGGAATAGAAAAAAATCTAAAAAAAACTGGCGGTCACAATTTCCCCAGAGATACTCGTGTGGCAAGCACGATGCAACCAGTACATCAACACGCCACATTCCCAGCCACTTTCATCAGTGGAATTTAGAGTCTGTGTGTATCTGGACATCCAAAAAACGGCCCTATGGGAAAAATTTTGTGAAGATGTACACAAAATTTTTCAACCATGGTGTATGCTGCACCTCACTCCATGTCACGCAGTTGGCTGGACCTAGGTTTTGAAAGCAAAATAGCAGCAGACGAGGCTGCAGCAGTGCACATAGTGGTCGACCTCCCTGAAGGGCAATGGGTCATCAAAACTAAATGCACCAGATGGACAAAATCAAACCAAATTTTCCTCACATTTGACTTTTTGCCTACTACAGTAAAACGTGACATTTTGGAGCAACACCTGAAAGATGGTCTCGCCATATATGGCGAAATACAATCTTTTGAAATGCAATGTTTCACGCTGATGCCACACCTGTGCACCAGCAAAGCCATCGCAGTTCTGACCCCAACTGAGGAGATCGCAAAGGACCTAACCCAGATCCCGCACTCCACCTTTATTGACATCGCAGGGCACATTACCCACCCATTCCGGGTAACTGTGGACAGCGCACCCCCATTTGCACCCACTGTGATGCGTTCGGCCATAAGGCACATGCATGCCCCATCAAAGAGGGTGTCACATTCCAAGAGCACCCCTCGGTGGCCATGGCCAGTGGAGAGGCGCACTACGAACCAACTGCAAGCACCAAGGAGGCTTTCCTGTGGGGAGCACAAGGCTGCTACCTATTAGTAAAGCCCATCTCCCCGCAGGAGCAGAAGAAGGCCAAGCAGGCCCATAGGACCGTGGCCAAGGAAGCGGCCAAGGCCACCACCACCATCCCGCACTCACAACGCCAGGAGGACATGGAGACCTTCACGGCGGAAGCAACTCAGGAATCCATCACCCATTCAGATTGGGAGGCCCATGCTGAATGGGCCACTCAATCCAAGGATCCAATGGGAGATTCGATCTCACCCAATCTCTGCACCCAAGCCCCAGTTGAAACTGACTTGGGACCTATCTTAACCAAAAATTTTTTTTGCCCCACTCGACGGTGCACTAAACTTATCCGCACCACAAAAAATTCATCCGACGTCAGGAAAACAAAAAGCAAAGGCCAAAGCCAACGCGACTCTTTCTGCAAAAATTAACAAAAGCCCTGATAGCGTTGCTGCTAATACCTGCGCTGCTGTGAAAGCCCGTGGGGACCTGGAAGAGGCTGGTGGGCCCGGGGCCCACCCCCTCGCACCTAAGGTATGATGGGGGAAACCTTCACTCTAGGGATGCTGAATATCGCCGGACTCAAGGCCTCCCCGTCCCAGGCTAGGAAACTGAGTTTTTTACAAAACAATTTACCCATGGATATTTCTGGCCATCCAGGAGTCCCACTGTCCATGAGGTTCCGAGGAAGCTTGTAAAACAATGCTCCTACCATCCCTATCCTTTTGTTTGAAGCAATGTGGGGTGCTAATTTGGAAAAACATTTTTTTCAAATTTACATCTTCAGAAACATTCCTAAATGGCCGAGTGCTCATTGTCACCTTCTCATGGGCCGATGTTGCACATACAATCATCAACATTTACGCCCCAAATGGTGCACATGAGCATCGCGAATTTTTCTTGTCGGTCAAATCCCTCCCGCTACCCCCAATTCTTTCCTAATTGGTGACATGAACTGTTGGCTAACCTCACCAATGGACCGGTGGTCACCCTCACCCCACGCCCCACAGGGTCATGTAGAACTATGCGTTCTAAAAGCTACCCTTGGGTTAATAGATGCGCTGCCATGACATGCCCCACTGATAAAAAACATGACGTGTCCCCACATCCACAACGGCCAATTAAGGTCCATGACCCACATTAACCTTATTCTAGCGCCGGCGAAATCCAACCCCACATCTCCCACTTCAAAAACAACAAAAAAGGAATTCTCTGACCACTGACTGGTCTCGATAACATACCACTTACCCATCACAGTTGCAAAGGCCCCACATTGGTGCAAAATCCGCCCCCCAGAGCTCGCATCGCCAGGATTTTCCATGTGGGTGGAAGAGGCAACTTTGGCAAAATCTTTTGTTGCACCATTTTGCGCGGACCCCATTTCCACATGGGCAAATTTTCAAAGAAGACACCATCCGCCACTATCACCATCTCTCATCCAGACGCTCACGAGCCACATTGGCAGTTAAATCGCGCGCGCTGGCGGAATTGGCCCACTTGGAGTCCAAAATACAGCCTCAGGATATAGCCCTGCATGGGGCCAGAAGTGGGCGGAGGCAGCCGCCCACCTCAATGCACTTGAAAGGCAACACAAACATTGGGTTTGTGTCCAATACAGGGCCACATGCATCACTAAAGGTGACAAGTGCACTGCATACTTCTTCAAAAAATTTTTTGCACCACGCCAGAGTGTGGCCTGCACACAGGTGCGAAGATCAGATAATTCTATTGTGGACACACCAGCTGAAGTGGCAATCGAAACGCAAAGATTTTACTCCAAGTTATACTGAGCCAAACCAATTCAGCTGGCCGAAATGGCAGAATTTCTCGACCAAGCTCATATCTGCACCATTTCTGATACCCGGAAATAATGAATTTAATTTACTCCAAACGAATTATGGACTACCATTCGCGGTGCGCCAAACCGAAAATGCCCAGGCCCAGATGGCATTCCATATGAGTTCTACAAAAAATATTATAAATATATATCCCCGTTGCTGCTAGCCTCACTCAACCAAAGCCTGTTGGAAATGCGCCTCCTACCAGGAGGACATGAGGCCTTTACGGTCACACTCTTCAAGAAAGGGGATAGGCTAGACTTAGCCAACTGGCGCCCCATTTTTCTAACAAACACAGACACCAAAATTTTAACCAAAATCATGGCTAACCATTTAGGGACTGTAGCATCTGCCACCATCTCCCCAGAAGGTCGATTTGGGATAATGTGCACTCTGTGGCTAATGTGTTTCAGTCCACAGCCTCTGGGGCACTTGTATTCTTGAACCAACAAAAGGCCTATGATAGAGTAAACTGGGAATACCTTAGGGCCTGCCTCCAACAATTTCGCCTACCTCCCCGCTTCATTAACTGGGTAATGCTGCTCACAGAATCGGCAACAATGGCAGTGCGCGGCTCAGGTTTCCTAACGGAAGTAGTCTGTCCTCAAAGGGGCTTGCGACAAGGGGACCCCCTCAGCCCACTCTTATACAACTTCAGCCTTGACCCACTACTGCGAAATGTGAATGCCCAACTCACTGGGGTCCATGTGCCAGGCCAAACCCCAGTCAAGATGATGGCATTTGCAGATGATTGCGTGGTGGGGGTGTTTAATAACAAAGATGCATGCGCGCTTGAAGCCCTCATCCAGGAATATTCCTGGGTAAGCAACGCGGCACTAAACGTCTCTAAAACCGAAATCATCCTCCTTGGTCGGTTTCAGAACTGCTGGGCCCCAGCAAGTAGTTCCCAACCCAGCCCATCTGCTCGCCCACGTCCACGACTTACTAACTCAAAACACACCGCTCCACTGGTGCTCCCCTTTGTGCCACGACCTACCATAGGACCAGTACGCCATCTGGGCGTGTGGTTGGAGGCAGGTGGATACGCGTCAGCAGTAATGGAGTGCCATATACTGGACAACGTAACGAAGCAAATCGCCTCTCTCAGAGCCCACCCTACTACCCTCACTGGCAGGGTTGTTCTTGCCAACTCTATGCTCCTATCCAAAGTCTGGTTCGGAGCCCACGCCATCCCCTTCTCCCCAAGCTTCTTCAAATCCCTGTATGCTTTGCTACAAGGATGGCTTTGGTCAGGCCGCCCTCCACCAGTACAGCTAGAGGTCATGTTTGGCCCTCATCATCATACTGGCATGGGCCTACTTGACTTCAAAGCCCATGCCGCCAAGATCCTGGGCACCTGGATTGCGGCCGTCACTGCTCCTACACTCCCATCCCAACACTGGTCCCGCGCGGCCCGCTCCAACTTCTCCCAAGCCTTGGGCCTCGACAATCCATCAAACCCCCACTCCCTGATGAAATACCTCGCATCACACACATTGGCCACAGGTCCTCACGGGACCAAAACCCACTACAAACGAATTTTACTCTCCATGCGAAGCGCAGAGTGGAGAATTCGTATTACTGGACATACAACCCAAAGAGGCCGCCCCTCTCCTCAGTTCACACAAGAGGTACAGGGGCTACCCATCCATGATGGTGTGATCCCCATTCGACCCCAAGTCCTATCCAGGGTGGACTACCTGGACATGATGGACATCCCTTATTCCACTGAGACCCAAAAGACTATCTGGAAATACGCACACCATCCTCTGTTGCAGCCTCAAGTCCGCTCCCATGTGTTGCGCTGCCTGAGGCGGGTGTATCGTACAGCTGAGCGCTCTAATGCTTTACACTCATCCTGTGTCGTGTGTGGCCAGTATGGAACGCTGTTCCACCGCCTGGAGAAGTGCCCCACCTCTAAAGTAATATGGCGCGAAGTCCAACGTCTGCTAGGCCAGGATCAAACACATCCCTTCAGTCTGTCAAGAGATATGTTTGCTTCATCAATGGCCTCCCCCTCCCACCCTCCCTCTCTGCTCTGATGGTTGCAATCGCCATGTGGACTATCCACACGATTATCTTGGATGCCATCGCTGGATCCATCCCCACCCTCCCTGAAGCTGTCCACAGATTCCAGTCTCATTTGGTGGATCACTTTCAAGCGTGGATGTTTGGATATCTCCCACCGCGTCGCTGACAGCTGGTCTCCTCCTGGTTCCCAGTCTCGTTCATCAAATCAGACCCCTTCCTCCACACGTGCTCAATAGTGGCTACGTCCCCTACACACGTTCCCTCCCCCTTCCCATAAGTGGCGTTCCCGCTGGCAACAAGAGATAGCATCGCTTCTCTGGGGTGCCTCCCCTGGTACTAAGTTTTGTCTCGTCTGAGTCATATTCGGAGGTATCCGTCCCATGGTTGGCCTTCCCCGCAATAAATTTTAAAATTTAAAATGGCTAACTACCTTTACCAAAACACCATCTTTTTTCAGGGCCTAACCCTATTCAATTGGAGCCTTGTAAAATTGTCATTAGGGCCCTTTCCCCAATGAAAAACCCATATCAGCCTAGCTTTCCACAAATTTATTATTGAATAGAAGTCAAATCACATATTTTAGGTATTCAAAAGGCGAGGGCAATATGCATCTCATTGTCTTTATATGGTTGCTAAATCCCCACTTATGTTATATGTTCATATACTGACTATTACTTGGGAAAGTTGAAGCGGATTAGAAAAAGGACATTCTATATCCGCTAACTCTAGTAAAATCCCAGATAATATCAAAATTAATTGCCGTAAATGGATATAAAAAACAAAAAAAAACTGGGGAGCTTGGATGTCACACTTTCATAAAACAATCATTAAAGATGTAGTAGATAAACCCTCTCATAGCTTTTAATAAAGTGAATTTATTATACCAAGTATACTAGAAATGAAGCCTTATGTCAAACAATTGGAACTACAAGAGCTTCTGGTCATCTTTGGTGGTACTAAACTAGAAGGAATCTAAGTGGTATAGATATCAGAGCAATGAGGGTCAAGCCCACAAGTGAAGATTTACAAGCATACTGGGGTAAGATGATACCCTCAATGCAACATATTTAACTCAGCCAACACTTACTATTCTAAACTACACTTTTATTTAATATTACAATAAAAAAAACTCAAAGTAAAGGACATTGGATACAATGTGGTGCCAATCAAAGTTATTTCCTAAAAACTTGTGAAAGCTTGGACTTGTTCCAATATTAACTATTGTAAAGTACATGGAACTGTGGGGCCCATGTCCACTAAATCCAGGGGAATAAAGTACATTGCCACTCCATTTTGGCTTATTGGTGATATCCACTCCTGCTGATGTTTTCCCAAAACAAAATATGATTTACTTATTGGTGCCTCATTTATGAGGACTTATGAAATCAAGGATGAATTTGATGAGAACCCATTGAAATTATTAGGCCTCCCCTTTAAATTTATTTAAAAAGGAAGGATAGAGTCCCCAAGCACCAGAACCAGGAGTTTGTTAATCTTGCCTTCAAATATGACATTGTATCCATAAGCTACCACAAAATTTAGAATAAACCAAGGTGTCTCTTGATCAGAGTATCTATTTAAGGTCATTCTGCTTTGTTATAGATAGATTTTGACCATCCAGCATGTCATCAAAGAATAGTGAGAACCAAAACTTGTTTTAAAATTACTTGGGGACTATATGGCAATATCTTGACGCCATTTTGCATACTATATTGGAATAAGTTACCACGCCTATGTTCATTCTTCTCATTGATGGCAAAGTTCAAGCATTATTAGCTGATTTATATCC
Source organism: Massospora cicadina (assembly GCA_022478985.1). Lineage (NCBI taxonomy): Eukaryota > Fungi > Entomophthoromycota > Entomophthoromycetes > Entomophthorales > Entomophthoraceae > Massospora > Massospora cicadina. The sequence continues at coordinate 141,703 of JAKSZP010005342.1, forward strand.
TCATCCATTCAGATTTCGTGCTCTCAGATCATTGTTTTTGTTCATATCTTCTCTATCAAGAAATTTCAAAACGTCCATGCATTTGATAATCTGTATAAAAGACTAAAATGTGATGAGCGCCAATATTCTATTTCATTTATATCTTAAGAACGCCTCTTTGGGTTAGCTGAGTATAAAAGACCTAGCTTTGTCCCCCTCTAACACCCATTTTTTCAAAAAGTGACTTGATTTGGTTAATTCAAAAAACGTGCTAGACTATATCAATACTAGTAACCATCCCTATATAACATAATTTAATTAGGTGATAAAATGCATTTGAGGAAGTCATTAAGAAATAAAAATTAATTATTCTTGTCCAACTGAGACTATTAGCTCTTTAAAAATTTATATACAACCCCAGTTTTAATTATAAAAAATAAAAATGGTTCCAAATTATGTTCCAATTGATTATATAAGGTAAACAATTTTACCACGAGATTATTATCCATCACCATACATTGACAAAAACGCTGGACCATTTGAGCGGTGTGCAATATTCTCAGCCATAGATTAGATTAATGGTTATTAGAATATTTAGCTTCACAAAGATCAGCAGGAGAAGTGCGCTATAATCACTAAACAAGGCTTATACCAATTCACGTAAATCTGCAAAGTATGTGAAACGCCCCATCATTTCTCATTAGGCTTTGGACAATATTAGATGACTTAAGTTCATCTGAGTTCTAAAATGTAAGAAAGTTATATGTTTTCTTTCGAACGTTTACTTTTTACTTGCAACTAAAGATTTTTTCAAACACCTTGCCAAAGCTCATTCTAAACCAAACAGCATAAGTGTGATTTCTTACAATATCAGTTGAATAATTGAATATTGCTGTTGATATTCAAGGTTATTGGCCCCAGACAGCTAGAATTAAGCGATCAAAGTATGTCCCTGAAAAGTAGCAATTAAGGCCGTCCAGGTTACCTAGTTAGTGATAGCTACAACTGCCAATTTTTTAAAAAAAGCAGTAAAATTAGTGCGTTTTTGTTTTATTTAAATTTTAAATTTATTGCGGGGAAGGCCAACCATGGGACGGATACTTCTGAATATGACTCAGACGAGACAAAACTTAGTAACAGGGAAGGCACCCCAGAGAAGCGATGCTATCTCTTGTTGCCAGCGGGAACGCCACTTATGGGAAGGGGAGGGAACGTGTGTAGGGGACGTAGCCACTATTGAGCACGTGTGGAGGAAGGGGTCTGATTTGATGAACCAGACTGGGAACCAGGAGGAGACCAGCTGTCGGCGACGCGGTGGGAGATATCCAAACATCCACGCTTGAAAGTGATCCACCAAATGAGACTGGAATCTGTGGACAGCTTCAGGGAGGGTGGGGATGGATCCAGCGATGGCATCCAAGACAATCGTGTGGATAGTCCACATGGCGATTGCAACCACCAGAGCATGGAGGGAGGGTGGGAGGGGGAGGCCATTGATGAAGCAAACATATCTCTTGACAGACTGAAGGGATGTGTTTGATCCTGGCCTAGCAGACGTTGGACTTCACGCCATACTACTTTAGAGGTGGGGCACTTCTCCAGGCGGTGGAACAGCGTTCCATACTGGCCACACACGACACAGGATGAGTGTAAAGCATTAGAGCGCTCAGCTGTACGATACACCCGCCTCAGGCAGCGCAACACATGGGAGCGGACTTGAGGCTGCAACAGAGGATGGTGTGCGTATTTCCAAATAGTCTTTTGGGTCTCAGTGGAATAAGGGATGTCCATCATGTCCATGTAGTCCACCCTGGATAGGACTTGGGGTCGAATGGGGATCACACCATCATGGATGGGTAGCCCCTGTACCTCTTGTGTGAACTGAGGAGAGGGGCGGCCTCTTTGGGTTGTATGTCCACTAATACGAATTCTCCACTCTGCGCTTCGCATGGAGAGTAAAATTCGTTTGTAGTGGGTTTTGGTCCCGTGAGGACCTGTGGCCAATGTGTGTGATGCGAGGTATTTCATCAGGGAGTGGGGGTTTGATGGATTGTTGAGGCCCAAGGCTTGGGAGAAGTTGGAGCAGGCCGCGCGGGACCAGCGTTGGGATGGGAGTGTAGGAGCAGTGATGGCCGCAATCCAGGTGCCCAGGATCTTGGCGGCATGGGCTTTGAAGTCAAGTAGGCCCATGCCAGTATGATGATGAGGGCCAAACATGACCTCTAGCCATACTGGTGGAGGGCGGCCTGACCAAAGCCAACCTTGTAGCAAAGCATACAGGGATTTGAAGAAGCTTGGGGAGAAGGGGATGGCGTGGGCTTCGAACCAGACTTTGGATAGGAGCATAGAGTTGGCAAGAACAACCCTGCCAGTGAAGGTAGAAGGGTGGGCTCTGAGAGAGGCGATTCGCTTCGTCACGTTGTCCAGTATATGGCACTCCATTACTGCTGACGCGCATCCACCTGCCTTCAACCACACGCCCAGATGGCTTACCGGTCCTATGGTAGGTCGTGGCACAAAGGGGAGCACCAGTGGAGCGGTGTGTTTTGAGTTAGTAAGTCGTGGACGTGGGCGAGCAGATGGGCCGGGTTGGGAACTATTTGCTGGGGCCCAGCAGTTCTGAAACCGACCAAGGAGGATGATTTCAGTTTTGGAGGCGTTCAGTGCCGCGTTGCTTACCCGGGAATATTCCTGGATGAGGGCTTTAAGCGCGCGTGCATCTTTGTTATTAGACACCCCCACCACGCAATCATCTGCAAATGCCATCATCTTGACTGAGGTTTGGCCTGGCACATGGACCCCAGTGAGTTGGGCATTCACATTTCGCAGTAGTGGGTCAAGGCTGAAGTTGTATAAGAGTGGGCTAAGGGGGTCCCCTTGTCGCAGGCCCCTTTGAGGACGGACTACTTCTGTTAGGAAACCTGGGCCACGCACTGCCATTGTTGCAGATTCTTTGAGCAGCATCACCCAGTTAATGAAGCGGGGAGGTAGGCGGAATTGTTGGAGGCAGGCCCTAAGGTATTCCCAGTTTACTCTATCATAGGCCTTTTGTTGGTCCAAGAATACAAGTGCCCCAGAGGCTGTGGACTGACACACATTAGCCACAGAGTGTACATTATCCTAAATCGACCTTCTGGGGATGAAACTAAATTGTTCTGGGGAGATGGTGGCAGATGCTACAGTCCCTAGATGGTTAGCCATGATTTTGGTTAAAGTTTTGGTGTCTGTGTTTGTTAGAGAAATGGGGCGCCAGTTGGCTAAGTCTAGCTTATCCCCTTTCTTGAAGAGCGTGACCGTAAAGGCCATATGTCCTCCTGGTAGGAGGCGCGTTTCCAACAGGCTTTGGTTGAGTGAGGCTAGCAGCAATGGGGATATATTTTTATAATATTTTTTGTAGAACTCATATGGAATGCTATCTGGGCCTGGGCATATTTGGTTTGGCGCACCGCGAATGGTAGTTCATAATTTGTTTGGAGTAATAAAATTCATTATTTCTGGGTATCAGAAAATGGTGCAGATATGAGCTCGGTTGAGAAATTCCGCCATTTCAGCCAGCTGAATTGGTTTGGCTCGGTATAACTTGGAGTAAAATCTTTGCGTTTCGATTGCCACTTCAGCTGGTGTGTCCACAATAGAATTATCTGATCTTCGCACCTGTGTGCAGGCCACACTCTGGCGTGGTGCAAAAATTTTTTTGAAGAAGTATGCAGTGCACTTGTCACCTTTAGTGATGCATGTGGCCCTGTATTGGACACAAACCCAATGTTTGTGTTGCCTTTCAAGTGCATTGAGGTGGGCGGCTGCCTCCGCCCACTTCTGGCCCCATGCAGGGCTATATCCTGAGGCTGGAATGTTGGACTCCAAGTGGGCCAATTCCGCCAGCGCGCGCGATTTAACTGCCAATGTGGCTCGTGAGCGTCTGGATGAGAGATGGTGATAGTGGCGGATGGTGTCTTCTTTGAAAATTTGCCCATGTGGAAATGGGGTCCGCGCAAAATGGTGCAACAAAAGATTTTGCCAAAGTTGCCTCTTCCACCCACGTGGAAAATCCTGGCGATGCGAGCTCTGGGGGCGGATTTTGCACCAATGTGGGGCCTTTGCAACTGTGATGGGTAAGTGGTATGTTATCGAGACCAGTCAGTGGTCAGAGAATTCCTTTTTTGTTGTTTTGAAGTGGGAGATGTGGGGTTGGATTTCGCCAGCGCTAGAATAAGGTCAATGTGGGTCATGGACCTTAATTGGCCGTTGTGGATGTGGGGACACGTCATGTTTTTATCAGTGGGGCATGTCATGGCAGCGCATCTATTAACCCAAGGGTAGCTTTTAGAACGCATAGTTCTACATGACCCTGTGGGGCGTGGGGTGAGGGTGGCCACCGGTCCATTGGTGAGGTTAGCCAACAGTTCATGTCGCCAATTAGGAAAGAATTGGGGGGTAGCGGGAGGGATTTGACCGACAAGAAAAATTCCCAATGCTCATGTGCACCATTTGGGGCGTAAATGTTGATGATTGTATGTGCAACATCGGCCCATGAGAAGGTGACAATGAGCACTCGGCCATTTAGGAACGTTTCTGAAGATGTAAATTTGAAAAAAATGTTTTTCCAAATTAGCACCCCACATTGCTTTGAACAAAAGGATAGGGATGGTAGGAGCATTGTTTTACAAGCTTCCTCGGAACCTCATGGACAGTGGGACTCCTGGATGGCCAGGATATCCACGGGTAAATTGTTTTGTAAAAAACTCAGTTTCCTAGCCCAGGACGAGGAGGCCTTAAGTCCGGCGATATTTAGCATCCCTAGAGTGAAGGTTTCCCCTTTGCACCTTAGGTGCAAGGGGTGGGCCCCTGGGCCCACCAGCCTCTTCCAGGTCCCCACAGGCTTTCACAGCAGTGCGGGTATTTGCAGCAACGCTATCAGGGTTTTTGTTAATTTTAGAAAGAGTTGCGTTGGCTTTGGCCTTCACTTTTTGTTTTCCCGACGTTGGACAAATTTTTTGTGGTGCGGATAAAGTTTGGTGCACTGTCGAGTGGGGCAAAAAAATTTTTTTCAGGTGGGATAGGTCCCAAGTCAGTTTTGACCAGGGCTTGGGTGCAGCGATTGGGTGAGATCGAATCTCCCATCAGATCCTTGGATTGAGTGGCCCGTTCAGCATGGGCCTCCCAATCTGATTGGGTGATGGATTCCTGAGTTGCTTCCACCGTGAAGGTCTCCATGTCCTCCTGGCGTTGTGAGTGTGGGATGGTGGTGGTGGCCTTGGCCGCTTCCTTGGCCGCGGTCCTATGGGCCTGCTTGGCCTTCTTCCGCTCCTGTGGGGAGATGGGCTTTACCAATAGGTAGCAGCCTTGTGCTCCTCACAGGAAAGCATCCTTGGTGCTTGCGGTTGGTTCGTAGTGCGCCTCTCCGCTGGCCATGGCCACCGAGGGGTGCTCTTGGAATGTGACGCCCTCTTTGATGGGGCATGCGTGCGCCATATGGCCAAACGTGTCACAGTGGGTGCAAATGGGGGGCGCGCTGTCCACGGTTACCTGGAATGGGTGGGTGGTGTGTCCTGCAATGTCAATAAAGGAGGAGTGCGGGATCTGGGTTAGGTCCTTTGCAATCTCCTTGGTTGGGGTCAGAACTGCAATGGCTTTGCCGGTGCACAGGTGTGGCATCAGCATGAAACGTTGCATTTCGAAATATTGTATTTCACCATATATGGCGAGACCATCTTTCAGGTGTTGCTCAAAATGTCACGTTTTACCGTAGTAGGCAAAAAGTCAAATGTGAGGAAAATTTGGTTTGGTTTTGTCCATCTGGTGCATTTAGTTTTGATGACCCATTGCCCTTTGGGGAGGTCAACCACTATGCACACCACTGTAGCCTCGTCTGCTGCTATTTTGCTTTCAAAACCTAGGTCCAGCCAACTGCGTGACATGGAGTGAGGTGCAACATACACCATGGTTGGGAAAATTTTGTGTACATCTTCACAAAATTTTTCCCATAGGGCCGTTTTTTGGATATCCAGATACACACGGACTCCAAATTCCACTGACAAAAGTGGCTGGGAATGTGGCGTGTTGATGTACTGGTTGCATCGTGCTTGCCACACGAGTATCTCTGGGGAAATTGTGACCGCCAGTTTTTTTTAGATTTTTTTCTATTCCGCCAGATTCTCCGGGGCATTTTCAAACGTTAGAGGCCGCGGGCCTTCCGCCTGCTCCTCTTGCCTTGCTTGCCCAACTGCTCCCAGACATGGGCGCAGACTAATCCCCTCTAGGAGATTATCAAACTAGATTTAGTCTTGAATTGAATGGGTTGCAAAAGTGTTTGCAACGAGAAAGAAAAGTTCTTTGGTAGTTAGCCATTTTGTAATGATAATTATATCATTAAACAACATTACCAACATACAATAAAGCTCTTTGTATGAATTACAAGCGTATCCAAAGGAAGATTTGGGCATCATTTTGATTTAAAACTTCACATCATATAAAACTTGTATTTAATGTTAAAAAGTTCAGGAAAATCCGCAATAAATTCAAATTTGTTAAAAGTTAAATTTAGGAACTAAGTAATATACGTTGTCATCTATTCTGTTGCTCTAAATCTTAAATGATGAGAACTTTGATGTTGCAGTAAGTCATACTGAATCCCTTTTTAATTTTGGAATTACAATTTCTTTACTGACAGAGTAAAATAATCATTAAAGTAATCAATATAGCAGTATTTGAGGCACCCACTATGTATATTCAGCAAATGCATTTGTTGTTATACATTCCCTTTTTATCAGACTTGGTTAAGTTAATCAGTGTAAAGGAAATGGACATCCATGTTTGCAGCGCCATAAAGGCCATGATGAGTTGTATTTAACCTTCAGGTTTTATGACTGAGGACTGGGAATATAATGGCTTTGGGGACTAATGGCTTTGGGAATCCAGAGCAGCCGAAGTGGAAGTCTGCATATTGTAAAAAGAGGGTGCTGAGGTACCAAAGTTGGTGGTGAAGTGTATGGAAAAGATAGTTCACCAGATGAATTACCAGAAATATCAATAGACCCTGAAAAATAATTATTTGGGACATAGTAAAAGCTATAATAATTTTCTGCACAGCCAGCGGTGCCTTGACTTTGGGTCAGATGCCAATGAAGTGAAAAAACATAAATTTTGATGTAATAGGATTGGGGTGGAAGGTTAGTCTTTAGGACATATAACCACTAACATGAAGGTTGCAGGTTTGATCCCAACCTTTGCACATTGATTGGGTTGCCAGCCTAAGAAACTACTGGCAGTTAGTAGGTCTAAAAACACAAAAAACTTAGCCATGACATAACCAAAAATCTGAATCCCAAACCAGGGGTGGAAATATTTTCTTTGACGGAGTTGACCCTGATCAGGTTAATGTCAATGCTTTCTTTCTTTCTTTTGGTAATTTCCATACCCTGGTCAGCTTGCCATAAAGAAATAAACAAAATGTAATAGGGTTATGAGAGTAGTAAAGTGGCACTGCTAAGCCAAGAACTGATGTTCAACTAGTTCAAATCTCTGGTAAGAGGTAAAAATGTGTTTGAACTCCTTTTTTCTAATCCCTAGGAGTACACTAATAGGTGCAGGGAGTCAATTTCCCAAATAAGGTCGTTATTTGACTTAGTTTTAGGAGTTTAGAAATTTTTGAGTTAGCAAAACCTTTTTGAAATTCCTAAAAATGTTTGTGTTATTCATCACTTAGGATGATTAGGTTGGTAAAATCATGCTGGGCCTCAAGGGTGGCCGTTTCATCAATAGAACAAGGCGTTATTACAACACAGAAATATGAATCTGGGTGATTTATCTTTATAATATAGCTTACAGGATGTAGAGACGTTCCAATTGTAGTGAGCATCAAATGTTGAAATTGGCGCTAAGCACTAAACCTTGGCTGTTTCAGGTATTTGCACATTTAAAAAGAGTAAACTATAGGAAGATAGTTATTTTAAAAACAAAAAGTAAAACCTAGTTATTGCAACAAGGTTTTTATAGAAAAATTAAAGGAAAAATATTCCATAATATCTAAGTTCTAACATTGGCTGGGGCTTGCTTATTCACTTCTTGGCTCTTTTTAGTAGGCTTGCATTACTATCAAACAACCAGATCCTCTTTTAAGTGAATAAATTTTCATATAAGCCTCCTAGCACCAGAAATCCTATTGGTTCCAGCTTTCTAAAAACTCAACTGCCATATTTATACTAAAACATTTTTATAAATGTTATGGAAAACGAATAAACTAAGGCCTGAGCCTTGGGAATTTACTTATAGTAATTTAACCTAATAGGGCTTAGAGGCTTAAAAAACCCAAGGATTATAATAAAAGCTTTTAGTGACGTTTTTACGCTTATTTGGGGAAAAGAGGGTAATTTAATTAACGTGATACACATTACTAGGCTGCATGGCCAATAAGGTTGATAAAAATTACCAATTTAAGGCTTTTAGAACCAGCGGGATAGTGAGGGATTGATCAAACTTTACATTATATCTTTAATTATAAATAGTTGCCAATACACTTTTCTAACATTTTTATTAATTATTTGGCCCAAAAACTATTTATTATGTTAGTATTGTAGGTTGACAACAGCATAATGGCCTAAATAGGTCAAGACCTCAGACTAATTATCAAAAAATACTTTAAGTAAATAAATAATTTTGTTCACATTAATGGTCAGACCAGATTGTAACAAGTGCCGTAAAGCTTTCACCAGCATTTAAACTTTTGACTTTGTTAATACCCTGGAGTGAAATAGTTCTATAATACTGAAGTGTGATGTCATAAATTATGCTATTAATAAAAGTATGAAAAGAGTGAAGGAGTGAGATAAGACTAAAGTTGACAAAATTAGCAAGTACTCTTAAATTATGTATTTATTGACCATAAATGGGAGTGGGAATACTATAAGACCACATTATCCATCTTGGGATTATTTAGGCTTCAATTTATTTAAATTAATGGTTTGCTTATTTTAACTTAGCTTATTGATGAAGCTTTAGATGACAATTTAATTATGTCATCTAGTTGTAGATAATAACCTACTGAATGGTTAATTATAATTCTCATAGGATCATATCCAATGATAATTATGGTTACAATCTTGTTGAAGGTAGTTGCTAGGAAATTGGAGATGAATAAATTGGCTCAAAATGGGCACTTACTCATGGAAAATCGTTGGCTTTAATAGCCGACATGTGAGTTGATATGAATGGCAATTTAAATATGGTATACCTTGTGAATATCAGCTGGAATATTATCTGAAATTGAACCAATATATTTTTTTCGTCAGCTAGGCGTGCTGAGACCATCATGGTTACCACGATTTACCCCTAACACATATCCTCCCATACTTCAGCCTATAAATATTCCCTCATTTTAATAATAAGCACCATAGACCTATATTTTTATATTTATTGTATCTTGTTTTTTCTACTTCTTGTGAAGAGAGTCCTTGTCTAAGTGTCAACGCCAGAGTGAGGCTGAAGTCATTAGAATTCTTATATATTGCCAAAGTGAGGCTGAAGTTACTTATTATTATCTGCCAGAGTAGGGCTGAATCTACCCATTTATCTGCACGTGACTAAGCTAATTGACTTCATACAATTAGCAAGTTAATACTTATTACCAGAGTCAGAAGTTAAGCAAACCTGTGCACCAGTGAAAACCCCACAGCTTTTACACGTGGTGCTCACTACAGGGGCTGAGTTGAGTTTATACAAAATTAATAATGCCAAATTATTTAACTAATATGGAGCACCAAAGAAATTAGGAGGCAGGATCATCAGCAGCCCAGAGAGGAACATCCAATTAGAGATGGGTATGCTGGTGTATCCCTAATATATTCACCTATCAATAATTGGAGTGAATTAGAATGCTGTAAGAATCTACAAACCACCTTTGGAACTAATCTGAGAAACTCTACCTTGTATTAGTGATATCCTGATAAGAGGATCATAAATTTTTCGGGAAGATACTCTTAGCTGAAGCTGTGGATTATTCCACCACACAATCAATCAGGAAGAGTAAAGATGACATTTCAAAAAATTCCTCAATATGAACACTTCAACCTTAGCTGGATATTTGCAAAGCATTGGTAACATTAGCAATTATGTTATAAAGTATTTTCAGCAACTACCCAAAGCATGAGAGCTATCCAAGTATGGCAGCAGGCGGTGATCACAGATCTAGTTGAGTACACTCAACACAATAGTGCACAACAGCAGGTGCTAACATGACAACTAGACATCAGTTTTCAGCAGTTTTGCGCTAGCTTGGATTCACATCACATTGTGTCTAACAATCAAACACCCAAAGTAAGAATCTGGTGGCTGAGCTGAATACCAAACTTCAGGGGATAGTCATAGAGATTATGACCCAAATTGAGTTCAATTACTGATGGAAGCATGATGTGGACAAACACTGCCAATTGGCCAAATTAAATTTTGCTGAAATGATTCGAGCTCAGGAGGCAACTGTGCCAATGGCTGCTGCCAACACCAAAACCCACACATTAATGCTTGATTTAACTAAGGGGAGACGGAATTTAAGATTACCGTTGAAGATATGTAGAGAAATTTTAAAAATCTCTTCAAGGAAATGAGAGCCAAAATTGACAAGCCTTGTACAGAGATAGAAGTTGTCAATAAAAATACGTTATAATTGGCAACTCAATCTGAATTAGATTCTTTGAAGCTTAAAGTCATCAAATTAGATGATGAAAAAATATATGAAAAGGATATTCAAGAACTATATGAACACTTATACTATATACAAGAATGAGAAGGCATATTGTAGAAGAAATTGAAACCTTAAAAGCCACTTTAAGGGGAAATTGATAAATTCATAATATTTTGGTAAAATTACTGAAAACGCATGGATTGAGAGGAAAAAGTCCTTAGATGATTGGATCTGAAGACTCTAAATGTACTTGCTCATGAGATGAGCACCATGAATCTCTCTTTCCGCTTGGCATAACTTACCAAGCCAAATTACATGAATTTATAAAGTAAATCAAATTCGCTAATAGTAGTTTTGCTCTGATGTCCTCAGATTCTCTGCCAGCTGCTCCAGCATGGGGCAGCGGCAAAACTCCCCCCGCCATTTTCCATCCAGCCGGAAAATGCACTAGGACTGGTCCACCCAATCATTTCAAACCTATGGGCTGATTTGTTCCGCCCAAGGATCTGGACGCCTACTTTGCTTGTAACCAAGCGGTACTACACTGCCTCCTAGTTCTCCCACAGATCAACATGCACTATGGCCTAAGGGTCAAATATGGGAAACTATTCCCATACCACAAACAAGCCATTCTCAAAATGGCACAGGTGGTGATGACACCTGCCAGATTTATCAATTTCCACCCCTACAAGGGGTATTTTGACCTCAGCTTCACCTGTGAAGCCAACGCTGCCACTGCAGCAACTGTGCCCCTGGTATTCCATGGCACCCCTCTCCCCATAACTCAGACTCAGCTCCCAGCGGACACCACTTTGGTGGTCCAGTTTGCTGGTTTGCCCACCCACCTCCCCACTGATGTGCTCCACCAGGAGCTGATGGACAGTTTGGCAGCCTATGGCTCCAACCCCATATTACAATATGTGGTCCCAAATGGGGCCACACATGACTTTCTGGGCCTTGGGCATATGCCATGATAAGCCCTGAATTTAAAATTGCAGTGGCAATTCTGCTATGCAACATTATTCCCTCAGCGCCCAGCCATCCATTTTGGGCCCACGTCGAGGGTGGGCAGATAATCTGTCCATCATGTTTTAAGCTAGACCAATGAAAACGAAAGTGCCCCTACTCAACCACTTCAGGTGGATCGGATGACTCATCCACTGACCTCCAATCCACTGCCCACCCTGTACAATTTCAGGCATGGGATCAATCCTACCTTCTCCACCCCCAAAGCCTGTTACTGCAGCTAAACCTGCAGCCACCAATCAACCTCCTCCTCACCACAATGCCATAAATAATTCCTCCAATCAAGCATCAGATTGGATCCCAGTTTGACCCCACGCTTCCACAAATAAATCAAACAAACCTCAACCATACGCTGATTCCCTAATCCAATTCAACCAAAACCCATGGGAATTATTGGCTGAAATTTATGAATCAGGTAAGTTCATTTGAAGAACCATCTCTGCAAATTGAGCGGTTCATTAATTCAAACTGGGATGCCAAATACCCCCCTCAACTTTATACCCTACAGTCAAACGCCAAATCATTTTGCAGTGATCACCAGCTTGCAGTCAAAGCAGCTGCAACACCAGATTGTCATCCCCTGTGTAAAGCTGTCACTAAATCAGTAGCTATACTCAAAGGAGGAATTCCACCTCCTGTTATCCCCACAACCTTAACCCCCAAAAGCAAAGTATCTGTGAACAAGTATTTCAAAACGCAAACAATGCTATCCAGAACGTGGTAACTATAGCATGGAATCCAAAAGCAAAAATAACCCAAACCAACATTGCCACATTCGTTCAACTCCTAGACGCCTAAATTAAATCCAAAAAAGCTTTAACTGAATATCTCAGTGCCATTTACCTAGCTGGCAATTTCCATGAAATTCCAATTATCAGTGATATTGAACCCCATGTCGCAGATGCCCCAATGCTAATACTGCCAGCTGTGAAACGCACTCTACTTTGGGAGGAAGAAGCTGCTTCCAAAGAGGCTGCCAAAGTTGAGCCCCCTCAACCCCTCCTCCCCTTCTGCCATGGAGAGATAAGCGGCTTCCACTGCTCACCTGGTTTGTTGGTTCTCGAAGCATTTCACTCAATCCGCTCATTAGGGCGTTTTGTTTGAACCAAATAGTTACGTTTTTTAGTATATTTTTATTTTTGGTAATGTCTGTCCCCTGGTTGGCTTGCCTCAAATAAATATAAAATATGAAATGAGTACCATGAGGTAAATTTATTTGGTGATGAGTCAGCATCTATTGAATTAGAAAGTTGTGCTGACAGCATGACCCAACCTGCTCAGGAAATGCCCCCAACCTTTGCAGCGCTTCCTAAAGTTACACCTGAAGCAACTCCAGTGTCCACTCAAATTACAATTGAAATACTGCACCAATCATCATTATAGATTTTAAGAGCACTCCAAAGTTACCCATTTTCCATTGGGATAGCACACCTGAGTTCTTCCGTTTATTTGAGATGAAAATGTATGGCTATAGTGACTCACAGAAAGCTTTCACCATCATAAATTTCCTTAATACTTCATGTCAAAATCTAGTTCTTCCTTACCTTCATGGGGAGAACTGGAGCTACAAGGAGGCAAAGGAGGCGATTATGAAAGAGTTTGGTAGTCCAAATAAGATTTCATACCGGAAACAAGAAGTCATGGGAATTCATTTTATGAAGTATGAAACGGTGGGTGCGTTTGCTTATCATTTTTATGAGGAAGCAAAAACCCTCACTGGTGCTTATATGGTGACTGATTCAAATGGAAGTCTTTTAATGCAGAACGTTTTGAATCCTCACCAAGATTTACACTGAATGATGTCATCCACTCTTACTACAAATACACCATTTCCCAAATGATAAAAAATCTAAAGGTATTATCAGCAACGTTTGAAGCGCCAAATCAGACATAAAACTGAATAAACAGTCAAACAATTATAAGGGCCAGGACGATTCCCTGACAGATCCAGAGATTTTAACAAATGGGGGAATCAATATAAACAGTATGTAAAATATAGACCATTCAATAATCCTCAGTTAACTTGTAATAATTGTGGATAACCTGGTCTTTTCGCCAACAACTGTGGACAACGCAAACTGAAGGATCATGTTAACTTACTCCAGTACAATGAGAACCAAGAAAGTTACAATGGGAAGGGAAAAGACCATTCAGTCTAGATGAGGGACAATCTAGAACTGCAGGTAAACAAGTTACTCCAGATAAAGCTATATGAAATGGACAAGTCAGATCTATTTACGTATGAGCCTGAGTTAGGTCCCATTCATCAAATTTTCTACCAAGATGTAAACGCAATAACAAGATCAAAATCTAAGGGGATTGCCCCCAAAATTGAAGAAGTAGCTCGCCCTATGCCCAACAAGATAGTGGAAAAAGTCTGAGATGCTGAAGATGAAACCAATTTATTGAATTCCAAGTTAGACAAAGTCATTGTATTGATTCTGATTGGTTCAATTTGAGAACGTTCCCTAATATATAAGCTCAGTTAATTCTTACCCTGGTTCAGCCAACGAATCCAACATAATTGCAGTAAACAATAGCTTATCTTATTTTTCTAAGTGCACATATACAGATATTTTAGTAAACAAGTCCCCGTCAGGGCAATAATTGACAGTGGAGTGCCAATTAATATAGTATTTACCAAATTAGTGAAGAGATTAACAGCTAAACCAGATCTAGAGCACAGGAAGCAGTATGGGACGGCCGGCCCTGAATCTACTACTTCCTGTGAGGTCTATAGTGCTCTGTCACTACAGTTTAAATCCTTGGTTGTATTGGCGCCAGCGATTGTCCTGTCTGACCATAATTGTGATATCCTCATTGGCACTGACTTCATGCGGAAATATGGGGTCAAATGTGATTTTGAGGAAGACACTTTGACAATTCTAGGCAGAAGTTTCTGCTGATTTATCAACGGGAGGGAAAGGCGCCCATCAATAAGAGAAATAATTTCATCAACTTTTTCTATAAGTATGGGATATTCCCTATTGGTTAAAAATAGGTGGGAAGAAAATCCAGAAGTTTTTAAATATGTAGTTAAAAATTATGGAATCCCAATCCGTTCTAAGGAAGATGTCATAATTCAGCCAGGAAAGCAACAAATTGTGGATACTGGACTGACTTTGGAAATTTTAGAACAATTATATCTGGAAATTGAAGCTCCTTGGCAACAAATGAGGATTGAGCCTTGGGTTATCCCCAGGGCTTTTAATCCCCAGTCATGACGAGATTCAGATCCTTTTGGCCAATCTGGGGAAAATTCTGATAAAAGTCAAATGGCATCAAGTAGTTGCATTCTCCAAGTTAAAACCATTATTGGAGACTTGTTCCTTCCACAAATTTAGAGAATTAGATGTAATAGGATTACCAAAGGAGACTGATTGGAATATCCACACACTAATTTAAAGGGGTCAGTTAGCTGGGTTAACGGATGGTCAGAAAAAGAAGTTCTAGCCTTATTTGAATAATACCAAATTATTTTCGCGCAGGATGACCATGATCTTGGGTGAGCAAAGGATGTTTTGCACTGAGTGATATTGGGGATGCTGGACCAATTTGATTAAGGCCTATTTGAAGGTTTAGGTCAGCAGAGACAGTTGTTGCCAAAGAAATCGAAAAACTCATAGAGCATGGAATTCTCATACCATCATCCAGTCCATGGGCAAGTCCTATATTATTGTTAAAAAGAAAGATGGATCAAATTTAGTCATAATTGATTACCATCAGTTGAATAAAATCATGAAAAAGGACTTGTATCCCCTGCTGAGAATTGATGATGCACTGTACCAGTTAGGAGGAGCCAAGTTTTTCTCCACCATGGACTTAATCTCCAGTTATTGGCAGATAGATATGTCCTCAGAGGATCAAGAAAAATGTGCTATTATCACAGGACAGGGGTTGTATCATCTGACAAGCATGACTCAAGACTTGTGTAACGCCCCAGTGACATTCCAGTAGGCAATGGACACAATTTTATTAGATCTAAAGCTGTCTTGTGTCCTTGTCTATCTGGACAATATTAATGTATCTAACTGAATGTTCACTGAACACCTACACCACCTTGAGGAAGTGTTCAAGTGACTGGCTTCCACGAATCTCAAAATTAAGCCTTAGAAAGTGTCATTTCTACAAGGAGGAATTGTAATATTTGGGGTTTTTAATCAACGCAGAGGGACTCAAGCCCCAAGAACAGAAGGTAGATGCAATTAAAAAGATGTCAGTCCTAAGAGCATTCGGGATATTCAAGTCTTTCTTGTAATGGTCAGCTACTATCTCTGATTCATCAAGAATTTGCAAAAATAGCTGATCAACTTTTCCATCTATTTAAGGATCCAAAAAAGGGATTATTCTGGAATGATGAGGCTCAGACCACATTTGATGAATTGAAGAAACATTTGACAATGAGTCCAAATTTTAAAATATCTTAATTTTGATAAAACGTTTATTATTTAATCAGATACGTCACTGATGGCAATAGGAGTTGTCTTTAGCCAAGTAGAAGAAAATGGGGATGAACACCCTGCGGCATATGTCAGATAAACTCTGTCAAAGGCTGAAAGGAACTATACAGTTACAGAGCATGAGTGTCTTAAAGTTATACATGCCTGCAAGAAATTTTGAGTCTATATACACAGAACAAATTTCAAGGTCATGACTGACCACGCCTCTCTTAGTTGACTCCATAATCTCAAAGAGCCATAAGGGAGATTAGCGTGAGGGGTTTTGAAGTTGAATACCTATAACTTTGAGATAGAACATTGGGCTAAAGAAAAAATAAAAACACTGGTGGGTTATTAAGGTTACCTGTTGTTTTTGCTGTGCAAGATCGTGCTGATGACCTATTCAAGTTAATGATCCATGGGGAGTTACAAGAAGAACCAGTTAAAATTCAAGGAGTGCAGAAAAATGATGCAGAAAACTGTATTTGACAATGGCCAGTTAGTTAAAAAATTAACAAAAAAGGCTTTTATTTCAAAACCCATAGAATATACATAAATCATTTGAGCTGCCCAAAAGCTTGTCAGACATGGTGGGTTAGAGAAAACGCTCAAACATGTCAAGAAATACTATTATTGGGAACCTAAGTTATGACTTTGCTGATTATATTACCTGTTGTGTGGAGTGTCAGCTCCACAAGCCACATAAAAACGTTACAAATTATTGCTCTGTGAAGCCAGGATTTGCATGGCACACAGTTTTGCTCAAAGTTATGGAACCATTGAGTGCAAGTATGGGTGGGGTACGTTACATCATAGTAGCAATTGACCACCTTACAAGGTGGGTTGAAACCCAAGCCTTGAGATTAGCAGATGCCCTGAGTACCACCAAATTTATCTTGGAGCAGGTGGTATATCAGCACTGGTGTCCTCAAGTGTTACTAAGTGACAACAGATTAAACTTTACCTCATTTGTAATTACACACATTAATGATCTAATGGGAATTAAAGGGGTGGTGTCTGCACCCTATCACCCTGAAATGAACGGAGTTTTTGAAAAAGTTAATGTAATGCTCACCGCTATTCTAAGGAAGATAATCTCAGGTAAAGCATCATCTTGAGCATCTTATTTAAGTTTGGTAACTTTTGCATATAACATCAGTTCTATTCAGCTGCTGGAAAAACTCCGTATAAACTATCATTAAGTTGTAGAGCAGCATTTCCACCAATTCTCTATTCAGCAGTGGAGCTGACTCTGGGGATGAGTGCAGATAAATAC
Organism: Massospora cicadina; assembly: GCA_022478985.1. Classification (NCBI taxonomy): domain Eukaryota; kingdom Fungi; phylum Entomophthoromycota; class Entomophthoromycetes; order Entomophthorales; family Entomophthoraceae; genus Massospora; species Massospora cicadina. The sequence goes on from JAKSZP010005342.1 coordinate 159,098, forward strand.
CATTATCAGCTCACAAATTTAATAGTGGACCTCCAACCTTAAGCTTATGATATTACAATCAAAAGAAGGTTTCAGGCCAAAAAACTGATAATAAGAGTCAATACAACCTTAGGGAATTTGCCGTTGGAGAATGAGTACCCTATTGTAATACACATGGGTTTGGTTGCTGAAATAAACTAGATGCATTATGGTCAGGCCATTTGAAGTTATTGTCAAAATGGCAAATGAAGCCTATATGATCAAAAATGTGTCCAATGGTCATGTGATTAATAGGGTAAAGCAAGTTTCTTACTTTTCTTTCTCGTTGCAAACACTTTTCAACCCATTCAATTCAAGAGTAAATCTAGTTTGATAATCTCATAGAGGGGATTAGTATGCGCCAATGTCTGGGAGCAGTTGGGCAAGCAAGGCAAGAGGAGCAGGCGGAAGGCCTGCAGCCTCCAACGTTCGAAAACGCCCCAGAGAATCTGGTGGAATAGAAAAAAATCTAAAAAAACCGGCGGTCACAATTTCCCCAGAGATACTCGTGTGGCAAGCACGATGCAACCAGTACATCAACACGCCACATTCCCAGCCACTTTCGTCGGTAGAATTTGGAGTCCATGTGTATCTGGACATCCAAAAAACGGCCCTATGGGAAAAATTTTATGAAGATGTACACAAAATTTTCCCAACCATGGTGTATGTTGCACCTCACTCCATGTCACGCAGTTGGCTGGACCTAGGTTTTGAAAGCAAAATAGCAGCAGATGAGGCTGCAGCGGTGCGCATAGTGGTCGACCTCCCCAAAGGGCAATGGGTCGTCAAAACTAAATGCACCAGATGGACAAAATCAAACCAAATTTTCCTCACGTTTGACTTTTTGCCTACTACGGTAAAACGTGATATTTTGGAGCAACACCTGAAAGATGGTCTCGCCATATATGGCAAAATACAATCTTTTGAAATGCAACGTTTTACGCTGATGCCACACCTGTGTACTGGCAAAGCCATCGCAGTTCTGACCCCAACCGAGGAGATTGTGAAGGACCTAACCCAGATCCCGCACTCCACCTTTATTGACATCGCAGGGCACACCACCCACCCATTCTGGGTAACCGTGGACAGCGCGCCCCCCATTTGCACCCACTGTGACACGTTCGGCCATAAGGCGCATGCATGCCCCATCAAAGAGGGCGTCACATTCCAAGAGCACCCCTCAGCGGCCATGGCCAGCGGAGAGGCGCACTATGAACCAACTGCAAGCACCAAGGAGGCTTACTGTGGGGAGCACAAGGCTGCTACCTATTGGTAAAGCCCATCTCCCCGCAGGAGCGGAAGAAGGCCAAGCAGGCCATAGGACCGCGGCCAAGGAAGCGGCCAAGGCCACCACCACCATCCCACACTCACAACGCCAGGAGGACATGGAGACCTTCACGGTGGAAGCAACTCAGGAATCCATCACCCAATCAGATTGGGAGGCCCATGCTGAACGGGCCACTCAATCCAAGGATCTGATGGGAGATTCAATCTCACCCAATCGCTGCACCCAAGCCCCAGTCAAAACTGACTTGGGACCTATCCCAACCAAAAAAATTTTTTTGCCCCACTTGACAGTGCACCAAACTTATCCGCACCACAAAAAATTTGTCCGACATCAGGAAAACAAAAAGTGAAGGCCAAAGCCAATGTGACTCTTTCTGCAAAAATTAACAAAAACCCTGATAGCATTGCTTATAATACCCGCACTGCTGTGAAAGCCTGTGGGGACCTGGAAGATGCTGGTGGGCCCAGGGGCCCCCCCCTTGCACCTAAGGTGCAAAGGGGAAACCTTCACTCTAGGGATGCTGAATATCGCCGGACTCAAGGCCTCCCTGTCCCAGGCTAGGAAACTGAGTTTTTTACAAAACAATTTACCCGTGGATATCCTGGCCATCCAGGAGTCCCACTGTCCATGAGGTTCTGAGGAAGCTTGGAAAACAATGCTCCTACCATCCCTATCCTTTTGGTCGAAGCACTGTGGGGTGCTAATTTGGAGAAACAATTTTTTCAAATTTACATCCTCAGAAACATTCCTAAATGGCTGAGTGCTCGTTGTCACCTTCTCATGGGCCGATGTTGCACACACAATCGTCAACATTTACACCCCAAACGGTGCACATGAGCATCAGGAATTTTTCTCGTCGGTCAAATCCCTCCCACTACCCCCTAATTCTTTCCTAATTGGCGACATGAACTGTTGGCTAACCTCACCAATGGACCGGTGGCCACCCTCACTCACGCCCCACAGGGTCATGTAGAACTATGCGTTCTAAAAGCCACCCTTGGGTTAATAGATGCGCTGCTGTGACATGCCCCACTGCTCAAAAACATGACGCGTCCCCACATCCACAACGGCCAATCAAGGTCCATGACCTGCATCGACCTTATTCTAGCGCTGGCGAAATTCCAACCCCACATCTCCCACTTCAAAACAACAAAAATGGAATTCTCTGACCACTGACTGGTCTTGATAACATACCACTTACCCGTCACAGTTGCAAAGGCCCCACATTGGTGCAAAATCCGCCCCCCAGAGCTCGCGTCGCCAGGATTTTCCACGTGGGTGGAAGAGGCAACTTTGGCAAAATCACTTGTTGCACCGTTTGCACGGACCCCATTTCTACATGGGCAACTTTCAAAGAAGACACCATCTGCCACTATCGCCATCTCTCATCCAGACACTCATGAGCCACATCGGCAGTTATATCACGCACGCTGGCAGAATTGGCCCACTTGGAGTCCAACATTCCAGCCTCAGGATATAGCCCTGCATGGGGCCAGAAGTGGTTGGAGGCAGCCGCCCACCTCAACGCACTTGAAAGGCAACACAAACATCAGGTTTGTGTCCAATACAGGGCCACACGCATCACTAAAGGCGACAAGTGCACCACATACTTCTTCAAAAAAATTTTGCACCACACCAGAGCGTGGCCTGCACACAGGTATGAAGATCGGATAATTCTATTGTGGACACACCTGCTGAAGTGGCAATCGAAATGCAAAGATATTACTCTGAGTTATACCGAGCTGAACCAATTCAGCTGGCCAAAATAGCAGAATTTCTTGACCGAGCTCATATCCGCACCATTTTCTGATACCCAGAAATAATGAATTTTATTACTCCAAACAAATTATGGACTACCATTCGCGGTGCGCCAAACCAAATATGCCCAGGCCCAGATAGCATTCCATATGAGTTCTACAAAAATATTATAAATATATATCCCCATTGCTGCTAGCCTCACTCAACCAAAGCCTGTTGGAAACGCGCCTCCTACCAGGAGGACATATGGCCTTTACGGTCACGCTCTTCAAGAAAGGGGATAGGCTAGACTTAGCCAACTAGCGCCCCATTTTTCTAACAAACACAGACACCAAAATTTTAACCAAAATCATGGCTAACCATTTAGGGACTGTAGCATCTGCCACCATCTCCTCAGAACAATTTGGTTTCATCCCCAGAAGGTCAATTTGGGATAACTTGCAATCTGTGGCTAATGTGTGTCAGTCCACAGCCTCTGGGGCACTTGTATTCTTGGACCCACAAAAGGCCTATGATAGAGTAAACTGGGAATACCTTAGGGCCTGCCTCCAACAATTCCGCCTACCTCCCCGCTTCATTAACTGGGTGATGCTGCTCACGGAATCTGCAACAATGGCAGGCATGGTTCAGGTTTCCTAACGGAAGTAGTCCATCCTCAAAGGGGCCTGCGACAAGGGGACCCCCTCAGCCCACTCTTATACAACTTCAGCCTTGACCCACTACTGCGAAATGTGAATGCCCAACTCACTGGGGTCCATGTGCCAGGCCAAACCCCAGTCAAGATGATGGCAACTGCAGATGATTGCGTGGTGGGGGTGTCTAATAACAAAGATGCATGCGCGCTTGAAGCCCTCATCCAGGAATATTCCCAGGTAAGCAACGCGGCACTGAATGCCTCCAAAACCAAAATCATCATCCTTGGTCGGTTTCAGAACTGCTGGGCCCCAGCAAGTAGTTCCCAACCCGGCCCATCTGCTCGCCCACGTCCACGACTTACTAACTCAAAATACACCGCTCCACTGGTGCTCCCCTTTGTGCCATGAACTACCATAGGACTGGTACGCCATCTGGGCGTGTGGTTGGAGGCAGGTGGATACGCGTCAGCAGTAATGGAGTGCCATATACTGGACAACGTGACGAAGCGAATCGCCTCTCTCAGAGCCCACCCTACTACCCTCACTGGCAGGGTTGTTCTTGCCAACTCTATGCTCCTATCCAAAGTCTGGTTCAGAGCCCACGCCATCCCCTTCTCCCCAAGCTTCTTCAAATCCCTGTATGCTTTTCTACAAGGTTGGCTTTGGTCAGGCTGCCCTCCACCAGTACGGCTAGAGGTCATGTTTGGCCCTCATCATCATGGTAGCATGGGCCTACTTGACTTCAAAGCCCATGCCGCCAAGATCCTGGGCACCTGGATCGCGGCCGTCACTGCTCCTACACTCCCATCCCAACACTGGTCCCGCGCAGCCCGCTCCAACTTCTCCTGAGCCTTGGGCCTCAACAATCCATCAAACCCCCACTCCCTGATGAAATACCTCGCATCACACACATTGGCCACAGGTCCTCACGGGACCAAAACCCACTACAAACGAATTTTACTCTCCATGCGAAGCGCAGAGTGGAGAATTCGTATTAGTGGACATACAACCCAAAGAGGCCGCCCCTCTCCTCAGTTCACACAAGAGGTACAGGGGCTACCCATCCATGATGGTGTGATCCCCATTCGACCCCAAGTCCTATCCAGGGTGGACTACCTGGACATGATGGACATCCCTTATTCCACTGAGACTCAAAAGACTATCTGGAAATACGCACACCATCCTCTGTTGCAGCCTCAAGTCCGCTCCCATGTGTTGCGCTGCCTGAGGCGGGTGTATCGTACAGCTGAGCGCTCTAATGCTTTACACTCATCCTGTGTCGTGTGTGGCCAGTATGGAACACTGTTCCACCGCCTGGAGAAGTGCCCCACCTCTAAAGTAATATGGCGCGAAGTCCAACGTCTGCTAGGCCAGGATCAAACACATCCCTTCAGTCTGTCAAGAGATATGTTTGCTTCATCAATGGCCTCCCCCTCCCACCCTCCCTCCGTGCTCTGGTGGTTGCAATCGCCATGTGGACTATCCACACGATTGTCTTGGACGCCATCGCTGGATCCATCCCCACCCTCCCTGAAGCTGTCCACAGATTACAGTCTCATTTGTTGGATCACTTTCAAGCGTGGATGTTTGGATATCTCCCACCACGTCGCCGACAGCTGGTCTCCTCCTGGTTCCCAGTCTGGTTCATCAAATCAGACCCCTTCCTCCACACGTGCTCAATAGTGGCTACGTCCCCTACACACGTTCCCTCCCCTTCCCATAAGTGGCGTTCCCGCTGGCAACAAGAGATAGCATCGCTTCTCTGGGGTGCCTCCCCTGGTACTAAGTTTTGTCTCGTCTGAGTCATATTCGGAAGTGTCCATCCCATGGTTGGCCTTCCCCGCAATAAATTTAAATTTAAAAGCAAGTTTCTTAAGAAATGATATTAATAATGATGATATATTATACTAAAAAATAACGATAAGCTAAATATATAAATGTCTCAATTTATTCAAGGTACGCTGACCAGGGGATGGACAGTACTGAACACAACACTCAAAATGACAAAACAAAACTACTAACCAGGTGGGAAGCAGAAACTGCTAACCCATCATGGCAGAGGGTGAGGAGGGGTCAGGGGGTTGGTTTTCAGAATGACCCACCTTGATCAAGGGATGTTGGTTACAGTACTGGATCAGAGCAGAGAGCCAGGGCATTGGGGCATTCGCATAGTGGGGGTTGAGGTCAGCGTAGTAGGAGTTTTCCACTTCTTCATCAAGATAATGATGGGAAAGTGTTTCAACAAAAGCTGCGAGGAGAACTTCAGCTTCTTTGCGGGCTTCAGGAAGTTGGGTGAAAAGGGAGATACTGCGGCGGGTGATTTTGGCTGAGGGGTTGAGTGAAGCAAGCGTTGTGACATTCCTAACAGCAACTTCAGTATCATTGAATAGTTTTGAGATGTCACTGCAGGCAGATTCAGGGAAGTCGGGGGGAAGAAGAGGGTGGGCAGGCCATGCTGGAGCTGAGCAACTGACTGGGCCACCACGGTGTGTAGTTTTGGGCATTGAGGAGAGGCACCGCAGCTAAGGCGAGCTGGTGGTCACTTTGGAAGGGGCTGTATTGGGCAGAGGAGAAAAATGGTGAGGGGTAGGGGTTTCATCGAAGTTTGGAAGGAAAAATTCTGCCTGACCATAATCGCCTTGGCAGAGAGGTTGACCTGTATGCTTACTAATGAGGACATTACCTGATTCGTCAGTTTCAGCCAATAGATCCCATGGATTTTGGTTCACTGGAATAGTGGCGTTCAAATATGGGTGGGTGGGATTAGCGAATGGGCAGCTGCTTGGGTGCCAATGTTAGTCCAAGCATTGCTCTGATTGGCAGGCGTAGATTTAGGTGGGAGAGTGGGGCTGGAGGTTTTGGGGGGGCTGATTTTCCATGTGGGCCCACTGAATGAGATTGGAGGGTGGGAGGGGGCAGCAAAGCGCCCCATACTGAACCTCCAGAGGGGGCTCAGAAGCTGCAGCAGCAGACTTGGCCTGAGGGCACGCTCTTTTGCATGGTCGAGGCCAAAGCAGAGGGAACAAATCTGCCTACCATTATCGACCTGAGCCCAAAAGAAATGATCAGGCGCTGCAGCCACACTAGCGCGGGTGGGATTTGTTGGGCTATGGTAGGGTGGTGTGGTATGATGGTGGCTGTTGCATGAGGAGCAGCAAGGCGCTCCACACCAGATGGAATGGCAAAGATGAGGTTGGGCTGAGTGCCATAAGCCATGAGCCCCGCGACCAACTGGTCATACAAAACCTAGGGTGGAAGGTGGGATGGGAGATTTGCAAAGGATACAACCAGCGTAGTGTCTGAAGGGAGGCGAGTACGGGTTGTGGGAATGGAAGTTTTTTTATAAATTAGAGGAGTTTGTGCTGCCGCTTCAGCATCCTCCTCAGATTGGAACCCAACGTCAAAGTAGCCCTTAAAAGGGCGGAAGTCTATAGAGCCAGCTGGCGCAAAGGCCGCAGTGGCTAGGTCAATAATTGCCTTATTGGCATATGGGAACAAATGCCCATAGTCCACTCTAAGGCAAAAGCGAATGGCAGAGCGATGGAGGGCGAGAGGATGGGGTGAGAAGGGTGGACGCGCGCCAGGTGGAGCGCTAAGTCCCGTGGGGGACAAAATGGTTGGAAGCAGTGGGCAGGCTGTTTGAACCCATCTGAACGCGCTTGCCCACGGGGGAAAACGCTAGGTGGGGGTGCACTGCTGCCCCACACTGAGGGCAGGCGGCGGGGCAAGGACATCAAAGAATAGGTTTGGGCAGACGGCTGTGGATAAATAAGACTTAAATTTAAAATCGCTCAAAAGTGACTTCAAGTGGTAAACGAAAGTTTTAGTCAAGTGAACAAGCTAAATATATAAAAAAAATAATTAAAAAAGGTTTAATGAATGTATATGTTAAAGAAAGTTTTATTTTTTTATAAAAAGAGAAAAGAAAAAAGAATTAATAAAATATTTTATCTTTTTGGGCCTCAGGATGCAAATTGCAAACTCTTCTTTGACGCCTCTAGGGGAGGGAGGTTGAATGACAATATAATGGAAGAGGCCTCAAAGTCAATCTGTGATTGGATAATAGTGAGGATTATAGTAACCCAAAACCAAGTTTTTGGACCCAATGAGAATTTTGAGAATATGCTACAATCAGAAGACTAAATGGAATGTACACTTTATCAAGGCGAGAAACATGGGATCATGGGGGAAAACAGAAATGCAAGAAAATGCAACCTGCAAATAAGTCCATATAATCTCTATATGTCACAGGCGCTGGAAGCTGTGTGCGAAGTGCTTGACAACGAGCTTTGTCAAGAACACTTGCCATATGAGAGAATAATGAACAGGGAAGATGTGCAGGTGGCTATCAAACCATGCCCCCAATCATCATTATTAATGGGAGGTATTACTGGATAGTCCCTCTGCAAAGTAATTATGCAGGCAATGAACAGCATGTTGGAGGTGGCAGGTGTGGCCCTTCTGAAAGCAAAAAGGAAAGCACTGGTGAAAATTTTGGTGATGTGGGGAATGAGGTGGCCCGTATGCGAAGTACTTGCCCTGCAAACTGAAGTTCATAAGTTGCAGTATTTTGGTTGAGCAAATTATCAAGGTCACAAAAAAAGAAAGCTAAGGGCTTCAGTCAATTTCTCTCTAAGTTCCTTATATGGAAACTCAACATGCTTGTCATTACCAATTGCCAATTTGGTTGACAAGATTGTTGGTTGATAAAATTGGCTGATCTGAAAAAGAAATTCAGGGAGAAGATTTGACTCATTTAGGAATGTTTGATTTTAAATCAAAGTAAATTGCTTCATTGGGCTCAAGGGCATCCCTGAATTTAGAACTGATGGAGCCAAGTCCAATAATTATTCAAAATTAAGCTTGGTAGAAGGAGAAAATGTAATTAAAGGACGAGAACTTATTGAAGAAATGGCCAACCCTATTTCTTCTTCAAAAATAGGTACCGTTTTAGGGAGAGCTGATGAAGAGATAACTAGTTCAGATTGACTTGGGGCATTAGACCTGTCAGGAAAGGAAAGGATAACTCCTCAGTCATTTCATGACTTTGCTCAAAAAAGGGAGGCATCTGTTTCAGATAAATTTGGCCAGGATTTGCTTGTAGTGTGAAGTATTAGAAGAGGACATTTTTAGCTGATAACCTGGTTAAGTGGGGAGTGGGAATTTTATATGACCACATTATCCAGCTTGAGATTAATTAAGCTTCAATTTATTTAAATTAATGGTTTGCTTATTTTAACTTAGCTTATTGATTAAGCATTAGATGACAATTTAATTTTGTCATCTAGCTGTAGATAATAACCTACTGAATGGTTAATTATAATTCTCATAGGATCATATCCAATGATAATTATGGTTACAATCTTATTGAAGGTAGTTGCTAGGAAATTGGAGATGAATAAATTGGCTCAAAATGGGCACTTACTCATGGAAAATTGTTGGTTTTAATAGCCGACATGTGGGTTGATATGAATGGCAATTTAAATATGCTATACCTTGTGAATATCAGCTGTAATCTTATCTGAAATTGAACCAATATCTCTTTTTCGTCAGCTAGGCGTGCTGAGACCATCATGGTTACCACGATTTACCCTAACACATTTCCTCCCATACTTCAGCCTATAAATATTCCCTCATTTTAATAATAAGCACCATAGACCTATATTTTATATTTATTATATCTTGTTTTTTCTACTTCTTGTGAAGAGAGTCCTTGTCTAAGTGTCAACGCCAGAGTGAGGCTGAAGTCACTAGAATTCTTATATATTGCCAGAGTGAGGCTGAAATCACTTATTATTATCTGCCAGAGTAGGGCTGAATCTACCATTTATCTGAACGTGACTAAGCTAATTGTCTTCATACAATTAGCAAGTTAATATTAATTCCCAGAGTCAGAAGTTAAGCAAACATGTGCATCAGTGAAAACCCCAAGATTTTTACAATAGGTTAAGGCCAAAATTTTTGAGGCCAGTACTAGGTTTTAATTATTAACCACTATTTGCTCTTCCAGATCCTTCATGATCACAAAATATGGCTTATAATGAAGGGAAATTTAATTTGACTAAACAGAATCTCATTCATCAAATTTGATGTACAATTAGTAAGTTTGTAAAATTTGCTTAAAAACTTATACATTTCTTTTTCTAAATATTGCATAACCCTTAATGGCTATTTCATATAAGTATGGATTTTGACTTAGCAACAAAAAATAAATTCGCAACATCATCAAAAATTAGTCACAAAAAACAAATTGTGCCTCATTCCTGATGATAATATTATTACCAAAGATGGATCTGGACTTATCCCCAAAAAAATAATAAAATACCCCTGCCATCAAGGCAGCTTCCACTGCTCCTCCATCCGGTGTTACCCCACTGCTGAATCTTCATCAGTTTCTTAGTGGTATTTTATCCTCCCTCCCCTTCCCACACCTGCCATGGCCTCAGCTTCCACTGTTCCAAAATCTAAATTTCAAACAAAAACCATTTCCAGGTTGGGATGTGGCTCAACACTTGGTCAACCAGCCTTAGTCAAAGGTTCATGGGCCCACTGCTTCTGGAACCAGCCAATCAGCTCTCTTTATAGCCCAAGTATTACCATCTCAAACACTTTTGAGCCTCTTGAATGGGTGGATGACGCTTAGGTGGAATATTCTAGTAATCCCAACTTTGATTGGTCTGAATTCTTTTTATAACCCACTCAATTCAACTCCTCGCTGCCAATTCTGCCCTTATAAGGGCTTTCCTGTTTGCCAAACATTAAATAAGAAGGCTCATGACGCAGCCGCTGTCCCTGATAACATTTCTTACTTCTAAGCCCTCCACAGAGTTATGGAGCCACTGGTCAACGGAATTCTGTGTCCAAACTTTGCACCTGACTTCCCCTATGATTCCTAGGCACCAAATGGGGAAACTATGTTTACTGCAGGCTGAACATGCATTGATGCAGCAAAACTCTCAATGTTCATTCTGAATTACTCCAAACCCACAAACAACTCAAAAACTTTCTCATATGTGCCTGAGTTAATAAAGCACGCAGAATTCAACTTGCCCAGTATATTGAGGCTATGCTTCTGATGGCCTAATCAATGAGGAAAATTTTCATCTCAACAGCCTTCAACCTCATGCCGCTGATGACCCAACTCTGATCCTGTCCACCCTTTCACATGTTCTCCAATTCTCGCTTGATGGAGATCCCCTTGACCCCTCTTCCCCATCTGATGTGGCGTTTTAGGCTATTAAAAGTGCCATTTTAGTAATTTTTTATTAGGGATAATCCATTTGTCTGGATTATTGCGAACATAGATACATGGATGTCCTCCTTTTTGGGCTGGGCCTCACTAGGGCTAAAAACCAGAAAATATCATCACTACAAATCAACGTCCTTGGTGATTGTAAGCAAAATTAAACTTTGTTTGAAAAATTGACCAATATTATGCATATTTCCATGAACTTTGGTCCTGTTCAGACTGCTGGCGCCATCAAGAGAATTCTTGCCATTTATAATAATAAATCTCCCAGTTTAACACCTCACATCTAGGATTTATTAGAACATCGTCATTGCTATTATTTTTGGGATGTAATTTCTATTAGTTTGTTACACGACTTATCAGCTTTTAAGTAATTGAGGTAAGCTGACCAAAGAATGGACATTACCAAAACTCAAAACTAACAAATAAATCCTCACTGAAAAAAACGATTGAACCACCCAAAATGAGCGGATGACTCACAAAACGTGAACACAACCAACTAGGTGGGACAGCTAGAACCGCTTATTTCATTATGGTGGAAGGGGAAGGTGGATCAGGAGGATTATCCTCGGCCTTTGCTTCACCCCAAAGCAGGGCATGGGCTACAGCGGAGAGCAGTGGCGTCAGGGCGTCAGCAGGATGTGGAGATAAATTTCAAATGATCAGGGTGGCAGGAAGACAGTGGATGAATAGAAGAGATCCAACGTAATTGCAAAGCTGCTTCAGCTTTCATGCATGCGTTAGGGAGCTTTATAATTGTGGTAATATTGGTGCGGGTAATATTAAAATTTGGGATTCCATGCTATCACTACAATGTGCTGGATGGCGTCATTGGCGGCTTTGTGAGAATTGGTTACCATTTGCTTTGGAGCTTATTGGTGGTGGAGGGGATAAAAGGCGGAGGTGTTCCTCCTACGAGCATGGCCACTGATTTGGCAGCAGCTTTTCAAAGAGGACAACAATATGGCTTAGCTGTTGCTTTAACAGCCAGCTGGTGGTCACCGCAGAATGTTTCAACGTTTTGCTGGGGGCGTATAAGCGACATGGTTGCATAGCATTATGGCCAATAAACATAAGCCACTCAAGTTGAATAGTGAGGTCTTCAATAATATTCCTGGACTCATTGATTTCAGCCAATAGATCTGAAGGATTTTGGTTAAATTGAATTGGGAATTGGCTCATTCCTGATATTTGGTTAGTTTGTTGGAGGACGCATGGGAGCAAATGGGGTCCAATTCTGTGCTTGATTGGAGGAAGCATTTGTGGCACTGGGACAAGGAGTATGCTAATTGGTGGCTGCAGGTGTAGCAGCAGCAACAGGCTTTGGGGAGGGGGAGGTAGGATCATACCCCATACTGAAGCTGGCTCATGGTTGGCGGCAGAAAGGAAGCCAGAAGATGAAAATACAGAGCCATCAGAAGCGGCTAAGGATGGGCATTTACATTTTTAGTGGTCCAATTTGAGACAGGATGGACAGATCATCCGCCCGCCTTTGACATGGGCCCAGAATGGATAGTCAAGGGCAGAGGGGATTATGGCATGATATTGAATCACCAAGACAATTTTATTAGATTCAGGGCTGATTGTGGCAGATGCCTGAGGCCCATCGAGGCGTGTGGCCCCATTTAGGTCTACAAACTGCAAGATGGATTGGAGCCATAAGCTGCAAAACCTTCCATCAGCTCCTGATGGAGCACCTCAGGGGGATGATGGGTGGGTAACCCAGTGAACTGAACCACAAAGTGGTATCCACTAGGAGCTGGGTCTGAATTGTGGGTAGAAGGGTAATCTGGAAATCAGGGGCATTGTTGCTGCAGTGGCGGCATCAGCTTCACAGGTGAAACTGAGATCAAAATACCCCTTATATGGGCAGAAGTCAATAAAACTGGCGGTATATATCACTACCTGAGCTATTTTAATAATGATTGGTCATGGTAATGGAAAAGTTTCCCATAATTGACCCTAAAGCCAAAATGCATGTTGCTCCGGGTGAGCACCAGGGGGCAATGATGCACCGCTTGGGTATGAGTGAGGTGTGCGTTGAGATCCTTGGGAGATACAAATCATACCAGGTGTTTGGTATGACTGTGTGCAACCAGTCCGAGCGCATTTTTCGTAAGATGGAAAATGGCAGGGGTTTTTGCCGCTGCCCCACACTGGGGCAGCTGGCGGGGATTCCAAGGACATCAGAGAGAAACTACGGTGGGTAATTGAGGTTTACTTTTTTCCATAGTATTTAGCTTGGAAAGTTATGCCAAGCGGAAACCATGACTTATCAGCTTAACCTTGACATTTCAAGAGCTACAAAGGCTTTTAACAAAATACAGTGATTGGATAGGAAGACTATGTTTAACTCTAAAGGAGTAACTGTGATTATATTTTGATAAGACTTTGATATAATTACTATGCACCAATAGAATAGATAGCAATAGTGTAATAAACATTATTTGCAAAGCAGAGAAAAGAAAAGATGAGTTATTACTAAAGTAAATCCAACATTGGGACAAACACTATACTTCATCATTATAATGAAGATTAATTCCATTACTCTTTTGACAATTTTACCATCTTTGTTTTTTATAAAAGTATGAACTTTTATCAATATTCTACTAAACTAGAATTTTTTTAGACCTTTGGGTACTTCTATACCAAATTATACTATGATGTAATGACTACAGGGGCTACTAACCTACCACACTACTTCCTCTTGATTTACCTAGGCCATACAATTCTTGTAATTTTCTCCATAATCTTTTCTATATTCACTGAAGGACCTTATGGGCCTCAGCTTAAAGTTTGTAGGGGACTTATGGAAACTTTGTGCAAAAAGCCACCATTATTTACCGTTGAAGCTCCCTCTGACCAGATGGATATACCAAAGAATACATACTTGTGGTTCTCTAGAAGTTTTGTCATCAAAAATAAGAAACATTAAGTACCAACCCTAACCTAAACATATCTTAAATTGGCTTGATTAAGAATTTTGTTTTCACAATGGAAAATGGGGTGAAAGTTTATGGATTTACTTTATAAAACAGAACAAAGCCTAGTACTTTAGGAACTACATGTCTTACCTTGATTTAATAAAGACATATCTTACCAGAAATTTTACCTCTCATTAGAGTATCCTGGAATATCTCATTATTATTCAGCCGTCTATTAAACAGCTTCTCCATGTGCTATTTTACCACAATACCAATATTTTCAACTTGATAAACTCTTTAATGAGACATGATAATTATTATTAACTTGATCATGCTGTTTACATCCTTTAAAAAATAAGAGATGAGTCTGTTTATATGATAGGACATGATTTAGAGGTGCATGGGCACTTAGACTAAATCATGTACAACTGAAACATGAGCTTCCACAGGACAAAAGTGATCTTATTAACTGCAGAGGGCTTATCTCAATTAGATCTGCAATTTAACACCCACAGAGACACCTTCAAGCGCTTTATGAAGGATATGGCCAATTGGATTACCAGTACTGATGTCACTTCCTCTGATAGCATGTACCAAGTCTGATACATAGAATAACACCTCGTTAGTTTATAGGCTTTTTAGCCAATGAATAAAAATAGTTTTTGGAGAAATGCTCTTCTGGGAATAAATTGAGACAACATTTGTCTCGTCAAGCTAAACTGTAAAAAACAACTGACTTGATAACCACCCAAAAATTGTTGTGCATAACGATACAAGCTCAATATTATCCAGAGCCCTTAACCAGCTCATTTAATGAAATAATAGCTATTCCAAGTTTAGGAGCTACATTGATGCCAAACACAAAACATTATATAAAATATAAATATAATAAACCATTTTCTCTAAATTCAGCTAAACTAAATGAACATTATCTTTGGTCCTTTAAACGTCAGAATTCTTATTTGATAGATGCTTTGAACGGCGTCCTAGAGTAGTACCTTCTGTGAGGGATAGCTAAGCGCTGAAATTAACCACAACCAAAATGCCTATTAATTATAAATGAACTGAGAAGAGAATTTAAGGAAGTCAATGTAAATGTTAAAAAGATAAGCTAGAAGCATCTTCTGCTGGTCTTTTTACAACTCAGGATATTGAAGAACTTAATTCCACCACCGGTGACAGTTATAGAAAATCTAATCTGCTTCCCACAGGTAGATCCCATTTTTGCTTACCACAATGGCCATTCACTAGGCATGATTATATATAAGCCTGCTATTCACAATGATACTCCTTCTATTCCCACCCATTCTCATAACCTTGGTTTAATTTTTTCAAAATTAAAGGCGCACCCATTTTCTTTGAGATAGTGCAGCCCAGAGGTGACATATGTTTCCTCATTGACAAGCTTCAACCAATCAACTTTGATGTGAATATGCATGTGTTTTTATGAAGACTCATTTTCACCATGAATGAAGCATTGGACTAGTAAGAGCTAAACTTTTAATCTCCATCCTTGACGCAAAAAGCTCAAACTAAGTCTCAGGATAATTATAAAATATCTCAGTCTCTTATCAATAAGGCCAAGCAAACTATGCTGAGGATTTTCAGGAGAATGGAATAATAGCTTAATGTTTCATGGAGGTAGTTGATTAAAATAAGACTGGGCTTCAAAGCTGAGAGTTTAAGAACTCAGTGGAGATCCCAGAATGGTAGGGTCACAGCTGTCCTAGTTACTCTGAAGTGGGGCATTCTAGGAAAACGTGACGAAAGAAATTATATAAGAATATACCAAAGGCCTCATAAAAACCAAATGGCTGCAATGGGGCAACAACGGGTCTTGTGGGGCAACCCCAGGGGCAGGAGAGGCAGTGAGGAAAATAACACTCTATATTTTGCAGTTTCTGGACTTTGAATGTAATCAGATTGTCAACATGGGCAGGAGTGGGGTTACCTGAGAATAGTGCTCCAGACGGCCCAGATATGCAGTAGCCCAAGTGTATTGGGCATTTGGGTTCTCCTTGCTTAAGCAAGGTACACCGGATGCGGAATATTGGGAGGATTCTTGCTAGTTAGATTGCGCTGAATTGGTGACGGATTGGCAGGGAAGATTGAGACTGTGTGAATGCACGACATGCACAATGGATCAATGGTATTATTCAGGAGTGTAAACTCTCACAAGCTCAGACACAGAGTGGTGAGTCTCTAGATTGATGGAATGGAGCGCCCACTCCATGATCAATGGTACTATTTCATGAATGACAATGTGCTTTGACAAATAAAAAAGAGAGATTTGTGTCATGGTGCAGAAG
This sequence comes from Massospora cicadina, assembly GCA_022478985.1. Taxonomy (NCBI): domain Eukaryota; kingdom Fungi; phylum Entomophthoromycota; class Entomophthoromycetes; order Entomophthorales; family Entomophthoraceae; genus Massospora; species Massospora cicadina. Next base: position 175,279 of record JAKSZP010005342.1, read on the forward strand.
GCGGACCTCATGGAAAGATTGATACAAGATGAAAGGTTTATAAAAAAGGTTCAGAGTTGATATGAACAAGCAACATACCTTAAAATGGGCTATTGCCTTTATAAGAGGGAGTGGGAAGGATCAGAGAATCCCAAAGCCCTGGCCTGGGCTTGAGCCCCATGAGAATACACTAATTTGTTGAGCTGAGAAGAGTAGTGTGGGTTGTAGAAACCTTTATAAGTTTTGTAAAACCTGTAAAAACTTGATATCTAATCAATAGATAAATGAGAAATTTGTATCAATAGGGAAGTTTTGCATGGATATATACTGACTGGTGAATTAGTGGAAAAAAGTTCACATAGATCTGTTTCAACTGGGTGACTAACTTGAATGCCCTTGGAGGTGGAATAAATCTATTCTGTGGTTTTATTCTTGATCTATTAGACCTTTGAAGACCCATTCTAGCTTTTTAGAATTGATATTTATATGGTGTTTTGTTGAGGATTTGAGTAATTTTTTACCTATCATGATTATCTGACTATTGATGGGATGAGCCCCAAGATACCGCCAGAAGACATTGGACTGGAACCCACCCTGAAAACCCCTTCTATAAAAGTTTAATATAGAGGAAGAAGACGAGGGGCATAGAGGAAAGATCCTTGGGACAGAACTTTAGCCTATTGCTCTTCTACCACATGAGCCAAGTCAATTATATGAAATAGGAGAACTACTGAAGGGTTGGGGCCCCTTTTACGCCTGTTGAGTTCTAATTAAGGCTTAGAAAATGGAGCTGGGCCTCAGTACTTACACAACGCAAGACAATTTCCTAACCATCAGATTCCAACACAATGTGACTTTCAATAAATTTGGTAACTGCTTCACTCATGTGGCTCATGTGTTAGTAAAGTTTGAGATTTATCTGAGGCTGATGTGGGTATAACATTGCATCATATCTAATGACATACTGAGAGATATATATTTGGATGGCTTGTTCTACAAAGAGATGTGCCTCTACTCAAGATGGTCAACTACCTGCAATGGTTTGTCACCTTTTTTCAGCCTCCAAATTTGGAGCAGAAACTTTTCATCCCTGCCAGTTATTAAGACCTACTATTAGAACTTCATATAACCTACTTACAAACCCACAGAGTTGGGTACACAGTTTTTCAAATATAATGTCTCCTATGTGATTTGTTACCAAAGCAATACAAAGTTTATTTTCAACATTGCGCTGCAATCTATGGAACGCATTTAAAGCATTTAAATGATAATATCCTTGGAAAAGATTGAGTATGGTAGAGTAGAGTCTCTATACTTCCGCTAATTTGACAACACCAGTCACAAAATATTTACAAAATCTTTTACATGAAAATAGTGCATTTGGATGATCTGTCACAATGTTATGGCTGATGACATGTATTCATTAATGACCTGGTATCAATCAAAAGGAGGAGGAGCCCATGAAGCCCGCTGAGAAGTTCAGAAGCCACATGCATAACAACTAATGAACGAGACTCCTCAAATGTCCCATAGCCCTCTGCTAATATACCGTCCCTTAAAAGGAATAGACGCGGCCATTTTATTAGCATAATAACAAAAAACTTCTCGCAAATTACCAGACTTAGGTGTTCTTAGCTTACCAGTTCTTTTGACTGTCGCCAAAGTCTGAAAATGGGCTCAAAGCTGGAGGTTAGTGGAGAGGTCAAAAAAGAAAAGATGGAGAGAATATGGAGTATTTTACTGAATTATAAAGCGTCTATATCCATAGGTCACGTGGGGACATGGTGCCTCAGGGACATTCAGAGCCCTATAAGATCAGGATCTTTTGCTGCCTTCTAAATTGACTGCTTGGCCTGCGCCCTCATTGTACTGCATAGCCCTTATGACCACAATGGTGGAGGCAGCGTCTCTTGTGGTTTATGAAGCAGGGATGGGATTCCTGAAGGTGTATCTATCAATTCTTATATTCGTGATGCTTCCAGTTCAAATCTAGTTTTAACGTATTCAGTAGAGGGTTCCATTCATGTTGGTTCAAGAGTCAATTTGTTGAAGTTTAATTTGAAAGCAGCTACTTCAGCTTGCTCATCATCTCAAATCCTGAAAACGACCCTTAAGATCCTGTCAGTGGGGAGTATAGGGCTGGAGGAACTAGCCATCACTCAATTTGCCACTGTCCCTTGATTGACGTTAGCAATTGAGTGCACAGAGTTTACTTTATGAATGACCCTATAAGGTTCAGACCAAAGAATGTTGCGCTTATTCTATCAACCTCTAGGCTGATGGTGATGGAAAAGAATGAGGTCAACTAATTGAAAAACGGGTAAAGAAGTTAGCTGACATTAAAATTGGATGTCTAACTTCTAGTGGTGGTTATAATGCCTTGCATGGCCAGGGCGTGAAGCTGTAAAATTTCATTGACTAAGGTCCTCTTAGTTTGATCAGAGTTCTCAGGAGTGGAGATTTCGAGAAAAGGCTGAACACTATTTAGAAGCTGGGGAGCACATTCATATAGAGTTTCAAAGAGGGACATTTTAATGACTCGACAGTAGCTTATTTGTTAGGTAAGCAACGCGCTGGGTAGATAATGATTCCAGCAAGAAGGGTTGGAGGTGTCCATCTTTCATAAAATAGAGACAAGGGTTTTATTGTAACGTTCCCATCGCCCCATTGATGGATGGGTTGTAAGGGGCGGCGAAATTTTGGTTAATGCCAAAAAGCAAAGTAAGTTATTGGACTACCTTCAAGGTGAAATTTAAACTATATCTAAAAGTAATTTTCGTGGGCATCCGTGCTGGCAAAGTCAGATTGAATAAAATAAAGAGCCGTGGCTTTGACATGGAAGCAGGGACCAAAATTTGATTTGACCCACTTGGCTAGGAGGTCCACAGCTAGGAGGATATATTCACGGCCGTGCAACCCCCTTGGGAAGAGGGCCTATCACATCAATGCTAATGACATTGAAAGGTCCCATTGGGGCAACTATTGAGTGCTGGTATCGAGGACTGGCTTGATCTTGGGATCAGCAATTCATACAAGCCTCCAGGACCTCTTGGATGGTTCCACCATTTGGTCCCAGTAACATAGTGTATTCAACCATTTGTGAGTCTTCTTAACTGCTCCATGTCCCACAGTAATATGACCCTTTAGGATAACGTCAGTTCAGAAAGAAGGGTGGACATAAGGGAGCCATTTTTAATAACTCTCTTATATAGAAGCCCAATTTGATCTGAGTATCTCTGGTTTTCTTTCAGAGCTCAGCTTTAGTCTTAGGAGTTTCTGACTCTCATATCAGGTCAGCCAATCATATTGTACAGTCAGTCTTCCTTGGGGTCAAGGTAGCCAGCATTAGAATCCTAGAGATGTCATCAGCGTTTCTGATGAACTGTGCCTGTGCAATGAATAATAATGAAAACATAGCTATGCAGTCTTAAAGCCCATCTAGCTAAATGGCCATACAGGTCCTTCATCAGTTGGAGCCATCAAAGTGAGGAATGATTGGTAAGAATGGTAAAGTGGGTGCCATAGATATAGGTCTGAAATTGTTTAGTTGTTAACAAAAAAGCCGGGCATTCCTGTTTGGTGATGCTGTAGTTCCGTTTGGCCTTACTCAGAGTCTTGATAAAATAGGCCACTGGGTAGTCAACCTGATATTCGCCATGTTGCTCTAGGATGTCCCTGACAGCAACATTGCTCACGTCTTTGAATAACTATAAGTTTGATCAAAACGCGGATAAACTAAAACTGAGTGTGATAATTTTGTGGAATCATTGAGACATGCCGTAAGGTTTTTGCACAGGGTCAAGCCTACTGAGCAATGGATGAATGATATGGAGATTGTCAGCCCACGAAACAACGTAAAGATTATAATAAACTACAAAGCAATCACCACAGTCACACTACTTTGTTTATTTTGGTACAAAATAGAAGATTCCTTCTGCTCCGCTCAAGTCTTTCTTATAATTATCCTCCCCCTACAAAACTCTAGCGTTGCTTATATCTCAGCAACATCAGTCAATACTGACCCTTTTGCTTAGACTATTTGTTCTGCCATATTCTTATTGGTTCCAGCAGAGTTCACATTTATTAAATTTAGTATCACCTTAGTTTGAGGCAATCTTAAATTATTCTTTATTCATCTACATCTTTTAATCGCCTTATTTGTAAGCAATCCAAAAACCATCCGTTTAGACCCAATATTGCCTCATTCCAAGGCGCTCAAATACTTGTACTCTATGATTATTGTTGGAAGGTTCTAGATGATCCTCCATGGTTATTTCTGGCTTATCATCCAGTCAAAAAGAATCTATACATTACCTCTCCCTATGACTGAATGATAAGGCTCCTATTGATTATATGCGCAGAGGAACTTCGCATGCACTTGGTTAATAATCTGACTGCTCTCTGGGTCCTTGATGGTATAGGCGTCAACACTTGTTTTCTCAAAAACAATAAATGGACCAATCCAAATACTGGCAGCTTGTGTTTCCACCCAAACCCATGCTTATCATGAGATAGAACCATATCGCCATCTTTGAACTGAGCTAACCTGCTACGCTGTACCTGTTGGCAGCCTGATTCTTGATCTTTTTGGCTAAACATAAGGAGTACGCTTCAGTTTGCAATTTGATCAATGTGACTGCTAAGTTAGTCAAATAACGGTGGGTATCCATACCGTCAGTATCTTCCACGCATGCATAAAGCAAAGCCAGAAAGGCAAGGTGTCATTCATATAGTAGCTGAAAGGGGCTCTTCCAAGTGAAGAAATGAATGCTAATGTTATATCAAAAAACAGCGGTAGAAAGAAGAGAGTTCCAATTAGAAGTTCAATCTGTTATCAACTTCTGGAGTATGCTCACATGGGTCCTGTTAACTCGCTTAACCATACCATTAGACTTGGGGTGATATGGGGTCATTAGCACTCCGCGGATGGACATCAATTCGTTGATCTTGGGAAAAATGTGAGAGGTGAAGTTAGTTCTGTTGTCAGTAAGGATGAACTGAGGACAGCTTGTCGCTAAATTATACATTCCATCACAAAATTGGCCACTGTGACTGCTTTGAATCCTTTATTACCCTGGCTTCAACCTACCTGGTCAAGTAGTTGATCACCACCAGAATGTACTTGGACTGGTTAGCTCCCATTAGCAGTGGTCCAACTACATCAAGGGAAACTGTATGCCACGCAACTGGGGTTTTACTTACTGATAGGAATCTCTTCTGGTGGAACGGCTTTTCCACTTGGCACTGGTGGCAGCAGCAAATGGTTTCTTGCAAGTTGAAGTTCATGTCTCCCAATAATACCAAGGATGCAACGATTTCAACATCTTGAACACGCCCCATGTCCAACTGCCTTATGTGCACTCATGATAATGTTAGGCCATTCTGAGGGTCGCATGATGCTAACCGTTGAGTCTCCAATCCATTTGTATAACTCCCCATTACGCTGAAAGGTATTGGTTTTCATTTCATTCCATGCCTTTATGACTTGAGGCAGCTCATCAAATTACTTTCCGCTGAGCATCTTATCATATATTATGTCACTCAGATCTGCCATAACTGCAATTGTCGGTAGTTTTGACAAACAATTAGCGTTTAGGTGTTTTTCTTCAGGTCATTGGAGGACTCAAAGTCATGAGCCTGCAGTTTGAGGGCCTATTGGGCTAGGTGCACTTCATGCTCCTTGAGATTCTGCAATCAGCGTAACAAAACATGTCCTATTTCTACTTTAAACTTCACCCCATGCAAATACACCCACAATTTCATATATGCTATATCACCACTAAGCACTCCTGATCGGTCACAGTATAATTGCATTCATAACTGTTCAGGCTCCAACTGCAGTATGCTACGGATGCTTCTTCCCCTCATAATCTTTTTGAGATAGGACCGCCCCTAAAGCGGAAAGGGACGCATCCATTTAAACAATGAACTCTTTATTAAAGTTTGGATAGCGCAACACTGGAGCACTTATTACCGCCATTTGAAGTGTATCAAAAGAGCATTTTCAGCATTCCGTTCTTTTTTAAACGCGTCATCCTTTTTTAATAAATCAAACAGCGGACCTCCAATACAACTAAAGTTCAGTATAAAGCGTCTGTAATAGCTGACCTCCCTAAAAATCTTGTATATTGCGATTACTGTTTGGTGTAGCCATATTTTGGATAGCCTCCACCTTGGCTGGTTGAGGCTTCAGCCAAATCACATCTACTACAAACACTAGGTGCTCCAGCTGGTCTATGCAGAAGTGGTTTTTCGAAGCTTGATCTTGACGTTGGCCTCCTCAAGCTGGCAGAAGATCTCCTCCAGATGGATAAAATGCTTGGAGAACTTATGGGATAAGACATTGATATTGCCGAGGTGCGCAAGGATGCATGACAGCTTCAGGTTGCCAAGAATAGTTTCCATGGCATGGTGGAACGTAACCAGGGAACTACACAGACCTTGTGGCATAATGGTTGGTTGTAAAGGCCCTTTGGATGTGATAATGGCGCATTTCTCCTGTTCCACCATGGTTAACTCAATCTACCAATAACCTGACAGCAAATCCATTGCTTATTATTAATGAGTTCCGCTTAATTGATCCAGTGCATTGTCAATCCATGGCAAGGGATATAAGTCCTTAATGATGATACTGATGAGCTTCTGGTAGTCTATTACCACCCATTCAGTACCATCCTTCTTTTTTACAATTAGGACGGGTGAAGCCCACGGACTCTTTGAAGGTTTTAGCTTCCCATGCTCCAACAGCCTTTCAATCTCTGCTGTCACTACTTCCTCAGCTGCCCTTAATCGGCAGATTGGTCATGACCTGATGGGAGGATAAATCCCAGTGTTTAACCAATGGACCACCCCCCATGTGCATCCTAAATCATGGTCATCAACAGCAAAAATATCTTTATATTTTTGAAAAAAAGCTATAACTAGATCCTTCTGTGCTTCTGATAACCCCATTAAATTATCGTTCAGTACCACAGTCATTACGGTGGGCTGTGGTTCAACAGGTAAACTAAATTCATCCAGCGACACAAACTTGTTAACCTTAAGGACCTCCTCAACAGGGGTCAATTGTAAATACTCCATGATTTGATGTTGGCGGATCTGTAGCAGTTCATTTTGTAAGTTTTTAGTAAAACCTTGATCTCCCCATGTCCCAGGAGTATAATTCTTGGAGCCACATGGGGAACAAGCTGCGATTGTATATAAGGACTAATAACTTCCCCATAAAGTCCATCTGGCACTTCTACCACCAATTTGGTGTTCACTATCACTTGGTAACCGGAGGGGATGGGCATAGCCACAGCTGCTCTGAGAGGCAGCCCTTGGTATTTGACTATATGGGGAGGAAGAGCCCAGGTCTTGCCCTTTAGTTGATGGTAGCAAACTGGAATCACCCTGTCACTGTATCCAGGTTGATATTACCCATGTGCACCAGATTTTTGGCACTCCGCTGGAGGTGAAGTAATTGGGATCCGCTGTCCCATAATTTCGAAGGTCCCCACCATCTATCAACAATGGTCCCATAGTGTTACATTAAAGCGGTTCCAATTAACAGGTCATAGTTATTTTTTGGTAGCACTATCACCAGTGCTACAATGAGATAGACCCAAACTGAAAGGTTAGTGTGCTGTACTCTCCCTCAGATACTGTGCTTTTCGTGCCCAAAGTCCCATACACCATATGATGTTCCACGTCAGGCTTTAATATCAACTTCGCCACAAAATTTGTGGACACTATGTTAACTGGAGTGCCTGTATCAATTATAACTCAGACTCAGATTTTTGCTACAACAATGTCACAGTATATACACTCAGAGTAGGATGAATTTTGATTGTTTAATACGTGTACATTTAATAGATCTCTTTTCCCCAGGAAGCTCATAATACCCTTTCTGACTTTAGGGTACTCTTCAACATTAGCATCCACAAGGATGGCAGCATTTACACCTTCATAAGAAAGACGCATCAGAGGATGATCTAGCTCATCTGTAAAATTTGGTCGAACGTTTGACAGGCATAAGGCTTCAGTTTCTCCTGGGGTCCTTCTTCCACCATGTCCTTGGTTTGCGCTCATGTCAATACATTTACCCCTCCAACCAGCTGTTGATATAGGAAGGTGTCTTCACACTGAGGGACTTCCGCCGAATGTATGGGGATAGGTAGGTGGGACGTTTTAGGTTAGGATAGCTGAGGTAGAGAGTCCTTCCTTTAATCCACTCCAACTTTTCTTTGATTGTACTGATCCTGCAGTAGGTAATGAACCTGATAATTGGGGCAACCTCTTGCCAGGTGCCCAGAGGGACTTCACTCAAAACAATTGATCCCATAAGGCCTGCGTCCTTGCTTGTTTTAAGATGGGCCACACCAGATTTGGCCTGGGGTTGATTGGTGTAAAGAGGCCCAGCCCAATAGTTGAACTGCTGATGGCAACTCAGTTGGGTGCGAGGGGCATAATGATAATAAGCCTGGGGGTTACTAAACACTGAACAGGTTGGAATAATTTTCAAAATAAGAAAGCCCAGTAGCAAATTAGTAGGTTTTTGCTCTGTATTGGGTGGAGGAAAGGTATCAGATGGATGGCATAAAATTTGAACAATTTTAAGCAAGGGTACGTTTTTCTCTAAATATGGGGCCATGATAATATAAGATTTTTATATGGATTTACTGTAGAGGTCATCGCTATACATATGTTGGATTTGGATAAAGTCCCTTCCCCAATTAACATGTGAGCTTCTGCCATAAATTGATCAGCAAGTGTGGAGAGGGTCTCATTACGCTTAAACCCAAGGTCAAGGACTCTGACTTCCGCTGAGACATCTCCAAAGTATCCCTGAACAAATACAGCACAGTATCTTTCACTTCTGGTATGTAAAGGAACTTTTGGGAAGATAGCAAGTAATTTGGTTGACACTTTCAACATCCAAGGTGGATATTAGCAATTTTTCTTTCTGTTAATCTGAAGCTCATTCCACTGTAAGCTCAAATCGCTTAAGAATCCCATGTATGATCCCATTGCTATCAAATGGAGTTATCTTATCAACAAAAACCTTAAGAAGATCATCATGCTTTAAAGCACAGCATCCAAGGCAAGTCTAATTTCCGAATATTCATTTGGCCTAATGTGCTAAGAGGATTCCCCATTAGTACAAGCTTGATGCGACCTAGCCAATACCTGGATTTGTATTTTGTTTTTGATGTTGATCAATGGCACCCTGTAATGAGAACCACTGTTATAATTTGGCAGTTTCATTGAGATATGCCGTAAGGTTTTTGCACAGGATCAAGCCCATTGAGTAATGGACAAATGATATGGAGATTTTCAGCCCATGGAACGACGTAAAGATTGTAATAAAATATGGAGCAATCGCTTCAATCACGCTTTTTTATTTATTTTAATAAAAATAAAAAAATTATCTCTTCTCCTTTATTTATTTGAGGTAAACGGACCAGGGGACATACATTACCAAAACTAAAAATAAAAAGCTTACATAACTAATTGGTTCAGACAAACCGCCCAAATGAGCGGATAGGTGAAACACTTTAAACAAAAACAACTAACCAGGTGGGCAGCTGAAGCCGTTTATTCTCCATGGCAGAAGGGGGGGGGGGCTTTGGGGGCTCATCTTTGGAAGCAGCTTCTTCCTCCCATAGTAGAGTACATGTCAAGGCAGACAGTAAGGGCGCTGGGGCATCTGCGGCATGTGGTTCAATATTGCTAATAATTGTTATTTCATGGAAATTATCAGATAGGAAAATGGCACAGATATTTGGCTAAAGCTTTTTCAGCTTCAATGCGGGCATCTGGGGGTTTAACAAATGTGGCGATGTTAGTTCAGGTAATTTTAGCTTTTGGGTTCCATGCTATAGTTACCATGTTCTGGATAGCATCATTAACATGTTTGTGTAACTGTTTCACTATGATTTTACTCATTTGAGTAAGACTTTTGGGGATAACAGGATTTGGAATTCCTCCTATGAGCATCGCCACTGATTTGGTGACAGTTTTACAAAGGGGACGACAATCTGGCATTACAGCTTCTTTGACTGCAAGCTGGTGATAACTGCTAAATGATTTGGCATTTGGATGTGGGGTATATAGTTGAGGGGGTAGTTGACGTCCCATTATTCATTAATGAATTGCTCAATTTGCAGAGATAACCTTCAATGAGCTTACCTGATTTTTCAATTCCAGCCAATATCTCGACATGGGTTTTGGTTGATTTGAATTGGGGAATTAGTGAATGGTTGAGGTTTAGTTGATTCAATGGAGGAAGCATGGGATCAAACTGGGATCCAATATGATGCTTGATTGGAAGAATCATGTATGGCATTGGGGCGAGGAGAAGGCATATTGGTGGCTGCAGGTGCAGCTTCAGCTTCCAGTTTTGGGTGAGGGGGAGGTAGGATTGTGCTCCATGATGGAAAATGTATGGGGTGGGAAGCAGATTAAAGGTTGGTGGATGAATACTATGATCCATTAGAAGTGGCTAAGGATAAGCACTTATGTTTCAAGTGGAATAACCCAAAATAGGATGGACAGATTGTCCACCCACCCTCGACATGGACTCATAACAGATGGTCAGGGACAGAGGGGATGACGGCGCAAGGTGGAATTGACAAGGCAATTTTATTAAATTCAGGGCTGATGGTGGCATACGCCTGAGGCCCAGCAAGGCGGGTGGCCCCATTTGGGACCACAAATTGTAAGATGGGGTTGGAGCCATAGGCTGCCAAACCATCCATCAGCTCCTGGTGGAGCACCTCAGTGGGGAGGTGGGTGGGCAAACCAGCAAACTGAACCACCAAGGTGGTATCCTCTGGAAGCCAGGTCCGAGTTGTGGGAAGAGGGGTGCCCTGGAATACCAGGGGTACATTTGCTGCGGTGTCAGTATCAGCTTTGCAAATGAAACCAGGGTCAAATTACCCCTTATAGGGGTGGAAATCTATGAATCCGTCAGGTGTCATCACCGCCTGTGCCATTTCAATAATGGATCGTTTGTGGTATGGGAAGAGTTTCCCATATTTGACCCTTAGGCTGTAGCGCATGTTGCTCCAGGGGAGCACCAGGGGGCAGTGAGGTACCACTTGGGTACAATAAAGGTGGGCGTCAAGATCCTTGGGAGGAATGAATCGTCCCATGGGTTTAGAATGACTGGGCGATCCTGTTTGAGAAAGTTTTCCTGCCAGACAGAAAATGGCAGGGGGAATTTCGCCGCTGCTCCACACTGGAGCAGCCAGCGGAGAATCTGATGACATTGGAGAAAAACTACAATGGGCGATTAAGATTTTCTTTATTAATTCGTGTAATTTTGTTCAGAAAGGTACGTTGAGCAGAAAGAGAGTGTAAGAGTCCTTCTGCTCCTCTCACTTCTTTCTTGTAACATTCCTCCCCCTACATTTCTCTAATGTTGCTTATATCTTAGCAACTTCTGTTAATACTGACCCTTTTGCTTAGACTATTTGTTCTGCCATATTCTTATTGGCTCCAGCAGAGTTCACATTTATTAAATTCATGATCGCCTTATTATGAGGCAATCTACTAATTATTCATCATGAATTGACATCTTTTAATCGCCTTATTTGTAAGCAATCCAAAAACCATCCGTTTTGACCCGATATCGCCTCATCCCAAGGCGCTCAAATACTTATACTTTATGATTATCATCGGCAGATTCTAGCGGATCTGCCAAGGCTATTTCAGGCTTATATCCAGTCATGTCAGAATCTTAACACTGGGTTAAGTACAAAGAGTGGTCCTCAATGTATTAAAAATTTGTTCTTGTCATTGCTGACAATTAAAAGGAACATTCTTCTGCATGAGATATAATAGAGGCTTTGCTAGATTGGCAAACTGAGGGACAAATTGATGGTAATAACCCATCATGCCAGAGAATAATTGTATATTCCTCAGGCTCTGGGGAAAAACATCCTTTTTATGGCATCAACTTTGTCCAGTATGGGCTGGATGCCATCCTTTGAAAACTTGCGTTCAATAAACTCCATTTCTGATTGGAAGAAGGAGCGCTTCAAAGGTTTATTCGTTATCAAAGCCTTCCTAAGCCAGTTGAAAACTTCTTAAAGGTGCTTCACGTGCCCATTAAAAGTTCATGATAAGACAGTGATGTTAAGGTAGACAAAGACACACAATAGCTTCAATTCCCTGAGGACCCCATCCATGGCATGTTGAAAAGTGGCTGGTGAGCTACAGAGGCCCTGGAACATCCTCAGGGTTTAATAACCCTTTGTTGACTATGAGCGCGCACTTGTCTCAATTTTTGGGGGCGATCACCACTTTCCAATATTCAAATGCAAGGCCCATTGCGTAAAAGTGCCATAATCCAGCGAGCAGTCATAGATAGTCATCAATTTGTGGAAGCAGATATCTGTCCTTATTGTTAATGTAGTTGAACTGTTGATAGTCTATCACTACCCAATTGCTGCCATCTTTCTTCAGAACCATCAGGAGAGATGAGACCCAAGGGCTGCATGAAGGCACCAAGAGTCTGGCTACAAACAAATGTTAAAGATTTATCGTTACCTGGTCTTCTTCAACCTTAATTTTTTGGTATAGTTGGGACCAAAAAGGGGGAGCATCCCATTAGTCCAATGGTGTAGAACCCCGTACATATTTCCAAAGTCATAGGGTGAGGCCAAAATAGGTCTGAATCCTATTTAATAATACTTGAACTTTGCGCTGTTGGTCTTCATAGAGATCCTTTCTGATATTGGTGTTGATTAGGGCCACTGATAGGGGCGTCTTCAAGCCAAAGTCCCTTAAGCTCTTAAAACTTCAGACGTCGTCAACAGCCTCTACTGGTAGGAGGTAGACATAGATGGCCGGACTGTTTGGGCCTACTACCTTGGTGTCTGTTTGTAAGATTAGCCACTAACATTAATATGGATCCGGCTTAAGCAGGATCTAGAATACCTGGTCAGAAAAACCTCATTGAGTAAAGGGGTATCTAAGCCTCATATTTTCCAGCAGGTACCCATGAGGATGTTAACATGGACTCAGGTATCAGCAATAATTTGGGACTTTAGAAGTATAATGGTCTCCCTAGGTAGGTAGATTGGCATGACTTCTTGTCCATCAACAGCAGGTAAGGCTAGCTGAACCTGAGAGCTTTTATGTGATATTTAATTAAGTTAATTCAGCCCTCACTCTCTAGGAGGCAAGCTCGGGCTTTTACCTCTGTCCTAGTATCACGGGAGGTTTCAAAAATAATGGGAATCCATTGTCCCAATAGAGACAATAATCCATCGTCATAGTGTAACACTGTGGAGTAGTTTTTGAGGAACCGAGCTCCAAGAAGAAGGTCATAGCTTGGGTTATCCAGCGCAATGGCAGGGGTAATTACATAGAGTTTCCAAAATCTAAATAGTAATGAATAATAAGCTCCTATGGATCAGGTACATTGTGGTCCAGCTATGCCATACTCCATATAATGTGGCAAGTCTGGAGAGATCTTAATACGCTTCACCAACTTAAATGATATAACATCTATTGGGGAACATCTTTCAACTATGGTGAGACCTGGAATCTTATGGACTTGAACAGAGAAATGGGTAACCAGACTTCTGGACTGTGGAGGTAACGTGAGAAACATAAGAGAGTCATCAGAAGAAGAGTAAGCAGTATAAATTTCTTTATTATCAACAGGTACCAAAACTTCTCCTTCAGTTACATATAGCTCCAGGTTTGTTTGAGGTTATGGGTGATTCCTGAGGCGTGGTAGGATGTCAACATGGAGCACCTCGTCCTTCATGTTGAAGGCCCTTTTCCCGCCTCTTTGGCAATTCGTCAACATGTCTTAGTGCTGTGTTGGAAGCCATTGCAGTAGGTGCATCAGGGTCAAGGATTCATCTGGTTTTTGACCACATGGACCCAAGGACAGTTGAGAAACCAGAGAGGTAGCCTTGGAATGCAGGGGCGTCACTATATCTTATTGATTGCTTCCTTGATCTCTCAGATGCATGTGAAACCACAATTTTGGCCAATCATATTTATTTAAACTTTGGTATAGGATCCCAATGCAGAGATGACAGTGGTAATGGTGTCATCCAATGTAATACAATTGGTGGTAACCAAAAGTTGTGCTTGAGCATAGAAGTGGCTGGTGAAATCTACCTGCTCTCAATTTTATTCAGACGAATACCCATGAATGCTTGTTTTTTATTGGCCAGGGTTTTCTGTTGCCAAATTTTTGGACTAAACCGTATGGAATTGCTCCCATGCGTTGCATTCTTTCAGGTGGGGAGTCATGATCTCCTGAGCCTTGTTGTTAAGGCAGGAGCGGATATGCTTCACTTTCTGCTGGTCAGTGGTCTCTTGCATGGAACTCTCATATGCATATAGGAAAGAGGCTATTCTTATCTGGCCAGTAGTGAACTTCTCCTCAAAACTAGATTTAAAGTTAATTACAAGAGGAGTGGAGAGGGTACTAACTCTCGGAATTGGTGCAGGTTTGGAGATTTTTGGTCTCCACATAGTTGTGGGGGCCTGCTGGTCCAACCGTCGTCTTAGACCCTCAAGGTCCTCCTGGATATCATCTCAGCTATGGCTGAGGGAGTAAATGGAAGCCTTATGAGCAACTTGCTAATTTAGGGCTTGAATATCAGCTCCCTAAAGAAGAAGATGACTCTCAAGGGTGGTCAAACGGGTCTCAAACCCTTGACAGGTTTGTTCAAGCTGAGATACTTGGCTATTGGTGAGTTTGAGAAGGAGCTAAAATTATCCATTTCGTCCAGAAATGCCTCAATGGAGACTCTAGAGTCTAGATGACTCCGTCTACACAGAGTTTACATACTTGAGCTATATTCCATTTTGATAACGTAAGGCGGCAAAGGCTGCCAAAACATCCTTTTGCCAAGTGTCATCAAGGTCTCTGGGAATAGGTGCCGTGGGGAAGAGGGACTTTGAGGCCCATGGGGACCTTCAGGTCCTTTGGGACCTTTGGGACCCCTAGGCCCTACAGGTCTTCCACTTCCAGAGGCGTAGCTGTGAGAGGCCAGCTTCTTATAGTGTTGTTGTAGGGTCCATACCAGATTTCTTTTTGGCGGAGGCGCAGTAATAAGTAGCCTCAAGGAGTTGGATATTCTGACAAAGTTGGTCCTTGAGGTAGCCAGAATTCCTCTATCCAAAACCGTTATTTGGCCTCAGGCCTTGTTGATTATTCATCAATTACTGATAATATCCTCTTGGTTGTTGTGAGCAAAAGAGGAGGCTTTGTAGAAATTGACAACATGAGGGTGTAAAGTTTGGGTAAGCCCCAGTTGTTGGGAGACTTCATGATATAAAACCTTACTAACTGGAGAATTTGATGAATAGCATGATGGACAAAATTTTGAAGGTAGCGCTCAGTCCTAAAGGTCAGTTACCCCACTGTTAGCTGGGTTGATGTATAAAGATCTTGCATGGTAGAGGGCACTGAAGAGGTATTGGAGCGGCTTAAATGGGCACCCACGGAGTATGTACCATTTTTTAACAGTTGAATAATATCGTTAAGGTTCTTACTTTGAAGTTGATATATATTTCTGTTAATGGAATGTGGGTATAACTGGAACATGGCTAAAAATTTAAACTATCAGGCTACATGGGTGGTACTTCATATTTTGAGGTACTGATCAATTGAGTGACGCTTCTCAACTGATCAGCAGATTGATTTTCGTTATTGCAAGTATTCTCCATTATTCATGATAGACTTTTTCAATTTGGACAGCTCAATGCCCCCTGGAGTGGGAACCACTTCTCTTGGATTAACAGTTCTCAGACTGTTGCTAAAGTCTGAGAATGGGTTCAAAGCTGAATATTAGTATATAGGTCAAAACAAAAAGTTGGAGAAAATATAATCTACCTTATTGAATTAGAAAGCTTCAATATTTATAGGACGTGTGGACATGGTGCCTCAAAGACCTAGAAGCTCCGTAAGATCAGTAATTTTACTGCCTTCCAGATTGACTACCTGTTCAGCGCCCTCATTTTACTGTGTCATCCTCAAGATCAAAGTGTTTAGGGTAGCTTTTCTCATGATATGAGAAGTAGAGACAGGATTCTTTAAGCTGTTTCCATAGATTATTTTATGTGTTATGCTTCCTAAATGAATCTAGTCTCAGCGCTTTCAGGATAAGGTACTATTTTCGCTGGTTCAAGAGTCAACCTGTCAAGGCTTGCTTTGGGAGCAGGGATATTAGCTTCCTTTCATCTCAATCCAAATTGGTGCTTCTTAGCTAAAAAGTATTTATAGACGTACACAAATCCAACAACTAAAGTTCTTTCTTCTATGAATGTACTTACTGCAATGTTTTTGTGGTATAGACAAAAATTAAAGTGATCCTTTATATATAAGTGTGCCGTTCAATATTTGTCTACCAAGATGGTAACTAATTTGTCCTTAAACTTGATATTGATTATAAAGAAGTATATGGCACCACTGACCCTAACTGTAACATATCTGAATAAGCATATTACTTATTACAACTCAAATTTGGCTCAACTGTTGTGTTAGCACCCATAATTATGCTTCCCTAACTAGAAAAATACCCTATTGATTGGTGCGGCGTTTATGCACCATTTTAGGGTCATCATCAGTATGGCATAATATTTATTTGAGATTTTTGATCAAGGAATTGTTTTTTATCAGATGGCATACTTAAAAACAAGTACTGCACCTCCGATGGGAACCAGGCTTACCAGGAGTCAGCTCCTCAGCAATTTCTCCATTAAAAAGGGTAAATTTATGTGGATGAGATGTCAATTGGAGGGTGTTTGTTAACAAGATTAGACAATAAAGTTAGAACTGGTTCTGCATAGAGCTCTATATAATCCTCATTGTATAACTTCACTCACTAGTCGTTTTAAAAAAGATTTTTGTCATACTTTGTCCTAGTCAAGGTAGAGCCTCAACTTTAGGGTTATATACAAGTTAATATTTTAATTGAAGTTAACTTCTTTATTATTGGAGTTGACGTCAGCAAAATTTACTTTCAATTTTTAATCAGGTTTAAGGCCCACAACCACAACTATTATTTTATTGATGTATGGTTTATTGGGCCCAAAAACTCAAAATCACTAATAATAATATATTTTAAAGCATATAGCAATTTCCCATAATAACGCCAAATTCATGACCTAACAAATTCTGAATAAGTCGCCTATTAGTGCTCCACTGGCCGATGAGATAGGTAAGGATGACCTAATCAACTTAATATCACCTTGATGATGAGCCCAAGGTTATATTCAGTGTTCATCTCCTCAAGTCACTCCATTAGCCACCTTATATCACCTAATATGCCTTACTCTCTATTTGTTTCTTGATGGCATATAATGGATACCACTTAACTGTGTAACCATTATTTATCTATGTTCAGCCTTAATGATGAATCCTGATCTACTCTGACTCTGAACCTGTAGTGTGCCATCACCTCCTATATTCATGATCTATTTCTACCCTTACACGTAACAATTGTCTATCACTATATTAATCCTTATTTCTCCCTAGTACTTTAAATAGTACTAATATCTACCTAATAAAATCAAATTCTTATGAATTTTAGTTATATTAGGATTAATGTTCCCTTGGGCCTCTGAACCAGCCTTAAGCTGGTTAATCTCATTGTAATAGTAGGTTTCTGAGGAAAGCATATAAATACTTCTTTTCAGCTTGGTACATTGCAGGAATGTCAAATGTTGTTCTTACTACAGAGGACGTCTGAGTTGCAACTGTTAAATCATCAATTGCTTAAGGATAATATTTTCTTGGAACTGCTTAACCTCCTATTATTATGTTATTTTTATTTTATCTGGATAAGAGGGACCTCTGAACCCAATATTGAGGTTAAGTCTCTACTCAATTTTATCAAGAAAACCTCTTTACATATAATGGAGTTTAGTTCCGATTTTCTGTTTTCCAAGCAAGCATCTTTGAGTACCAACCATTCCTTGTCAGACAATTTGAGAAGAATTACCTCTACGACTATTCTATATTCCTATACCAAAGTGGGATGTGTTTAAATTATTATATATTATCGCTACTCTGATGACATTATGATTTATTTGTCATTTAATTCATAAATATCCTTGCTAAGGCCTCTGTAAACTAAAAATATGAGTTAAATGCCCCCTGAACTTAAAAATTTACCATTGACATGCTGAGAAAATGCATTTGATCAGATATATTTTAGTTTATCTTTACCTGTTGTCAGCAACTAACTAATTGAGCAACGTGAAAATGTATCTATAGGTCCCTATGCTATTATGGTGGTCATGTGTAATTACCACACAAAATGCCTTGACAACCTTTTACATCCTTTTGCTGATCTAATTTTTTGACAAAGTTATTATATTTTATTTGTACTGATATTTACTATCTTTTTCTTTATAAATAACAAAAAAAATAAAAAAATGATAGAATTAGTTTATTTATCTTATTTTTGTTGTAAATGATTTAATTATATTTTAGATTTAACTTATCTCCAAAATGGTATCAATAAGTTTTTGTGGGCCAGCCAACCCAAAGCTGGGTTTGAAAAGTTTTTGTGACCAATTGACCCAAGTTTTTAGCTCAATAACCGTTTCACTGCTTTCGCCATTATTATTCCCCTTTTTGCCTTTCATCCATAGTGAGGCTAAGAGGCGGTGTGCTAAGCTGTCCCCACTTGTGGTCTCTTTAATATTGGTAACTTATTACCCTAAGTTGAAATAAAACCAAAGGATTCTCCACATTAAAGCAAGCCATAACAAGCTTATACTTTTTCTTTCCACGTTAATCTTGGCCTGCTGAGTCCAGTTGGTCTCCTGAAGTAGATTTACCATCAATATTGCCCTCCTAACCATATTCTCCCTCAGCACCGTGTGCCCCTGCCAGCAGGCTCACTACTCAGCTCCTCACCATTAACACTGGTTTGCAATGTTGTCTCTGGTGTCCATACCCCACATGCTTACTCCTGCAAAGGTGAAAGAACCCCCAACTGAATTTTCCACGCTACTAAAGCCTACTGCAATATATTTCCCATTTACTGCTTTCTTAATCCCCTGGATTTCCTAAAACAATTTCTTACCACGCTGATCTTTACCACCTGTTGTAATCAATCCTCTCCACCTAAGTAGTAGTTTCCTGCAACTTACTTTGCCTGATGATCCTACCCTTCTTAGTTTGCTTTCCTTTGTTAAATATCTCATCAATCTATGTAAACTGAACCCTACCAGAATTAATCAGACCTACCTCAACTCAAGCAATTAGGTTACTAAGGCATATCTAAGTGCAGGCTTCATGTTCTCTATTCAGTTTTAGCCAATGGTTTAAGCTAAATGATTTAAAAAGTGGAATTGAGAATAATCACTTTATAAATGAAAATTCTTCTTGTAATGGAAAAAGATACTCCAATATTCCTTGATAAAAACCAAGTAACTTTGGTGCGTTCACCATTCTTAAGCCTACTGGCTAAACAAATATGAGTCCTTCTTTCTTCAAAACCAAAAATACGAAAATACTCCTTAATAGTCAGGACTAATCTTCCAGGAGGTATAACTGAGTACTTCCCTTTGGGAAGTATAAACACACACAAACTATTTAATATAGATTATAGACAACAGTTAAGAACAACAGAAAGGCAAGAGATGGTAAACAATAATTATTAAACTATATACATATGTTATTAGTGTCCAATAGTTAATTGATGTTTTATTAATTGCCAGGCGATGGTATTATATACTTCTCAGGCATCTCCTGGCTGAACTCATCTATTAGATGAGTTCATTCTAAAAAATCTATCCTCTGCTAGTCATCTTAATAATCATGTACATAACCTAAATCAATTTGGTCCATTGATAGAATAAAATAAAAATTGTTTCACCTGATTGATGGCAATTCTAAATTTTTAACTTTTTAAATTTTACCTGGGGAAGGATGACCATGGGATGGACTCTTCCAATAAACACCACCTACAAAACACCAAGAAACTAGGGGCACCCCAGAGGAGCTGAAGCTACCTACTGTTGCCAGTAGGACTGCCACTGGAAGGAAGAGGGGAAGTGACAGGGGAGGTCTGGGCCATAATTGAACACAAACGAAGGAAAGGGTCCAATGAGAGGAACAAGATGAGGAACCAGGATGATACCATCCGGCATTGGTGGGATGGCGGGTGGCCAAACAACCAAGCTGGAAAGTGATCCGTGAGGTGGGAGTGAACGCAACGCAAAGCTTCATGGATGGTTGAGGTAGTACCAGGCAGTACGTCAAGGACAATAGCGTGGATTGTCCGTAGCGCTATTGGACCAATTAAGGTGCAGAGAGAATGTGGATAGGGGAGGTCATGGAAAAGGCGAAGTTGTTCTTAGACAGACTGAAAGTCTACTCACGCTCCTGGCAAAAGAGGTGCATAACATCCAGCCAGATTGCCTGTGATTGTGGCAATCTTTCAAGCGATGGACAAATGACCTGCATTGACCACACACAACACATGAAGATTGAGAGGCATTGAACCACTCAGCAGTCCGGTACACCTTTCTCAGGCATTTCTACACATGGTCGCGAATTGGGGTTTAAAAAAGGATGGTGTGTGTACCATCACATGCCCTTATGGTTCTTCAGAGTGTAAGGTATGTCCATCTTGTCAAGGTAGTCCACACGGGCAATGAGGGGGGACATTGGGGTACCAGGTTGTTCAAAACGGCTTTCCCACATACTTCTTGTTTAAAAATGGGGAGTAGGTCGACCACTCTGGGCGGTGTGTCCACTAATGCTAATTTTCCACTCAGCTCTCTGAATGGAGAGGAGAATTCATTTGAAGTGGGCTGGCGTCCCATGTGGGCCCACGGCAGAGGGATGAGACGCTAGATAGTTAAGTAGAGAATGGTTTTGGATAGAATTGTGGAGGCCAAGGGCGTGGAAAAAGTTAGAGCTGGCCACACGTGACCAGTTCTGGTCTGGGAGTGTGGGGTTGGTGATTGCAGCAATCCAGGTGCCAAGTATTTTGGTGACACGGGCCTCGAAGTTGAGCAGGCTCATACCACCACTATGGCGATGAACAAACATGACATCCAGGTGCACCAGGAGAGGGCGGCCTAACCAAGCCACCCTTGTAGGAGGGCGTATAGCGAGGTGAAGAAAGAGGTTGAAAAGACGATGTCATGGGTCACAAAGCAGACTTTTGACAGGAGCATAGTGTTGTCAAGTGCAACCCAGGCTGTGAGGGTAGTATGGTGGGCTCTGAGGGAGGAAATGCGCTTAGTGACATTGTCTAGTATTTGGTGCTCCATTACTGACAAGGCAAACCCTCCCGCCTCCAGCCATACTCCCAAATGGCGCACTGGACAAGCATTGGGTCTTGGCATGATAGGGAGCACAAGCAGGGCAGTATGGGGTAGCTGGGGCAAGCAACACAGAGATCTAGTTGGTGCAGCAGGTTGTCTATGGGGTGCTATTGACCAGCAGGCTTGGCACCTGCCAAGGAGAATAATTTTGGTTTTGGAGGCATTAAGGCGGCGTTACTGCCATTGGAGTAATCCTGGATAGTTGTCTTCAGCGCTCATGCATCATGGTTTTCAGACACCCAAACCACACATTTGTTGGCAAATGTCAGCATCCTAACAGGTGATTGGCCTTACACATGAACAAGAAAGGCGGGCATTCACATTGCATAAAAGTGAGTCAAGGCTGAAGTTTTATAAGAGTGGGCTTAAAGGGTCCCCTTGGCAAAACCCCTTTGAGGGTAAAACACTTCAGTGAGGAGACCAGGGCCGCGCACATCTATTTTGGCAGAGTTTGTGAGCAACACCACCCAATTTATGAACTGGTGGGGACGTAAATTATGGAGGCAGGATTTGAGGTAATCTCAGTTGACCCTATCATAAGTTTTTTGTTGGTGCTAAGTTCACAAGCACCCCAGTAGCTGTGAATTGGCAGATATTGGCTGCGGTGTGGATGTTGTCCTATATAGATTGCATGGGAATGAAACCAAACTTCTCAGAGGAGATTACTTCAGAAGCAACTTCCCCTATTCAATTGGTATGATTTTTGGTGAATATTTTTCATCTGTATTGGTAAGTAATATGAGGCGCCAGCTCTCCAAGTCCAGCTTATCCCCTTTCTTATACAATGTTACCATTAGGCCTCCTGGACCCAAGAAGGAGGCGCGTTTCTAAAAGGCATTTGTTCATTGAAGCAAGCATTAGTGAGGAGAAATAATTAAGATATTTTTTGTAGAAATATACGGAATCCCATCTGGACCTGGGCACTACCTGTGTGGTGTACTTCAAACAGAATATCAGAGTTCATCACAAGTAATTGTATTCATTAACTCTGGGTATCAGGAAATGGTGCGGATATGTGCACCTTTTAGAAACTCATCATGTGTGGCAGGTTTGACAAGTTTGATTTTACAACTCTGAGTAAAAGTTTCAAACTTTGACTGCCACATTGACTGTAATATCTGAAATAGAGTTTCCAGGCCGCCTCACCTGTGTGCAGGCCAAGCTCTGTCATGGTGTGAAGAATTTGCGGAAAAAATAGGTGGATCATGTGTCATCTGCTATTAAATTTTTTATGAACTGAACACAAAAACAATGTTTTTGCTGTCTTACCAGTGCGTTGAGATGAGAAGACCCTCCTCTCCAATTCTGACCCCTATCTGGTTTGCACCCTGCTACAGGGACATTGGACTCCAGGTGGTCCACTTCCACTAGCTTGCTCTTAATGACTGCTGTGGCAGCCTGAGAGCATCGTAATGTGATGTGACTTTCCTGAAGGATGGTGCTTTCTTTGAAGGCTGACCAGTTAGAAAGTGGATCTGCACAGAGCAGTGTGGAAAATTCAAGTGCCAAAGTTTAGGTGTCCACCCATGCTGAAAACATGGGTGACGTGATCTCATATGGATGAAGTTTACACCACTTTGGTGCCTGTGCCACTGGGTTTGATATAGTGAAGACCTTTCAACATTATTGTAACGGTCAAAAACGTCCCAGTTTTTGAACGCCATATTCCCTTTATATTGTCAGATTCAAAGTTGACGCTGACAGATTTCCCAATATGAATTTCTTCAGAATAAGAATTTTGACTTCTCATACTCAGTAACTTAACCTCAGATGTAGGGCAATTTGGAAACACAAAAAGATGACACAAGTAAGTGAGTGTTTTGATCCCAGAATTATCTTGTTTATTATTGACAAAAATAAACATGGTGACAAATTTATCCTGATGACATAGGGCACCATGAATGACACAGGAAAAAACTAGAGCATTTGGCAGATCAGTTCGCCGCCAAATCTCAAATTTTTTGTTAAGGATACAAAATTAGTGTTGCCGCAAGATTCCAGGTAAGACAAGGCAAGAGCGGCCCTGAGGCCACTAGAGAGACCCACGTGAGTATGGGAAATGAGAAAGAATTCTGAACTGAAATCAGAATCGCGTGAGCCCAACCTTTTAAGGTCGCTCTTCCAGGGATCCCCTCTTCACTTTTCTTTGTGCCCCAGGGAGCATGAAGAATACCTCAGGAGGGGCACAGCCCAGCGCTGAGCCCACATGAACCTCAAAACCCAAAATGGCGTCTCAACTCCATGTTTGGAAATCTGAATTTCAAGTCAAAATGTAATGATTGGTTTGAC
Source organism: Massospora cicadina (assembly GCA_022478985.1). NCBI lineage: Eukaryota > Fungi > Entomophthoromycota > Entomophthoromycetes > Entomophthorales > Entomophthoraceae > Massospora > Massospora cicadina. The sequence continues at coordinate 198,853 of JAKSZP010005342.1, forward strand.
CTGACCGTTACACCATCCCCCACTAATATGGAGCCCCCCTACAAGAGGGTGGCTCATAGCTGGAGGCAACCACCACAAGGGCTTCCTCAGTAAGTGCAGAGTCAGAGATGGACTGAAAAACCCAGTCCACCTGGTGAGGGAAAACATGCCCAATGCAGGGCTGAGTGGTTATCCCAAACATGGTGGGAAGACCATGGAGTGAGGGGCCCTGCTGGGCCAGGTCCCTCGGTGCCAACCAGATCCCTGGTGAGGGGGAAGCCCCACTGGGATTTCAAACTGACAGTTGCTTCATATCCAGGGTTGGTCATCAGTCACCAGCTCCCCTCAGTTCTGGTTACTCAACAACCAAGATCATAAATAACCACTGAGGTCAGACCAAACTGAGGATCTGGTGGCGTGCTAAAAGCACACAGAGTTCAGAATAATGTAATGGTTGAAAACGTCCCAGTTTTTTACTGCCATCTTGCCTTCAGATTGGCGGATTTAAAGTTGATGCTGACAGATTTCCCAATATGAGTTCCCTCAAGGTAAGAATTGACTTCTCATACTCACTAATTTAACCTCGGATGTAGGGCAATTTGGAAACACAAAAAGATGACACAGGTAAGTGAGTGTTTTGATCCCAAAATTAACCTTGTTTTATTTATTGACAAAAATAAACATGCTGATGAATTTATCCCAATGACATAGGACACCGCGAATGACTCAAGAAAAAACTAGAGCATTTGGAAGATCAGTTCGCTGCCAAATCTCAACTTTTTTGTTAAGGATACAAAATTAGTATTGCTGTGGGAATTCAGGTAAGAAAAGGCAAGAGCGGTCCTGAGGCCACTAGAGAGACCCACACAAGGATGGGAAATGAGAAAGAATTCTGAACTGAGTTCAGAATCGTGCAGGCTCAACCTTTTAAGGTCGCTCTTCCAGGGAGCCCCTCTACACTTTTTACTTTGTGCCCCAGTGTCAGGCGAACAGCAAGTAAGAATTAGACTGGCCTGTCAGCCATAGTGCCAGAGCACCCAAACGGCAAACCAGAATGCCTGAGGCACTTCTGTTAATATGACAAGTATGAAACCGGAAAGGAATTCCACCAATATATGCTGGTGGGCCATAATTTTGTATAGGCACAAGATAGAGTACCAGATACTCACGACCATTAACCCCAATGGGTGGAAGAACGTTGGCGGATAAGGCGGCTTAATTTTCAACATATATATATAAACTAAATTTTTGGGAAGGTTTTTTTAATGGAAAATTTTAAGGAAGAAAATAGACCAACAATTTTCTCAGTGCTATGCAACTGAATAAATAGTGGTCTATTGGGGGTAGTGACAAGATGGGATTGGGTCCCACAATTTCAACCTAACTAACAAATTGTTTTGGAATGGCCAGGTTTGTTCCTTAAGAACTAACATTGCAAAATTTGGTGGTGGGCTGAGATGCTATTGGTTTGACCTCAAACGTCTGAACTGGGGCTCAGCTACATTTCCAATGGTTGGCACGATGGCATTTGGCCCAACAAGTAATGGGAATCCCCCAAGGCCACCCCATATAGGGGCGGGTCCATTTGGTTTAGAATGGGTTTGGGACGCTCAACCCACCCGCTCTTGGTCGCTAGATCATTTGTTTAGTCAATGGCATCACATCAGCTGCAATTTCCAAATTACCTACTGGGGGCTTTGAACCCTCATTGGTGGCACCTAATGCTATAACCTGATTGTCAAGGATGATCCTCAATGAGTTTGGTAGGAGGGTGCTTTGTTCAATTGGCATTTTGATCAAATTGGAACCATCATGCGTTCTGGCTGATACCTCAGTCTTCTTGCCTTCCCAGCCATTTGAGATTTAGGCATCATCCAGATTGCCACTCAGATTAGATCCAGCCAATTTCAATTCGACAATTTTGGCACAGATTTTGCTAATTCCCTGTAACAGTTCTGCTGAGATGAGTGTGGTTACTGGGGGTGGGATCCAAAGTGGGAGAGCTGTTACCCATCGCTCATCTACTACAAGAGTGAGATCGCCCTGAGTAACGAGGGGTACTGCCATCCTCTTTGGTGTCTTTTTACTTGGGAATGGGAAGATGGCCCGATCAACAGCCAGGGGACTTTCCCCAGGACTTACACCCAGGGAGCATGAAGAATAGCTCAGGAGGGGCATAGCCCAGCTCCGAGCCCACATGAACCTCAAAACCCCAAAATGGCGTTTCAACTCCATATTCAGAAAATCGAATTTTGAATCAAAATGTAATGATCGGTTCAACCTGACTGTTACAATTATCCTGTGGTCAGAGAAATTAATTTTCATCATTGTAAAGTGTGCACTCTGGGGGAAAAAGTTCAATGTGGCATGAATGAGGTCATTGCGGGACATAGACTTTAGCTGACTTTTGTGCACATGGGATGAGACATCTTGAGTAGCAATGGTGCATGCTTGAGGAGATTATTAAAAAGCCCAAGGTGGCTCTTAGAACGCAGAGTTTGACATGCCCTGTGGGTGGTAGGAGTTGAAGGCCAGTGGTCAGTGGCTGGGTTGGTCCATTAGTTCAAGTCACCCACCACAAAAGGATTCAGTTGGAAGTGGGAGGGAAGTTAAAGACAAGAGAAATATTTGGTGAGCTTGTGCACAGGTTGTGGTGTAAGTGTTAATAATAGTGTGCACTTCATCGTCCCATGAAAAGGACATGACCAGAACATGACCATCGAGATAAAAAAATTTTAGATATTTATTTTCAACTATGTGTTGAACATATAAGCACCCCATAGTGCGGAGACCAAAAAGAAAGAGAGGGGGAGCATGGTTGCCATGTGTCCTCAGCACCGTTTAGACAAATGGGATTCCTGAATTTCCAGGATGTTCACAGCTAAATCAAGTTTTAAAAAATCAGTTTTCTACCCTGGGACGGTGAGGCCTTGAGTCCAATGATGTTCAACGTCCCTATAGTAAAAGAGACCCTATTGCTCCTTAAGTGAAATGGGAAGGGACCCCTTGCTCTTCCTGCGCCACTTGATCAGCAGCTGCTTTTTGTGATTGGGTTTGCACCCCTGTGTATCTGTCCTTAAGGGTATCCTTCGCGCTGGGTTTAGTATTGGTTTTGGTGTTTTTAGATTTAGGTCAATTGTTTGTATTGAGGCGCTCCTTCTGTGCACATTGGAGGTCAACAAAATCTTAGGGAGTGTTGGGTTTGAAGAATCAGTTTTGATTAGTACATAGTAGCTTTGCTCGGGAGATTCTGACTCAATCACCTGTTCCACAGGTTTATGGACCCAATTCGTTTGGTGATTGAATTTTCAAACTGCTTCAGCTGAAAATGACTCAACGTTGGCTTGGGTCTGGGCAGGCGGGATCACGGACACTGCTGTAGTGGCTGCCTTGGACAGTGCTTTACAAAGCCTTTTTTGCTTCTTGCGCTCTTGTGGGGACACATGTTACCTGTGTTTAACACCACTGCGCACCCCACAGGAAGGCGGCATTGGTGTCAATGGTGGGCTTGTAATGGGAGTCAGCGCTCCAATTGCATCTGGGAGGTCTTTCATTCTGAGTGATGCCCTCTCTGGAAGGGCATATGTGTGCCTTATGGCCAAAAGCACGACAAAAGGTACAGATAGGGGTGTGCACTATCCATCATAATGCAGAATGGGTAGGATTCCTGCCCATCAATATTGATAACTGTGGTTTGGGAAATTTGGGTTAAGTCTTCTGTGATGACTGCAGTTGGGGTAATCACTGAAATTTCTTTGCCCGTGCTAAGCTTCAGCATAAGTGAAAATCACTGCGTTTTAGAAGAGTGAAGTTCCCCATAGCTTCTAAGCCCAACTGAGAGGTAGTGCTCCATTACTTCACGTTTCACTGTTGTGGTGAGAAAGTCAAAAGTGACAAACATTTGGTTTGACTTGGTCCAACACGTGCGCTTTGTTTTGACCACCCGTTGATAGTCTAGGAGATTGATCACCAAGAGTTTGTGAAGTGACGTCCACTGCTTGTGCAGTTTCAAACTTGAGGTCCAACCATCCACAGATCATATAATGCTGTGAAACATACAGCGGCTAGGAAGTGTTTGTGCAAATCATCACAGAGCTTTTCCAAAGTGCCATAGAATTAATATTCATAAAAACTTAATCTTCATGCTCCACAGCTGACAGGGGCTGGGAATGCGGAGTTTTTATGTACTGGTTGCATTTTGCTTTCAAGGCTAAAATCTCCAGCAAAATACTCACCACTATTTTCTTTGTTTTATCTTGGCCACTGGTGTTGCCAGGGAGTTTTCAAACTTTGTATGGTGCGAAAACCAACCCTATGCCCTTTACTAAACTCACCAAATCTTTACCTGACGCTGGATGCACACTCATCTCCTCATGTTGATTAAAAACTTACCAGTATTGAATTCAATAAGTTGCAATTTAGTGATTGCAATGAGAAAGAATGTATTGATGGCAATTTTAATCTAAAAATTAGGACAATTTTGTATATAAGAGTTATCCTAAATTTTTTCCTTTATAGAGCTACAACATAATTTGACAAATAACAACAGATGGGGCTAAAAAGATATATGAATAATAAACATGATGCACCCCTAATTGGGATGTCAGCAGAATTCTCATAGCAATAGGTACACCCTATTTGGGCTATCCATATCTAAGTGCTAATAAATTTTTTTAATAAAACCCAAAATTATTGCCTTGTTGAATTGATATTAGTGAAATAATTTAGAGGTTCAATTTAGTTAATGCCATAAGACTAATTTTCACATAAGTGGTCTCATAATTGGGCATAAAATATTATCTTATAGCTATTTTACTGTGCCTAGTTGGGAAGAATAGCAGTCTAATTATGGTGTTTTGAGGTGAACTAATATATCAGATTATGTTGATATATTGGGAAAGCTCAAGAGATCCATCAATGGGGTAATCTATCAGCATTTAAGGCTGCCTCACAAGGTTTACTATTCAAGTCAACTATAGAAATCTAACATTCACCCTGGTGAATCAAATTCACCCCCAGTCAAGCTTGGGGGGACTCTGTTAGATATTGTCCTAGTCTAGGTGAAGCCTCAACTTTAGGGTTATGAATCAATTAACACTTTGATTAATGTAGACTTATTTATTATTGCTGTCAACATTATTTTATACTTACTATTTGATGTTTAATCAGGGTTAAGGCCCACAATCTCTACTATGAATTTATTGATCTATGTATATTAGGTCTAAAGCCCAGAATAACAAATAGTATTATATTTTAAAGCATAGAGAGATTTCCTATGATAACGCTAAGTTTATTTACCAATGAATTCTGAATAAATCGCCCCTTTAGTTCTCCACTGGCCGATGAGATAGGTAAGGATGACCTAATCAACTTAATATCACCTTGATGATGAGCCCAAGGTTATATTCTTTGTTCATCTCCTCAAGTCACTCCATTAGCCACCTTATACCACCTAATATGCCTTACTCTCTATTTGTTTCTTGATGGCATATAATGGATACCACTTAACTGTGTAACCATTATTTATCTATGTTCAGCCTTAATGATGAATCCTGATCTTCTAACTCTGAACTTGGAGTGTGCTATCACCTCCTATATTCATGATCTATTTCTACCCTTACACGTGACGATTGTCTATCAATATATTAATCCTAATTTCTCCCTAGTACTTTAAATAGTACTATTATCTACCTAATTAACTTAAACTTGGTATTGCTTTTATTTATATTATGATTAATGTTCCCTTAAGCCTCTGAACTAACCTTAAGCTGGTTAAGATCATTGTATCAGTTAGTTCCTTAGGAAAGCATCTAATTACTTCCCAACATCTTGGCTTAGAAGAAAAAATGCTGAGAACTATCATAATATTACATATGTTTGCTCCTCCAGCGGATTACTCATTCAGACACTTTTTCAACACCTTGGCAAATACTTTGTACATTGACTTTTTACCAAAAATTAATGGAAACTAAATTTGGCCTCTTTTTTTGAAGCTTAATCTTTACAAGATTTTTCCCAAAAGTATCTTCTATAAGTATATCTCAAGGCTGGTTACCATGATTCTATGTTGAACTGATATCATAATGGCTATAGGGATCTTAACTTAAACTAAAAAGGGAATATACAAGTACAAACTAAGATTTTGTGAGTAAAACTAAATTAATGTATAAAAATCAAAGACTATGGTAATTCTATAAAAAAATTTTAATTAATGATTTAACATAAAGAAATTGAGGTATTGACAATCTTATATTAATTATACTTAAATTTCTTTTACAAATCAACCTTCTTATTGTACCTATTTCTCTCAAGCTCCCCTGATATGGGTGCTTCATCTAATAGTGAATTTCTAAGACCAAAAATCTTTTTATTTCCTTGTTTATCTCATCCTTCAGGTATGTATTGGAGTCCTTAGGAGCTGCTAAATTGGTATTGCTTCTTTTAATTAAATTAATTGGGATGGTGGTGTATCAAACTCAAGGCGTCCAGATTAAGTGTTATACTTGCTTTCAGGTCACTTTATATAGATTCATTGTTTGGGCCCCTTTTTATAGCCTTGATGGGTAATTGTATTGTTATTTATCAAAATTTTATTTCTCTTTATTTTTTATCAAGGTAAGCTGACCATGGTATGGACATTACCAAAACTCAAAAAAGCTGCCAAATAAATCTTCACTGAGCAAAATGAATGAACTGCTCAAAATGAGCTGATGAAACAAAAAACGTGAACACAACCAACCAGGTGGGACATCAGTAACTGCTTATCCCATCATAATGGAGGGGAGGGGAATCAGGGGGTTTATACTCACCCTCTGCTTCACCCCAAAGAAGGTCACATGTTTTGGCAGAGAGCAGGGGCATTGGGGCATCAGTGGTATGTGGAGAGAAATTTTCAATGATTGGGGTGGCAATAAGTTATTAGTTGAATATAAAAAATATGATGTAACTGCCAAAACTGTTTTAGCTTTCATGCGTGCATCAGGGAGCTTTACAAAAGTGGCAATATTAGTGTGGGTGATCTTAGATTTGGGATTCAATGCTACCTCTGCCATATGATGTATTGGCGTCATTGGCAGCTTTGTGAGATTCAATCAACATCTTTTTTTGAGCGTATTGGCAGTAAAGGGTATATGGGAGGAGAGATTCCTCCTGCGAGAATTGCCACTAATTTTGCGGCAGCTTTTCAGAGAGGATGACAATCTGGCTTAACCGTTGCCAACAGTCAGCTAGTGGTTGCCATGGAACGTTTCAGTGTTTTTCTAGGGGCATATAAATGAGGGGGTAGCATAGCATCATGGTCAGCATACCAAACCGCTTGATTTGGATAGTGCTGTCTTTATAATATTCCTGGACTCATTGGTTTCAGCTAATAGTTCTTAAAAGATTTTATTTAAATTGAATCGGGGAATTGGCTCATTCCTGATATTTTGTTAGTTTGTTGGAGGACGCATGAGAGCAAATGGGGTCCAATTCTGTGCTCGATTGGAGGAAGCATTTGTGGCACTGGGACGAAGAGGAGGCTGATTGGTAGTTGCAGGTGTGGCTGTAGCAACAGGCTTTGGGGGAGGGGGAGGTAGGATTATACCCCATACCAATGCTGGCGCGGGGTGGGTGGCAGATTGGAAGCTGGTGGACAAAAAATCAGAGCTGTTGGAAGCATCTAAGGATAAGCACTTATGTTTCAAGTGGAATAACTCAAAATAGGATGGACAGATTGTCCGCCCACCCTTGACATGGACTCATAACAGATGGTCAGGGACAGAGGGGATGACAGCGCAAGGTGGAATCGACAAGGCAATTTTATTAAATTCAGGGCTGATAGTGGCATATGCCTGAGGCCCAGCAAGGCGGGTGGCCCCATTTGGGACCACAAATTGTAAGATGGGGTTGGAGCCATAGGCTGCCAAACCTTCATCAGCTCCTGGTGGAGCACCTCAGGGGGAGGTGGGTGGGCAAACCAGCGAACTGAACCATGAAAGTGGTATCTGCTGGGAGTCAGTTCTGAGTATGGGGAGAGGGGTACCCTGGAAAACCAGGGTCACAGTTGCAGCAGTGGCGGCGTCAGCTTCTCAGGTGAAACCATGATTAAAACCCCTTATAGTGGCAGAAGTCAATAAAACTGGTGGGAGTCATCACCACCTGAGCCATTTTGATAATGGCTTAATCATGGTAAGGGAAAACTTTCCCATAATTGGCCCTAAGGCCAAAACGCATGTTGCTCCAGCGGAGTACCAGGGGGCAATGAGGCGCCGCTTGGGTATGAGCAAGGTGGGCTTTAAGATCCTTGGGAGGAACGAATCATCCAAGGGGTTTGGTTTGACTGGGCAAGCCAGTCTGAGCGCATTTTCCTGTCAGATGGAAAACAGCAGGGGAGTTTTGCTGCTGCCCCACACTGGGGAAGCTGGCGGGGATTCCAAGGACATCATAGCATAACGGCTGCAGGTGAATGAAATTTGCTTCTTTTTTCTGTAAGATTTTCTTGGAAAGTTATGCCGAGCAGAAAGAGTGTTTTCAAAATTTTTATGTCTCAATATCATTAAGAGTATCTCTGAAAATCTTATCCAAGTCAAGCTTGTTGAGTCTTGCAATTCAGGTTTTATCTGGTACCTTTTCAATCTTTTCAGAGGTCAAAGTTACCACCTGACATATTTGGGGCTATGTCCATGACACCACCCCTTCCTAGAAGGGGACTGGGAAGTAACTAAGACATGCATGAACTTGTTAAATACAATGTTGGTTATGTCATCCTGGATAAATCAATCAGCTCCTCTTTAGACAATGTAGTTGCTGGTCTGGCCAAAAGGCTTGCAACTTCTTTTGTTAAATTTCTTGTTACAATAATATAATTTTATTCTAATATCTATAATGTATTTCTCTTTTTGACTCAGCTTGCTTTATGGAATGGGTTGACTAAATGTTTGTAGCTGCTTTCATTTGTATCTTAGTTTTTTGTCAGCCAATTATTACTAATACTTGCCATTGGATAGGTTCTTGCAGTATGCATTCAATTGATAGTAGTAGGGTTGATAAAGCGTTACTTATTCATAGAGCTCCTTAAATTCAATCATGACTACTACCTAATGGTAGCTAAGTCTATAGAAAACAACGTATAGATCAACTATAAGTATTTACTATGACTTGTAGTCCAATGCAATTTTCTTGAGTACATATCCCAAATTCCGGTTAATTCTTTACCAATTATAATTGGAAGGAGGTGTAAGGGGTAGTAATTGTTGTTTTACCATACCAGATTTCTTAGTCTTTGGACCACATTATAATAAAGTTTTGCCATTATTGGTTAACACACTTGAGGTCAACTGTGTCTGGTTATATGGCTATACAGGGACTAAGCATTGGATCTCGCAGTGTACATATATACCACCACAGCCTCATCCCACTTTTTAAAATGGTCTATTTTTACTATGACAAACTTGTTCATGAATAAGGCCTTGGGTGGATTCTATCAGGTCTATTGGTACATTGTGAAAGGGCTTGAGGTATTTTAGCTCATACAAAAATCTATTTAAAGGCCTAAGTCTTGTGCACAGTACATGCAGCTCTAGGTCTTATTGGCTTCATCTGCTATGCTTTTATTAGATCTTTGAGGTATGCCAAAATTTTTAATAGATAGGTCATGTCAACATGTTTATGAGTATATTAATAGGTCTGTATGGTCACTAGGCATATATAGGGGATCATCTTTTCTTGTACTACCTTCTGCAAGCTTTTGTCATCTGCTTAAAATTCCTTGGAACAACTTATAAAACAGTCATTAACTTCTTTAGTTTCATCATTATAATCCTCTTCCATGTAAGCTTATAAAATTATATATTTTTTTCACATGGTTATAAAGAATAACACAGACAGTAAAGAAAAACCATCAGCATTTGGGCATCTTCTTCCAACTTAATGAATATTATGACTTCATATCCTTATAGTTGAACTTTACACCTGTAAAGCTTTCTGTCAAGGTTTTATAAGTTCTGGGTTTAGTCAAATGATGCTGATTCATTAGTACCTCAAGATGTACTTTATAAAGTAAATTTCAGAAATGTTTAACTGCTAATGATTGAAAGTCATTCCCCTTTGGTAACGGTGTAATTATTAGTGACTTGGTGATTATCTTGGAATAAAATCTGATAGAATGGTTGATCATGTACTCATCCAACTGGGCTAATATTGCTACAAGCCTGTCATTTCTAGTGTCTGTATAGAAATAAAACTTTTTATATTATGGGTATGTCAAAATTTCTTCTATCAATATTGCCTCTATTTTATTTAACCAAGGTAAGCCGATCAGGGAGCGGACATTGCCAAAACTTGAAAAGCTAACAAATAAATTTTCACCAAAAAACCAAATGAACCAACAAAAACAAGCAGATGAAATACAAAAGGAAAACACAACCTACTAGGTGGAACAGCGGGAACCGCTTATCCCATCATGGTTGAAGGGGAGGGGGATCAGGGGGCTAATCCTCGGCCTCTGCTTCACCCCAAAATAGGGCGTGGGCTTTGGCGGAGAGCAGGGGCGATAGGGCGTCAGTGGGATGTGGAGATAAATTTCCAATGATCAGGGTGGCAGGAAGACAGCAGTTGGATAAAAGAGATTTTACATGATTGGCTAAAGCTGCTTCAGCTTTCATGCGTGCGTCAAGGAGCTTTACAAATGTGGCGATATTGGTATTGGTAATTTTTAAATTTGAGATTCCATGCTACTACTGCCACGTGCTGGATGGCATCATTGGCAGCTTTGAGAATCAGCCACCATCTGTTTTTGGAGCTTATTGGCGGTGGAAGGGATAATAGGAGGAGGGATTCCTCCTATGAGCATGGCCACTGATTTGGCAGCAGCTTTTCAAAGAGGACAACAATCTGGCTTTGAAGTTATTTCAATGGTCAGCTGGTAATTGCCGCATAATGTTTCAGCGTTTTGCTGGGGGGTGTATAAGTGAGGTAATTGTGTAGCTTTGTGGTTTAAAAACACAAACCGCTTGAGTTAGATAGTGCAGTCTTCAATAATGTTCATGGACTCTTCAATTTCAGCAGTAGATCCCAAGGATTTTGTTTGAATTGAATTAGGGATCGCATATTCCTGAGGTTTGGCAGGTTCATTGGAGGATGCATGAGAGCGAACTGGGGTCCAATCCTGTTCTTAATTGGAGGGAGCGTTTTGGCACTGGGGCGAGGAGGAGGCCGATTGATGGCTGAGGTGCAGCTTCAGCAACAGGCTTTGGGGGAAGAGGAGGTAGAATTTTACCCCATGCCAAAGCTGGCGCGGGGGTGGAGAATTGGAAGCTGGTGGATGAAAAATCAGAGCCATTGGAAGTAGCTAAGGATGGTCACTTACATAACAAGTGGTCCAACTTGAAACAGGATGGACAAATCGTCCACCCACCCTAAACATGGGCCTATAACAGATTGTCAGGGACAGAGGAGATGACGGCGCAAGGGGGAATTGACAAGGCAATTTTATTAGATTCAGGGCTAGTCATGGTATATGCCTGAGGCCCAGCGAGGCGTGTGGCCCCATTTGGGATTACAAAATGCAAGATGGGGTTGGAGCCATAGGCTGCCAAACCTTTCATCAGCTCTCTCCTTATGGAGCACCTCAGGGGGAAGGTGGGTGGAAACCCTGTGAACTGAACTACCAAATTGATATTTGCTGGGAGCTAGGTCTGAATGTGGGGAGAGGGGTACCCTGGAAAACCAGGGGCACAGTTGCAGAAGTGGCGGCTTCAGCTTCTCAGGTGAGTCTGAGGTCAAAATACCCCTCATAGGAGCAGAAGTCAATAAAACTGGTGGGAATTATCACCACCTGAGTCATTTCAATAATGGCTTGGTTTTGGTAAATGAAAAGTTTCCCATAATCGACTTTAAATCCAAAGCACATGTTGCTCCAGGGGAGCACCAGGGAAATGAGGCGCTGCTTGGGTATGAGCAAGGTGGGCGTCAAGATCCTTGGGAGGAACGAATCATCTAAGGGGTTTGGTATGACTGGGTGAGCCAGTCTAAGAACGTTTTCTTGTCAGCTGGAAAACAGTGGGGGAGTTTTGCTGCTGCACCACACTTGTGCAGCCAGCGGGGAATCTGAGGACATTGAGAAAAACTATGGCAGGCGATCAAGATTTAATTTTTTTAAATGATTTTGCTCATAAAGGTATGCATAGTGGAAAGAGAGTACCCCTGTTTTGTATTGCCTAAGTGTAAACTGTATCAATATTGCTTCTTTTTTTAGTACTAGATGGTCCTTTTTTTTTCTTTTTTTTATTTTTTTCTCTTTTTTTTTTTATTTTTTTTCAATATTGCTTCTAAGTCCTTGAAGATCTGTTCCTGATCTATGCTCCACTCAAATTTTGACCATTTGGTTAAAAGTACTTCAAATGGTTTTTACTTTTTGAAATGTGTTTTAAACTGCTGCTAATATTCCACCATTTTTGAGAAGACCTGGACATCACGCATAACTCTTTGTTATTCCATGGATATTATTTCCTATTTATTCGAGGCAAGCTGACCAGGGGACAGAAATTTCAAAGCTGAAACTAACTAAAACGAACATAACTACTTGGTTCAAACAAAACGCCCTAATGAGGGATTGAATGAAACAAATCAAAAGCAACTAACCAGGTGGGCAGCGGAAAACCGCTTATCCCTCCATGGCAGAAGGGGAGGGGGGTCAGGGGGCTCATCTTTGGCAGCCTCTTTGGCAGCAGCTTCTTCCTCCCATAGTATAGTGAGTTTCACAGCTGGCAGTATTGGCATTGGAGCATCTGCGACATGGGGTTCAATATCACTGATAATTGGAATTTCATGGAAATTGCCAGCTAGATAAATGGCACTAAGATATTCAGTTAAAGCTTTTTCATCTTTGATGCGGGCGTCTGGGAGTTTAAAAAGCTTGGCAATGTTGGTTCAGGTTATTTTTTCTTTTGGATTCCATGCTATAGTTGTCACGTTCTGGATAGCATTGTTTGCATTTTTGTATAGCTGGTTCACTGTGATTTTACTTTTTGGAGTTAAGGTTGCGGGGATAACAGGAGGCGGAATTCCTCCTGTGATCATTGCTACTGAACTAGTGACAGCTTTATGCAGGAGATAACAATCTGGTGTTGCAGCTGCTTCGACTGCAAGCTGGTGATCACTGTGAAATGATTTGGCATTTGGCTGTGGGGTATAAAGTCAAGGGGGGTATCTGGCGTCCCATTCTGCATTAACAAACCGCTTGATTTGCAGAGATGGTTCTTCAATGAACTTACTTGATTCTTCAATTTCAGCCAATAATTACCAAGGGTTTTGGTTGAATTGGATTGGGGAATCAGCGTACAGTTGAGGTTTGGTTGATTTATTTCAAAAGTAAGGGATCAAACTGGGATCCAATCCAATGCTTGGTTGGTGGAATTATTTATGGCATTGGGGTGAGGAGGAAATTAAATTGGTGGCTGCAGGTGCAGCTGTGGCAGCAGGCTTTGGGGGTGGGGAAAATAGGATTGTGCCCTATACCAGAAATTGTACAGGGTGGGCCACAGATTGGAGGTCAGCGGATGAGACATCTGATCCACTGGAAGTGGTTGAGGAGGGGCACTTGTGTTTTGAGTGGTATAACTCGAAACATGACAGACTGATCGTCTGCCCGCCCTCAACATAGGCCCAAAATGGATGGTCAGGAGCTGAGGGAATAACAGTGCATGGCAGAATTGACACTGCAATTTTATAAAATTCAGGTCTGATCATGGCATATGCCCAAGGCCTGCGAGTCATGTGGCCCCATTTGGGACCACAAATTGTAAGATGTGGTTGGAGCCATAGGCTGCCAAACCGTCCATCAGCTCCTGGTGGAGCAATTCAGGGGGAGGTGGGTGGGCAAGCCAGCAAACTGAATCACCAAAGCGGTGTCCACTGGGAGCCAAGTCCGAGTTGTGGGGAGAGGGATGCCCTGGAATACCAGGGGCACAGTTGCTGCAGTGGCAGTGTCAGCTTTGCAGGTGAAGCCGAGGTCAAAATACCCCTTGTAGGGGCAGAAATCTATTAACCTGGCGGGTGTCATCACCGCCTGTGCCATTTTGATAATGGCTTGGTCGTTATATGGGAATAGTTGCCCATATTTGGCCCTTAGGCTGTAGCGCATGTTGCTCTGGGGGAGCACTAGGGGGCAGCGAGGTACTGCTTGGGTATGAGCAAGGTGGGCGTCTAGGTCCTTGGGCGGAACAAATCATCCCATAGGTTTGGAATGACTGGGTGAACCAGTCCTAGCGCGTTTTCCTGCCGGATGGAAAATGGCAGGGGGAGTTTTGCCGCTGCCCCATGTTGGAGCAGCCAGTGGAGAATCTGAGGACATTGGAGTAGAACTACAATGACGAATTTGATTTGCTTTATAATCTTGTGTAATTTTGCTCAGAAAGTTACGCTGAGTGGAAAGAGAGTTTTCCATGGATACTAGTTCTCGAACTTTTCTTTCTAATAGCTTATTTACATATGTGTTGGTCTTATAGCCAAGAAACATAAAATCTTTTTTAAAAATAAACACTTTCTTACTTTTGACTTTAAACAACAAAGCTTGTGATCAGGGAAACACTTTTCACAGGTGCTTGATGTGGCCCTATAATTTTATCTGAAATGATAATGTCATCCATGTATATCATGTCATATGACAGTTTTGACTATTTAAAATTTAGTTCATAGCAAACTAAATCGCCACAGTGACGTTGCAGAGCCTTTGCGGCATTCTTGTAGTTCAAACATTCCTAACTACTGGTCAGGGCACACTTATCCACATTTTATAGTATAAGATACATTTTTTAACCACTAGCCAGGTCCATTGTAAAAAAATGTTTTGAGCCTCCCAACCATCTTAAGACGTTTTCAATTTTTAGGTGAAAATAGAAATCTTTATTAATGACCTTATACAACTTGTGATAATCTTTAACCACTCATTGTTCCACCTTTCTTTTGTACTTAAAGCAGTAAAAAACCCATGTGCTCTTGGATAGTCTCCATAAGCCAGGTATTGTAAGTTTATTTAGTTCCATGTTAATAATCTATTCTACTGCTTTATATAGTCTATGGCTTGGACTTGAATGGTATTGCCAATCCAGTGTCCATATGATGGGTTATTTTTATAACTAGTATTTATTATAATATTTACTGAACATAGCTTTAGATTCTTCCAGTAATTTATTCAAAACTTTCTTCTCCTTGTCAGTCATACCCACAGATTCTAAGTATATCAAATTACCCTACAGCAGTAATGATTTAAAGGAAACATAGCTTAATAATCTTGCTTGAACAATAAACTTTCTATGCTTGAATTGGTTGATTTGCGATATTCCCTAAGAGTATATTTGACTCGCCCGATAGCTTAAATTAAAAATCTAGGCAATTCTAAAGGATCCTAATTTATATAATTCCATCATAAGGAATGCCTTTAGTTTTTATTAGTAAGTATCTTCACATTGGTCTGTAAGGGCATAACTTTCTTCTAATCAGGTCTGAATTCCACAATAACTTGCGCTCAATGTCACCCCTTTTATTCATTAAATATGCCTAATAATTATTTTTCATTCATTTTTCTTGAGAATGTGGTCTAAGATATAAGGATTATTCCTTTTCTATTATCCATGTTAGCTTATTGCATAGCTTAGCGTCTCCATATTAGAGCTATAGAGGTAACTGATTTTTGAGTATGTTCATGGTGTTACTAATGAAGATAATATTTTGTAATAGAAGTAGTAATTATGTTTAATCAGAGAGTTGTAGTGGTCATTTTCAAGACCACCGCTTGAGGTGTTAAACCATTAATCAAAAAATAAAAAACCAGAGCATAGTATGCATTTAAGGCATGCATTGTATCTGGCTCAGCTGTGATATTTGACATTGTAATCAATACTTAACATAAACTCAAATTCTTTATAAAGTTTGGAGGGTATAATGTTTACTGAACCTCCAATGTCAAAGAATGCCAAATTATAACTCTCATAATCATAACCTCAACTTTGGTATCAGTCTATCTAAAATCGATTAGTCAATAGAGCGTCAGTGTCAATTCTTAAATTCTTTATGTGCTTCTGATCATGCATCGGCAAGTTTAATATCTTCATCCACCTTCTATTATTCTTTAAAGTGTTTATAATGGCTTTTCGTTCTCTTTTATGATGTTTTATTTTCCTCATAGGATAAGTGAATTGTGCCAGGTAAGTAGTACTTGGCTCATCTCTGAAATTATATGAATATGGAATATTTCAGGTAAAAACACAGTCCTTGGAGACCCATCACGTGGTATCCCACACTGTCTATGTTTCTATCATCATGGCCATCTCTCATTCCAAATGCAATTTCACCCAATTAACATTATCATAAGTCTCTTCCTTATCTTGGGCATTCTTGTTCTCAGTGGTATTTATTGGACAAAGCGCCAAAAGTGTCCAGGATTGTAGCACTTATTGAACTTAGATTCATAGTCTGTTGTTCAACCATCTTTAGTTCTTCATTATTGATTTTTCACTTTTATCTAAAACATCATAAATATTATTGTTAGATAAATGATTCAGGTGAATGGCACCTTGATCTTGGCCCTGAATGTCCCTTGTATATTAAGTGGCACTTCCTTAATTGCCTTCAGTGATTCCGCAGGCTTGAGTGAAAAGGTCATGTGCATTTAAGGAAGAATAAATCTATAATTAGAGGAGTAATAATAGTTTTGTGGTAGTTAAATACTTATCTCCAATTGTCTAGAACTTCTGTGCCTTGAGGTAATAATTAGTCATGTAGCTTGTGACTGACTCATTTTCCCAAATTCACAATCTAAAAGTACTATTGTACTTGGAAATCATGATTACTGCCAAATTCATACAATAGTATTTATTTGACTTCTGTACATGTTGATACTGGTCATAAACTTTCACTTAGGATATTTTGAGCTTCTCAACTCAAGTAATATTGAACGTGGAGAGCCTTTTGATAATCACTCACACAATTCATACTACTCTCATACATCTGCATGATGCTCGCAATTGTTCACTCAGCATAAAAAATATTATCTTGTGATAAGAATTAAAACTTGAATAGCTCAATTGGGCCACTATGCTTGATGCGCATAGGAGCTATCAATTGAGTAGTCAAGGTTGGTTTCTCCAAATGGGTCTCTTCTTTTGATAGACATTTCTGGGAGCAGCCAAACTTGCTTTTAAGATTTTAATTTTTTCACACCTCTGTCAAGTATTCAAATTTAAATCATGTTGTTCCATGTGATCCCCATACTCATTTATGTGTGCATTAATACCTTTTATATTATTGCAGAATTAATGTAATCTTTAATTTTCTTTCAAGGAAGACCCAATTTTTTAATAGATTAGGATTTATAAAGTACTAGAGTAGTGGTAGCATGAGCTCACTAGGCTATATCTGAGATCCACTCAAGCTGAGACTTCAGCTCTACCACTTCTTATATGAGTCTGATGACTTTCTTTGTGTACTTCTACTTCCATCTCTAGAGTTCAGAGGATCTTTCACCATGGTAATCTTACATATTTAATATCACTTATCAAATTATGATTTGCACTCTCTGCACTAATTTTTTTGGCAATGTCAAAACTGCAGTGTGCACTAAAGTCATCTTTTGTATCCTCACTCATTTAACTAA
>JAKSZP010005343.1:0-215785 GCA_022478985.1 Massospora cicadina
CAAAATTTGTGACTGATAGCCGCATTTTTTAAATTGAGTCATTTCTTCCCTGTCAATTTCCCGAAGGAAACCCCCTTTTTTTAAAGGGAGCACCCACAACAAGTTTGAGTTCAAAAGGGGTTTTAGCCAGCACAGATGTCCAGGACAATTTCCTTTGGGGAAAAATTTAAAAGATTTAAGCCTTTTTTTTTAATGGGGGTTGTTCAACGGGCCCCCTATAGTGAGCAACCCCTGTTATAAAAGGGAAAAACCCTTGAGATATATGGGAAATTTTTCATAGGGTCTAAATCACTGGGCAATTGGATGGACAATATGGCAATTGACAGTCCCGAACACAAAAAAAAAAAATATAAAATGCCCAATGACACTTTTTTTTAAATATATCACATTACTCACTGTTCCGCCTCTTGAAAATACTGATAATTCCCCCTTCTTCAATTACCCCCCCATTCCAAAAAAGATTTTTGTGAATTTTTATACCCCGTTTCCAGCCAAATTCCCCTTTCCTTCCAAAAGGGGGGGGCCTACGGGGTTTAAAAAAGAAATTTAAAAAAATTTTATTTCCAAATTTAAGAACACCCCTTCAATTACTTTTAAAATTTGAAATTTTTGGGGGTTTAAATTTTTGGGCCCTTTTTTTGGCCCCTTTTTAATTAAACCCTTTTGCCTTAAAAACTAAAAAGGGGTTCAATAAAACCAAAATCCTTGGGCAAAATTTTTAAAACAATTCATTCTAAAATTTTTCTTTTTTCAAAATCATATAAAATTTTTGGGATTTTGTTCCTTTTTAAAATTTTATCCCCAAAAGGGGGAAGTTTTTTTTGGAGTTTTAAAATTAAAAGGAAATTTTTTTTAAACCCCCCCCAGTTTTATGGAAACCCCTTTTTTCCCCAAAGGGAAAAAGTTTTTAAACCCTTTGGTTTTAAATCAAAATTAGGAAATTTAAATTTTTTTTATCCAAATTTTTAAAAGCAGGTATATGATGGTTAAGTTTGTTTTCCCCTTTAATAATAAGGGAAAAGGAAAGGGTAAAAACAATTTTTAACACCTTTTTAAATTTTTTTTTCCCCTTAAAAAGTTTACCCCGTGGCCAAAGTGAAATTTTAGTTTTACAGAGAAATATATTGAATGGCTTTAAAAAAATTTTTAAAAAGGGGAATTAAAAAAACTTTTAAAAATTAAATTTTTGCTTTCCTGGGAGTTTCCAAGGGTTTTAAAAGGTTTTAAAAAATTTTTAACTAATTTAAAGGGGTATACTAAAGATAAACCAGGTCAACAAGAAAAATAAGGGATGAACTTTCCCAAAACCCCCTATCCAAAAAACACTTTTTTTCTTGGTTTTAGGAAAGGGAGACTTTTTTGGAAAGACCTTTTCAGTTATTGGTTAAACCCGGTTGGGGAACTTTTGGGCCACGGGGTTTTTTTGGGTTATAAAAAAAACCCGGATAGCTTGAGTCAGGGAAAAACCCAAAGAAGTTTAAAAAAAGATCCCCGAAGATGCTCTGGTGCCTTTTAAAGTCTAAAAACAGGTGTTTCCCATCAAATATTCTGGGACGCACAGAAAGGAAATTGCTCAATGCCCATCCAGGCCCACGGGAATTTTAAGGGGCAAAGACCCCCTCCACCAAATTTTCAAATAATTTTTTAGTTAGAAATTAGAGTTTTAAAGCTTATTTTTGGTTTTTAAGGGGAATTTTTAAGAAATCCAAAAAAGATCCTTTGGGGAACCCTTTGACCCCAGAAAAAAGGGAAAGAATTAATAAATTTTTGGGAAAGCGGATAATTTTGTATTTTTTAAAATTTAAGGGGAGCCTTCAGTAGTCCTTTAAACTATTTTTGTAAATTACCGTCCTTCCTTTGAATTCAAAAAGGAAGGGGCCTTAAGGACCCCTGGGGACCAAAAAAAGGGGAACAGAAATTGATTTGATTTAGTCCACTTGGTTCCAGCTTTTCTTCCTAAATTTTTTGGGATTAAAGGGATGTAGAATCCACAGTTTGAACATAATAGGTCCCCCTTTTCTCTTCATTTTTAAAAAAAATTGGTGGTAAAGAAGAGGTTAACACATTCCATTTTCTTTTTGACCTTTTTTCGCTTTTTACGGTTATCTCTTTCCCATTTAAAGCCTATGGGCCCCAAGGGGTTTTTCCCAAAAACCCCCTTTAAACCCCCCCAAAACAAAATTTTACCCTTTTTGATAGAAAAAATTTTTTCCCCTTCAAGATTTAATATTTTTTGGACAAAAGCCCAAAAAGGGATGAGTTACTGAAAACCCCCTCTGACCAGGGATATTGGTTCAAATTATTCAACCCCCGGGAAAAAAAGGAATATTTCGGGGTATTATTAAGCCTAAATTCCCCCAAAAGGGCAAATTCAAGTTTAAAAAAAGATATTGGGGAAAATCCCTTTGAATTTTAAGGGCAAAGAAATTTAAATTTAATACTTTTGTTAAAATAAATAAATAAAAGGGGAACAGAATAGATAAATTTGGAGGAAACAGTATCATCTGAAGTCACTGAGATAAAGGGGAAAAGAGAAAATTTGGGAAGAAGGAGGTTTTCCCAAAGTAGTTTCAAGAGAGGGAACAGTGAAAATGCGGGATTTTTTTTAATGGTCTTTGGGCATTTGCCCCAATTTTGTTATTTTTTAAAAATGGGGGGACTTTTTAAATTATATTGTCCATCCAATTGATCAGTGATTTAACCCATGAAAAATTTCCACTATTTTCCCCAATGTTTTGCCAAATTTATAACAGGGGGTTTTTCACTATAGGGGGGTTGAACAACCACCAAAAAAAACCCAAAAAAGGTTTTTAAACCCAAACCCAAAAGGTTTTCCCCAAAAGGAAAATTTTCCTTTGGAATTTTGGCTGGCAAAAACCCGCTGAATTTAAAACTTGTTGGGGGTGTTTAAAAAGGGGGTTTCAGGAGTGACATGAAGTAATGACCCCCAATTTAAAAAGGGGTAGCCAGTAAACAAAATTTTTGGAAAAAGAACAGACAGTCAAAATTCCGGATGATGCAAATAACATCTACACTGTTTTGAGTAAAAAGTTAAAAACCTTATTTACCGGGACTCACCCCCATTGGGAAGCAAAGAAAAGGGGGGCCCCCTTGGGATGGATTTTTTCAGCAATATGACCCTTTTGGGGCCATCCGGAGTTTAATGAACCGGGGTGTACAACGGGAAAGCTGAAAAAAACATAAATTTTTTAATTTGAGAAAGATTATTTTTTTGACCCAAAAAAAACCCCCGGGGGGGTTGGATTTCCTTTCCCCGCTGAAGTGCCCAAAAACCCAGAGAGCAGGGGCCCTTTCCCAAGCCACCCCCTTTTTTAAAATCCCAGTTATAGGACATGGACAAATATGCATTAAGGCTTGCAGTTTATGAGAGAGAGGAGGTCTGCATTGACAAGTTTACTTCCATTTGATTGCAAGGAAATAAAGGTTTTTCCCAAATTTTGAATTTGAGGGAAAGGGGGCCTCCAATAGTAAAAAAGGTTAAATTGCTGATATCCACTTTGGATGTTGCTTCAGACCAAGTAACCTGGTACCTTTCAAAAATTCCATTACTTTATCATGAAGTGAAGGATAATATGCCGCAGTTGTTTTAATGGTACCCACAAAGATGTCGCAGCATAAATCTGAGTTCTTAACCATTGTTCCAACGTAATGAGATTCCCAATGCATTTGCAGATCAAGTATATGGCAGAAGCCCATGTGTTAATAGAGGCGTTCTAGCTTAAGCTGACATTTATATTGCAATGGCCTCCACGGTGATTCATACTGAGAGATTTACAGTATGACTCCAGTTTTTGGATGACAATGTGCCCTTGCTCAAAATTTTCTGCTTCTGCCATCTATCCACTACCTTTCCTCCACCCAATATGGAGCAGGAAGCAAAATGACATCACCACCAGACCTTCTTATTTTAGAAACCAACTGTCCTATCCAGCAACCATCTGGTAACTCCTGACCTTATTTAACTACGCGCCTTGTCTCTTGACCAGAAACCTCAGCAGTCTAACTTTCAGCCTGGCCATGCTTATGATAATCATCCACAGCCCAACTACTGACCTGAACCTAAATAAGCCGATTGTCAGCAGTCAGATTATCAACCTGGCTCTGGTTATGCTGGTCACCCACAATTAAATTATCAGACTGGGCCATTTTATGTACCCAAATGTGGACCCTACAGTGTCAATTGTTTTAAGTCAGCATCCCTGGTCACCTTGCCCAAAGTTTCTAAACGTCATGTCCACTATGTACAGCAGGACCAATACTACCAGGGAAAAAGATGGAGCAGAGTAGAGATGGGACTCTCTACCTCTGCAATTCTAACTTCAGATGTCCCACTTGGAGCCAGTTGTGGTATTTCAAGAAGATATCCTCATTATGATGATGGGATTTTATATCAGCAGACAGTTGGAGGATTATATGTATTGACACAGGCACAAACCAAGGCCACAGCAGAAGAAGGACCTCAGGAGCAACCAAAGATGTACGCCTGCCAAATGTTTAGACAATATTCTCCAGACAATCCAGATTGAACACCGATGACCCTTCTCTGAAAGGTTTAAATTTCGCCCTTCTGGTAGACACTATTTTCAAAGAAGACCCCAAACTCAGTGAGGGGATTATGAACTTCCTTGGGAAAAGAGACTTAAATGTCCACGTATTAAATATCAATCTTCTTCTTATTCTGAATGTACCTACTGTGACATTGTTGTAACAAAAAATTGGGTTCATGCTATAGTAGATACAGGCACTCCAGTCAACATAGTTTCCACTAAGTTGGTGGCAAAGCTGACACTAAAACCTGATGTAGAACATTGTATGGTGTATGGGACCACTGGAGCGGAAAACACAGTTTCTGAGGAGCATACAGTGCACTTCCGTTGAAGTTTGGGTCAATTGTCATGGTAACCTAGAAATAGTGTTACCAAACGGTAATTATTTGTTAATTGTAACTAACCTTGTGCGATGATTTGGGGCTGTTATTGACATGACAGAAAAGACATTTGAAAATTTTAGGGCAGTTGATACCAATTTATTTCCCTCCAGCGAGTGCCAAAGGATCCGGTGCATATGGGACATAACAACCTTGCCTATAGTGATAGGGTGATTCTAGTTTGCTACCATCAACTAAAGAGCAAGGCCTAGTCCCTTCCCAGCAGGTATATAAATATCAAGGGATGCCGCTCAGAGCTCCTGGACCTATATCAATCCATCTGGACACCAAGTAATAGTAAACACTGAGTTAGAGGTGGAAGTGCCATCTGGGCTTTATGGGGAGATCATTGGCCCTTATCAGCAGTTGCAGATTGAGCCTCACATGGCTCCAGGCATTATACTTCTAGGACATGGGGAGATCAAGGACTTGTTAGCAAATATACAGCACTAACCAATGCAAATTCGCCATCAAATAGTAGCGTTTTTACTCATGGCCCAGTGGAGAGGTCCTACAAGTTCTCAAGTTTGAGTCACTGGATAAATTTGGTTCTACCCTTTGAACCACAGCTTGGTGTAATGGCGGTGGTACCACCCAAATATTTAATGGTTTATTAGAAGAACAAAAGGATTAGGTAATAGCTTTTATTTTAAAATATAAGGAGACAAATTGCCATTGATGACCACAATTTAGGGTGCACACAGGGAGTGATACATCGAGTGGACACTGGGGATCATCCCTCATCAGGTGTAGCCAATTCGCTGGTCTAGGGCATCTGATGAAGTAGTGATAAAGGAGATCGAAAGATACTAGGCAAAGGGATGCTCAAAGCATCAAAGAGTCTGGGGCTTTTAACCGTTCTGATTATCAAAGAAGGATGGCACTCAACTAAAGTAGTAATAACTACCAGAAGTATAACAGCATTACCAAAAAGAACTCATATCTCTTGACACAAATTGATGATGCTTTGGATTGGTTAGAGAGAGGAGTTTGTTACTTGTCAGCAATGGAATTGATATCCAGTTTTTAGCAAATAAAGTTGACCGCGGTGGAACATAAGAAATGTGCCATTATCACGTTCAAGGGCTTTTCCAACTGATGAATATGCCTCAAGGGCTGTGTAATGCCCCATCTACGTTCCAACAAGACATGGACACTTTCCTAAGCAATCTGAAGCTGTCATGCATCTCATATACCTCGACAATACCAATGTCTGTTTGCATATGTTCTCTGAGCATACTACCCATTTGGAGGAGGTCTTCCGCTGGCTTGCAGGCTAACATCAAATTAAGACCTGTAAATGCCACTTTTTAGGACTAACTGGAGTACATTGGGTTTGTGTAGTAGAAGTGACTGGGCTTAAGCCACAACCAGCAAAGGTAGAGGCTATCCAAAAATGACTATGCCACAGCCAGTAAGCGCGATATACAAGTCTTTTTAGGGATGGTTGGCTACTACTGCTGATTTATACCCAACTTTAGCTGAATTTGAGGTCCTCTGTTTGGGTTATTAAAGAACGATACTGTGTTTGAATGACAGAATGGCGACAATACTCCTTTAATACACTTTGGATGGAGCTAAGCAGTGCACTGGTGCTACGCTATCCAAATTTTGATAAGAGTTCATCATTCAGATGGATGCATCCCTTTCCGCCGTTGGGTGGCTCTATCCCAAAAAAGATGATGAAGGGGAGGAGAACCCCATTGCATACTGCAGTTATGTCTGATTAACCATGAGCATAATTATACCATGACTGAGATGGAGTGCTTAGCGGTGATACATGCATATAATTAATTTAGAGTGTAATTGCATGGAGTGAAGTTCAAAGTTGTAATGGATCACGCTTCATTATGCTGGTTGCAGAACACCAAGCAACCTGAAGAGCGCTTAGCCTGATGGGCCCTCAAACTGAAGGTCTTTGACTTCGAGATTTTTCACTGACCTGGAGCAAAACACTAGAACGCTGATTTCTTGCTGAGGTTGCCAATGGTGGATGTCACAACATATTTGGGCGATGTGATGTATGACAAAATTCTCAGCGGAAAATATGACAATTAACCGCCTTAAGTTATAAAAGAATCGAATAAGATGCAATTCAATACCTTCCAGCGGAATGGGGATTTGTACAAGTGGATTAGCAATTCTACAGTGAACTTCTGTGTCCCTCAGCATGGCCTAACATTATCATGAGCGCACATAGGGCAGTCAGACATAATGACATGTGCAAGATGTTAGAATTATTGCACCCTCGCTATTATTGGGAAAGCATGAACTTCAATGAGCTGAAAACTATACCCTGCTGCCACCAGTGCCAAGTGGAAAAGCCATTCCACCAGAAGACTTCATACTGGTTAGTCAAATCACATTTTGCTTGGCATAAAGCTTCCATTGATGTCATTATCTTTCTGCCAATGGGAGATAACCAGTTCAAATACATTCTGGTGGTTATTGACCATTTGACCAGGTGGGTTTAGGCACAGGTGATACTGGTTTTGGGGGAAGTCACAACGACCAAGTTCATGATGGAATTTATTATCCAGTGACATGGCTGCCCTAAGATTCTCCTTACCAATTTTGAAAATAACTTCACTTCCCATATCCTTCCAAAGCTGATTGAGCTTATGGCCATCCATGGGATTCTAATGACCCCATACCACCCTGAGTCTAATGGGATGGTTGAGCAAGTTTATGGGACTTTAGTGAACATACTCCATAAACTGGTAGCAGATCAACCTTAAGATTGGAGTTCTCTCTTGTCCACCGCCGTCTTTTCTTATAACATTAGCTATCAGTCTGCCACGGGGAAGAGCCTCTTTCAATTACTGTATGGACAACACCCTGCTCTTCCGGTGCTACTATATGCCTTCATAGAAGATACTAGTGGAATAGAACACCAAAGTTATTTGATGAGCTAGCTGCCACATTGATAAAATTGCAAACCAAAGTGTACTCAGTCAACTTAGCCAAGATTTGTTAAGGATCAGGCTGCCAATCAGGTATGGCGTAGTGGGCTATCCCAGTTCAAAGATGGGACATGGTTCTGTTCCATGACCAAATGTGTTTGGTTGGAAGCACAAATTGGCAAGTATATGGATTGGTCCATTCACAGTTATTAATAAGACAGGTGTCAATACCTATACTATCAAGGACCCCACAAGCGGTTGGATTATATCCTGAGTGCATGCGAAGTTCATTTGAGCATATAAGCAATAGGAGCCTTATTGTCTAGTCAAGGGGAGAGGGTAATGTCAAGATTATGATATGACAGGATGATAAGCCTGAAATAGCCACAGCGGATTGGTGAGAATCTGCCAACCATGATACTAGTTACAATTATTTGAGTGCCTTGAGATGAGGCACTATTGGTTGGAAAGGGTTATTATTGGATCGCCTCCAAATAAAGCAACAAGGCAATGTTGACATTTGACAAGTATTGAGTAGATCGTTTCAAACTAAGGCAATAGAGAATTAAGAATACCATACTATGCTGGAACCAATGAGAATATGGTGGTTCTTGAATAGATAAGCTGAGGAAACAGCATTATCTGAAGTCACTGAGATATAATAGAGATGAGACAGTTAAAGAAAGAGGATTGTCATTAGTTTTGAGAGAGCAGAACAGCAAGTAACTGCTGTGTTGGTATTTTAACCAGATGGATCCTTCCTAATGTTATCAGAATTAGGGGTTTTGTTAGTTAGCATAATTGCTGGATAATTGCCTGTTTAATAATATTTTTAATGTTATAATTTATCAAGTTTAGTTTGGAAGAAGCTGCATTCACTGCTGAAATGCCATCTAAAGATTGTTGTGGGAGTTTCGGTGAAAAGTGATGAATCTGCTACAAATATCTGAAAATGGTTCCGCCAACTAATTTGGAGCACTGGCGACTCATTATGAGGATGATAATGTTTATTTAAATTAATATAAATTTATATATGATCAACCAGTGATTCATGCCAAGGATTATTTTCCTAATGTAGAATTCAGTTATCAGATGAGCAGATCTGGAGGAAAAATTTATGAAGTATGAATGAATGATGTGACAATATGATAGAGTTCTGGCATCAAGTGGGTGATCAGTTTTCCAGTTTTGATTGGCTAATAAGTACTTGGGCGCAGTAGCTCAGAAGTAGTATAAATAGTCGTTCATTCCATCTTAATAAACATCTCTCTTTTTCCCATCTTTTCCTATATGTTTGAAGTACAAGAGCCACTAGAGTAGGGAAGGTGGGACAGGAGATCCAAGATAGGCGCGGGTGATCACTCCTGGATTGGCTGTAGCTTCCAGCTACCAAGACTCCTCCTTATGAATAACAGGCGGGAACCAGGCTAGCTGGCTACCAGCAGATGCGCTGGCAGGCTGTCAACCTTGCGGGGTGCAGCGCAGGAGTGCCATAGCTGCCCAAGATGGGGGATGGACTCTCCAGGGCATGCCCAGATGGGTTGGTGAAGAGTTGTGAGGGTGGGGCAGAGCAGAAGTGCCTGAGCCACCCAGGATGGGGGCAGGACTTGCTGGGGCACATGCTGATGACACCTGGGGCTAAAGAAAAAGCCGTTGGTGGTTAGTTGGTGGGTTAGACGCAGACTTTTAAGGGTTGGTATGCCAATGAAGGTGAAACAGCATAGGGTCAACCAATCTTCATATTGGTTGGCCTGGAACACTAGTGGAGCCATGGTCGATTTCATGACATGCTGTATACATTAAATAGATAAAGTGTTGTTGGGGCAATTGCTCCATATTTTTTTATATTTTTAATTTTGTTCAGGGACTGGCAATTGCCATATTATCCATCAATTGCTCAATGGGTTAGACATGAAAACCCCCCGGTGTATCTCAACAATATCACCTACTTATAACATGGACATAAGAAATTAGATTTTTGGCCCCATATTCTAGGTTCATCATTTAGTATAGCTAGCAATACTAATATTGACCCAGCCTAGGAAAGGTCTAGTATTTCAAAAAAGTCAGAACTTATTTTACTAAGGGTTATCCACCCTTCTATCTCAAAAAGTATTCAGGTAGTATAATTAAGTGGACTTGGAAATTGACTGTGACCTGTAATTTCAGCAATATCATTATTGAATTTGGTGGATATAGGGAATACTTCTGGCCATTAACCATGGGTGGTGGCAGTCACACTCTAGAGCCCAACCGTGGTAATTAGTTATAACAATTTGGGCATCAGTTTCTAATTCATAAACCAATATGTAAGTTTTGGGGAGCGTTCCCTGCGCTTCAAAAGTGAGGTGTTTCATATTGCACAAAAAAGGGCCCAAAAAGGAGGCCCTCCCCTTTTTCACCCAGGGTGATCTTGCCCATATGGTGAACAAATGATGGGTGACGGCCTACCCCTTGTTGGCTCCTCCCTCCCCGCCCTATTTAACCATGAGTGACCTTTTTAAGCGATTCAGGGAAGTGTGTGCTGAGGTTGCGGTGGGAAGAAGATGTAGTCCAAAGGGGTAATGGTGAGCATGTCATTACAATGCCAGTTTTGGGGCCCTCCAAAGGAGCAAAGAGTCTTAAGCAATTGGGAGAATCAACATTAACAGTAAGTTCAGGTTGCGTCATTAAGGCGAAAAATCTAGATGTTTTGGGGAACTGAACCCAATGAAATTGAATGTGAGAAATCCATTTGATAGCTAATGGGACAGGGCCCTATGCCCTGGCCATGGGAGCTTCCAGTCACTCGCCAAATAAAGCAATGCTAAGGTAATCGAAATCACAGTGGGAGGAACAGTTTAGTGAGTAAACTAGAGCGGGAGTCAGATGGCCAGAGGAAGGCTATTTTGGCGTCAGGTTAGTTGTAATATTATTCTGCCAAAGTTGATTGGGTTTGTAACTTTTTTCTCATGCATTTTCACCTATGCAAAGAGCCACTAGGACTTAAGGCAACCATTTATCACTTGTATAGTTGTTGGTCAATACTTTACCTTTAGCTTTCCAAAAACTATCCTATCCCAACTAAAAATTTTCTTTTATTAAACATTTCCAGAATTCGCAGCCTCAGCAATCCTTACCATGTTTCTTAAGTTGCGTCACAATTGGATCTAGTGGCCAGTCTAACCACAATGCTCCTCACTTTTGTTGAATGGGGATATTGCATGTGTGACTATTTTTAATATCTCCATTTTCCAGAGCTCTCTGTTGAAAAGATGTGCTGATGATGTTGGAGATCCTATCTTCCCGTTAGTGAGGTTTTATGACCTCGCCACCTCATCTATCACCAGTGGCCCCATGGCGAATCTTATCCCCTCTATTGTACCTGATAAATCATCATTTCTGAATCTTCTGGGCCCTCAGAGGCAGTTCTTTGGTTGCTTGTCAGGTTGATGGTTTTGGCTTCATCCAGCAGTCATTTTCTGTTTGCTTCCTTTCCGCCTATTTATCAAGTCTTTTTGGAAGGCAATACTCTTGGAATTTTGGTTTATCTTCAGGGTGCTCACGCACCCTGACTGGTATGCCAGTCTCAATTTTTTCTGTCAGTTTTGTGACATAATCTCTAATGTCCAGCTTATTATCTTGTTAGGTTTCAAACATCAAAGGAACTCAATTTTATAGTAGTGGTAGGATTATTAAAAATAGTATAATAGTGGAATAATTGTGAAGGAATTATGTCACTAACAAAAGATCATAACTGGGGTTGTCAAGATCTATGGCTGGAGTAACTAAAGATTACCAAATTGAAGAGTTGACAAGGAGTAGGTCCCAATAGATCATGTACATGGAGGACTAGCGGCGCCATACTTCATATAATGGGTCAGTTCAGTAGAAATCTTAATGCGCTTAATCATTAATTTTTAAGAAATGACATTAGATGGGAGATATTCTGTCAATAATGGCAAGAAAAGGAATTAATTGACTTTGATAGACACTTGAGTTAACAAGATTCCAAACTGAGGAGGAATGGTAGGAACTTGAGAAAATCTACATTAGAAGAGTAAGCAGTAGCAAGTTCTTTATTTTTAAGAATTTTAAACATTTTTCCCTTTTAGTGACAGTAGCTTCAGATTAGGTGAGCAAATCAAGTTTATTTTGAGGCGTTCTGGGTTTGTCAACATGAAGAGCATCATATTATGTGAAAAATTCTTTCTCACCTCATTGCATTATATAATTTTTCATTTTTTACCTTTGTGAAGTAAAATCTTAAAATATGTGCATCTGTATCTTTAGCCCTTCTAAGCTTCTACAGCAATTATTCAGGCCAACACGTGGGGACTTTACAGAAGAGCTATAGTGACTGGAGCTGAGGTATCTCATTTAGCTCTTCTTTTATACCTTGAAAACAAGTAAAGTTGTACTTAAGCATGATCATGTGTACTTAAATCTTGGGCCGCAGTCCAAGAGCATAAGTCATAGAAATTATGGCCTCATTATAGGTAATTCAGTTATTAATAATCAAAGGTTGGGCATGAATTTAAATTGTCTAGAGAATTCTCTTGGAATCCCTCTTCGTTTTGCCATATTGCCATGAAATCCTGCTTTTGGTTGACAAGGCTTACCACTGCCAAATTCTTTAAACAGAGATGTTCAGAATTTCTCTCAGGTTTAATGCTCTCTTTAGTGGGGAGTCATGATTTCTATGTCCATTCTGTTAAGACAGGTTTGGATATACTTCACCTTTTGATAATGGTTACTTCCTCCATCAAGCTAAATAAGAATTTTAGAATTATTTAATACTCTCCTGGCTAGGGGAGAACTTCTCCTTAAAATAGGTTTATAGTTAGAAATAAGTTGAGCTGAAAGAATATTTATGGCAACTTTGGGGACTAGGTTCCCAAGATTCCATTTTGGAAGATTCCCAAGGGTCCTGTTGAATGACTTGGAGATTTATTTATTTTAGTTCATCTTATATCTCTTTCAATATTGATTAAGAGTGTATCAAGGTCTCATGGCTGAGCTGTTCCTTCAGGGCCTGTATTTGAGGTACTGACTTTGAAACTGATGCTCACAGCTGCAAATTAGGACTCAAGGTTCCCATGGGTATGCTCAATACTAATGAGGTGATCATCAGTCATCTTGCTTACACAATAAAGTTATCCATTTCCCCAGTGAGTGCGTCTAACATGAGGTTAGGATTGGCAGTATTTTCATTCATGCAGACTTTGCATCCTGACTATGTTTCTACCTGAACACATAGAAACAGAATCAAGGACAGTATTTTTTTCATAATAGGTTGGAATCTATGAGTGCTGTGATTGAGGAACCTGGAGGTCCTGAAGAACACTGTGAACCTATAGGACCTTAAGACCCATTTGATCTCCCAGGCCCTTCAGGACCCATAGGCCCATGCAGGCCTTTGGTACCTTTGGGTACGCAGGGTCCCTTGGTACTGGGGATGTTTCATCTCAAGAAGAACTCTTGTCAACGCTGTTGTAATTCTCAATGAGAGATCTCAATATGAGCTATTCGTTGAATCAACAGGACATTAGATGTTGGTGGCAGTCTCTTGATTGATTGGTGAGTTGTTGTACCTGACTTTGTACATTGGTTAAGACTTTGTTAGCGTTGATTGATTTGTTCCTTCAAGTAGACAGAAATTTTAAAACCAGCAAAGCAATTTGGATCTGGGCTTCATTTTTAATTGTCAATTGTCCAAAATGCCATCTTATTTTTGTGAACATAGGTGGAGGAAACGTAATAGAATTTGATGATATTAGAATGCAAGTTTTGGGTTGACCCAAGCTGCCATACCACCTTGTGGTGATTGATTTCTAAAAAATGTGGTAAGTAATAATTTCAGAATTTACAAAAAAATTGGAGGCAATGTTCATCATTAGTAACCAGATGCTGGAGAGTAATTGGGAAAGCCATACAGGTTTCTTAAAGTGGAGGGTATGGCCATAGCACAAGATCAGCTGGAACAACTTTTTAGTTAGATAGATTACATCCAGTAGTTGTTGAATGATAAGGTTAATGTTATCATTTTAAGCATAGTATAAGTTTTGAATAAAGGTAATCAAGGAGAACCTGATAATTTCCCAGAATTTCAAGCTTTTGGGATGCATAAGATCAACCTCATATTGTGTAGTTTTAGATCCATATGGTTATGCTCCCCTCTCAATCAGATGAGAAATTACTTGATTAGGATTATTTTTCATTATATGATTGAAATTTTCACCATGAACAACTTGGAGCCCACTGAAGTGAGCACCAAATATTGGCTTTGGGATACAAATTAAGCCAGTGTTCTTGACTCTGGAGCTTAATGATTTTAGACTCAGATGTTACTGATTCTCTCAGTGAGGTCAATACCAGCGTCTAAGCTACAATGTTAAATAACAAGAGAACATAACTCAAATATGTAGTTAACAAGATTAATGTTTTGAGAAAACTTATTTTTGTAAAAACTCTTTGATGTTTATAGGGTGCATGAGAACCATACAATGATTATACTTCTAGATTTTTCACAATCAGGGTCTTTTCAGTCCTTCCAGATTTAGGGTCAAATGATGACTGTCAATACTCTCCGTTGCCTAAAGCCTTGTGACCAATTGTCCTAGAATTTCAGGATATAGTCACTGGGAATCTAAAGCTGCCTCAGAACTATAATACTTGAGTTAATAGGGCGATTGGCACTTTATGATGCTTCCAGATCAGCTTTACCTTAATTGCCTTTAGTCAGAGATTATCATTAAGAAACAGTTATATTGTTGATTGACTCAATGGTACAATTTTCTAGAGCAGAGAGCCCAATTATTATTTATCTAAACTCTGACAAACCACAAGACCCAACTTTTTCATAAAAGCTTAACAAAAAAGTACAACAACAATAAAGTTATTTCTATTGATATTACAAAATAGATGTCAATCTGTAAAGCTAGATAGCTTATGATTCCATCATGGGAATCTAACGACTAATATATATTCCTTATATGTTCATCAATTTTGATTTCTTTATGAGGAAAACGCTTTTACTAACTACTCACTTATAAATATATATTCAATTTTTAATGCATTTTTGTTTTTTTGGAAATAATTTATTATGCGTTTACATAAAAAATGGTTTTTTAAGTCTAGTAATGTATTTTTACTAAACTGTGATTAAATTCCTGTAAATGCAGTTATTATGAGAAGCCAATAGTATCTTAGCTGTTTAAT
Source organism: Massospora cicadina (assembly GCA_022478985.1). Lineage (NCBI taxonomy): Eukaryota > Fungi > Entomophthoromycota > Entomophthoromycetes > Entomophthorales > Entomophthoraceae > Massospora > Massospora cicadina. The sequence continues at coordinate 15,052 of JAKSZP010005343.1, forward strand.
GCTTATGATGCCAATGTTACCATTGTAATTGGTATCAGTAAGTTAAGTTAATCATATGCCACTATAAAAGTTGCTCTAACTCTACCACAGGTACTGTAAGTCTAGGTTTTTAAGTCTTATATAATTAATGTAGTTTAAACTATCAATTTTTCTTGGTTTACTGATCACAGACCAACTTTTGGTTATTGAACAAGTAATCTAGATGAAAACATGATGTTTTTGATGCAGAATTAGTATAATTAATATTTTATTTATATCTTTATGATCACAAACCAGTGCTGACCAAATTTATATAGTATTTGAAAAAATGCGTTTATAAAACATTTCGCTGCTTAAAATGAGGCTAGAACCCCTAAACTCTTCTTTTCTTGAAGCTAGATACTTATTTATTTGGCTAAGGATTTATAAATCATGAAAATAGAGTTTAAACACGCACTATACGTTTTAAAGTAATCATAAAGGGGTATTAAATGTTCTATGTATAAATATCATAAGACACTGTGCTTTCTAAAAAAACTTTTCTTAGAGACAGAGTTATCATTATCCGATGATTTCTTTCTTAGGAAATTACCATGATTTATTTCTTTCCTTACTCTGAGTCTTTTTAGCTTTTTATTCTAGAGGGGTCATTTATTATTCCTTATAAACAATACCTATAAACGAGCCAATTTCACCTATCTAATAAATTATTCTTTCAAACTATAAAAATATAGGCCTTTTTTGTAAACTAAACTTAGCGCATGATAGGGAAAAGCTTTTACCTGTTGGATAAACAGGAACGTCATAAATAAAGTTCTTCTTTTTGTTTATATAACATTAATTTTAGGGTACAAACTCATTTTTGGTTGTAGCTATCTCACCTAAAAGTTAATCTTTTTTATTAGTTTACCTTACTTATTTTAAACTATCAATCCTAATTAAAATCATTTTTAAGGGGTCTCTGTCATATTTACATGACATTATAAAGTGCACCAACAGCAGGGACAAGGCTGGGAGGCAGGAGGTCCAAATGGTCAAATTTCAGGACCTTCCTGACCTTAAGCACACCTTAGATTAACGCTGGGTACAGGCTAGGTAGCCTAAGTTGGTACAAGTGAGGTGCCTTGAGCCCAGCCCTCTGTTTCAGCTCTAGGGCTAAAATGATTGAGCTTTGGATTAAATGATGATGGGTTGATTCAGTTAATTAGGGAACGGAGGTTTGAAACCCATTCCATATATGAAATTGCGAGCTTGGGTCAGTTCAACTTCAGTGAATTACTCAAGTAATGTCAATTTTGAGTTGTGATCCTTTTGGATGGAAGCGTGCACCTATTGGTGCACCAAGGCTTGGTACCACTTCTCAAAATCTAAAATTCCCCCAAGTTAGCTTAAGTATCTTTTCTCAAGACCAACGTTTCTTGTTGGTCATCTTCCTAATAAACACCATAGTCTTTTTTGTGTTATATATATATATGTTGACTTGGGCATACTTGTGCGCGGACCTCTTCAAGGAGGTCTTGTGACGTGTTAGCTGATTTATTTTATTTAAGTTTATTACAGCCTCAGGTACACCGCTGGTCCTACCAGGTTCCCTCCAAACCTGGGCATCAGTGCATTCTACCTCTTTACCAAACTCGGTTAGGAACAGTCCTTTGGACATGACCAAGTTCTGAAGATTGCTCAAGTTATTACTTTCACAGTGCTCAACGCCCTCGCCCTATGTCTTCTTAGCTCCAGCTCCCTCTGCTGGGATATTTTTATGTTCAATTTGACAACGAGTTACCTTGCTTTGGTCCAGTGCTTTGTGCACCGCCAATCTAAGAACTGGAGAGTTATAGATACTCTCTTGACAGTCTCTATACCCTGATAGTTGTTAGAAATTATCATAAAGTTATCTGAAAAGGCCAGTATAAAGAGATTTAATAATTTGGAAAAATTATAAGAATATGATAATATGTCACTTGTCTTAAAAGCGTTAAGCCTGAAAATTTATAGGGCTAGTCAAAATGAGAACAGGCCTAAGGATTTACTTATGTTCCACAATATTTGGCAGTGATTTTTTATAACTTTTATTTGCTACTATATGGCCTGTAATATATAATCTAAATTATAGGTTCAAGAATATATACTGTTTAAATCAGAGATCAAGATATCAGTCTGATCTTCAAATGCATTGACCTTGTCATGGAAAGATATCATCTTTGGTTACCAATAAGATCACGTTTGTGGCATGACAAAAATTGCACCAATACAAATCAATGGTATAATCTGTATGGGTAGAAAGAAATATTTTATTTGCTTAGCTTGCAATGAGTCATGTTAGTATTTTATACAAAATTACTTTTTGTAAGAGAAATTACCAGTTTTTATCCCTGTATCCTTTCTTATATAATGTGATGTTGTATGAATCTCTCAACTTAGTATTTTATACTTGTTTTTATAAGGATTTATTTAAAAAGGTAGTTATTGGTTTTTTATTAAGTTAACTGAATAGTGACACTTAAGTATTTTGCCATAAGGACTTGGGGCCAAGGCTAATTTGAGCTTCCTGAGAATCTTAAAAAAATCTTTATTACTGATAGGTTTACTTAAAACTTCTCTTGTGAGTGTTGGGTATGATCTCTATAGATCAGGGAGTATCCTTCATTAGAGTTTAAACTTTACTGTAAAGGTCATTGCAGTATGATTCTACCACTTCTGTAACTACTTTAGTCTGCATTAATATCATCACTTACTAATATGACTGATTTATGTCCCTCTTTGTTTGCTCTTTTTTATAAGTTGAAGTACTTATTGTAAAGCCTAGATCCTTCTACTACTTATTTCACCTGCCTGTATGTCTTTAATATAGTAACTAAGGGCTTGATGCAGTTAAGTTTTGTTCTTTTCATTCATTCATATATTGCACATTAATTTTATATTTACTTTTTAAATAGGATTATAGATCACTTAAACCACAACTTACTTTTCTAACTTCTTCCATACCCATAAGCGTTCTTCTGCAAGACAGATATGCTGAGGCTTGACACTTTACTTTAAGTATGATCCCAAAGTTCCCATAGGTAACATCAAAACTAAAACACCACAGGTTTTTTTTACCTGCAGGAACACGCATGTGCTTGATGACGTTATATCTTTTAGTAAGCACCTTATTTCATTGCAGGCGTGATGATGGATCATTTTCAAAAATACTTAGGTATAAGGGTTTATCCCTTAAATGTCTATATGTTGCTTTTAAACTAATACTAATTTCATATGGAATGATCTAAATTTAATATCAGTATTGCAAGTATCAATAGCCATGTGGTTGTGGGCTATTATTAGTCCTGTCAGGTTTAGGATGAGAGATATATATAGTTTTTCTATCTTAGAGTACCTTAGGTTCAATTTATATATATTGAGTGGCGCCTACAGGAGGTCCTTGTTGGGGCCACCTTTTATTAGGGCCAGCTCTGACAATAAGTTGCCTAAACTCTATGAAATACTCTGTATATATAATCATGTTAGGAGTAATGTCATAGTCAGTAACTAGTCTATTTACTACCCTGGAGGTTCAGGATTAATCTTTCACTTTGTACACATACCTATGAGCTTGATTTAGACTTACTATTGGTGGAGAGTTAAGTTATAAACTAGAATACTTACCTTGTCTAAGATAACTAAATTTAGATTAAAAGACAATAGAAATTAATTGACCTAAGTTATATCCAATGAGCTTCAAGATAATCTTCATAGTTGCTTCACTTGTTTTGGTAGTGTCCATCACCTGGTTGGCCTACCCTAAATAACTTTCTTAATTTGTTCTAGTATTAGCACCCATTGTTAAGATCTATTGGTTATATTTAAGAATGCTAATACTAGCTCATGTTATTAGGAAATAAATGAATAATTCTCTCATATAGTAAGAAAATAAATTACTAAGGCATATGTTCAGAGTGCTTGATAATAGACCACACTTGTTGACCTAATTATTTTACTTAGTTAAAAAGCAAATTGTCAGTATTTGAGATAATAAGCGAGCTGAGATCACCCCTCCTGAATTGAGCCCTAATAACTCAGCTCATGAGACTTTCAATTTAAACCTTTCACTGAAGGCACCAATGGGATATCTAATCAAGAATCATAACGCGCATTGGAATAGATGATAACAACTTATAAAATTGCACCTCCACTACTAAAATCACGAAAGTCACAACTCCCATCAATGCAGTCATGAGGACATCATCAACAAAGAACATTTGAGGCATTAACTAGGTAATCAATCTGAAAGAATTTGGAAAGTCCTAATGATTTGGGACCGTGGGGTTTTCACGGCATTGTGCCCTCACTCACTTTATAAAATCAAGTCCCTTTAACTCAATAAAGTAGTCTAATTAATCTTTCTTTTTTTCTTCATTGGCCTCTCAATTAGTTTTAAATCTTTGAGTACCATTTCTAACCTTAATTATAGTCAAGAGAAATGATAAGACGACATAAGTGGTGCTCAATACATGGGCCTCTGAGTTATACAGTAAAAACTTCTGTCACAAAAAATGAGAATAATAGCAATCAATAAGTCCAATCCTCTGACTGTTTAAGAAGCGTAGCTCAATGAGGTAACATATCTCAGTACAAGATAACTCCTCAACAGCCTATGAGCTTAACATTTGGGCCACCTTTCAATTCACTCTGTGTTGATTATGATGAGTATTAACTCCAATATGAGATAATTAAAAAAATCATTCAGAAATTTACTAAATGGAATTACACCATAGAAGGCTGCTTTAGTCATTCCTGAGCATCCTCTGTGCCTTCCACAAAGTAAAATTTATATAGCTCAGCTCTATTACCCTTAAGAGAACTGGATTTGCGGAACTAAACGATGTTTCTCAAAGCTTTGTCTATCCAGCCATACAACAAATCCTAATAATAGTTGATCTACATCTTCATGAAATAGCGTGACAACTAAGACTCACACTAACCCTGCTCTCATATATTGCCATTTCTATAATTTTTCCTTCTCCTTTGCCTATGATATCCAGGAAGCCATTGTGGATTACTTTTTGTTGATCAATGTTCTTGCAACTAAATTGCTATGATATACAGTGGAATCTTAGGTTACCTCAAGAACCAACTTTGTCAAAATGTACTTCTTTAGTCCACCTGGAGCCATCTACTCAATCAGATTGAGGAAATCATATGGTTGCTACAGCAACTTTACTAGGATTTATCCTCCCATGATAGCGCCCAAGAAACTGAGGGACCTAGAGGGCCTTAAAGTCCAAAGGTCCTCACAGGCCCCAAAGACATCCAGTTCCTTGGTACTAACTCCTGATGATCTCAATGGCTCCTAGAGATGAGACATTCTGTCGTTCTCTTAGCCTCATGAGACCAAACAAGAAATAATACCCAAGGATGCAAGCTCTGCTAGACTAGGCCACCTATATAATAGAGCTACAATTGACACTTTGTTTGATAGGCTGGATGATTTCAGTGCATGTCACGATTTTGATATGACTGGATGATAATCTTGGGACAGCCAGGCAGAAACCACTGAACACAGTATCAGTTAAAGTATTTTTTTGCCTTGAGATGAGGTGATATTGGGATATAACGAGTATTATTGGATATAATGAGTTTATTGGATCGCCTCTATATAAGGCGATAGGGTGTTGTTGATATTTGATGAATACAAAGTAAATCGCCTACAACTAGGGTGAAAGCAGATTAAGAATAACAAGCCAAATTCGAGGAAAAGTGGCGGAATAGATTAACCTAAGCAATGTGAAATAGTATCACCTGAAGCTGATGTATATAAGCCAAATGGGCGATTGAGAGAGGTAGGTTTTTTAGTGCAAGACGAGTGAGACAGCGAAATGTAGCTGTATTCATAAAATAAATAAAAGAACTGGCTGGGGCAATTGCTCCTATTTATAATACATTTTCAAGTGCATCTGAAGGACTCTCGATCTTCACATCATCTGTCCATTGTTCAGAGGGCTCAACCTGTGTGAATAGCCCGGCGGATCCTAGCAATACTGCCCAAAATTATAACAGTGGTGCTCACTACAGGGGGCCCATTGACCAACCACCCAACACTCTGGAACCCCAGTTGCCAACCATGCCTTGTTCAGGCCATGTCATTAGGAAGTCTTCCCAGAACCCCATACCAGCTGGATATGATGAACTCAAAGTTACCTTGGATGCAATACTCAAAAACCAAGATGAACTCCTTCAAGAACGTAACGTGGTCATGCAACAGCTTGATAGTACATTTAGTCAAATGTGAATCTTGGGGCTACAAAACAAAGAACTTGCTGAATGACTAAATGATACCACCCAGCGGCTGCAATATGCAGAATGAAGATTCTCTACTTCCTTCTCAGTCATCTCACTGGGAGGAAGGTGACTATCAAGAAGATGCATCCTACATAGGAGAAGACAGCGCTGGTCAAGGCTATGACACTCCCAATAATAGCACTAGATATTCATATAAGTCAGAACATCACTTACCTCCAGTAATGGCTGTACCACCTACCACTGACAGTCATGCTACCCTGGAAGCAACAAATATCCCAGTTTCCGCTAATAACACTCCTCATTGAGAATCTACTTTAAGGTCTTATTCTATTCCTCAGTGCGGGCCTAATAACCATGAACAAAAAGAGAAAATTAATGTCAAAAAGATACCCCCATTGACCATAATAGGGACATTTATGGTTTCTTTAAATGGTTTGAGTTTGCTGCGGAAGGAGCCTCCAATAAATAGAAGGCTAAGTTTCTAATATCTGCTCTGGATGTGGGAAGCGCCGATCAGGTCACCTGTTACCTCCCCAGTAGTTCTATATCCTATAAGGATATAAAGGACACCATACTCCACTTGTTTGGAGGAAACTCAAAAATGTTGCAGTGGAAAGCGGAATTCTTAACCATTGGATTCCATTGAAACAAGACTCTCATTGAGTTCGCTGATTAATTCACAACAGAAGCCCATGTGCTTATTGGAGCTGGGTACTTAGTGGAAGCTGACATATGCATTGCCATGTATGATGCAGTGAAGCCATATCGTGAACTTACTAATGTTATTTTGACACTTCTGAACGATGATGTACCTCTGCTTAAGATTGTACAGTTTTTACGTCAGGTATCTCCTAACTTTTCACCGCCAAATTTGAATTGCAAGACTACCGCTGCCATGGAACCCTCTTATTCTGGAGAATACTATTGTCCACCTCCAGCTTCATTTAGTAATCCTCGGCCTTACTATAACTCTGCGCCTTGTCCTAGACTAAATTATAATCAAAAGTTTAATCAGCATCAATGGGCTGGCCATGACAACTGCCAGCAACCTAGTTATCGACCTGGACCCAATTATGCTGACCATCAACAATCAGCTTACCAACCTGGAACTGGGTATACTGAGTGACCCCAACCCTTCCAGTCTGGACCTGCTTATGCTAACCCAGGACATGGTTCCTATGAGGTCAACTGCTACAAATGCGGTCACCCTGGTCATTTGGCAAAATTCTGCCACAATCGCTGAGTGAATTATGTACAACAAGACCAATACTACCAGGAAAAGATGGAGCGGAGTAGAGATGGGATCCTCTATCTCTGCAATACACACTCAACAAGTCCCCAAATCAATAGTAGTATATCCTGCAAAAGTTTCTCAGTACAATGATGGAATTTTATACCAGCAGCAGGTTGGAGGAGTAAACGTAGTAACTGAGCTCAAGCTAAAGCGGTGGCAAAAGAAGAGCCCCTCAATCAACCAAAACCCTATGCCTGTCAGATGCTTGATCAAGCGTCCTTGGAGCAACTTGATCCTGCCGCGGATGCACCAACTCTGAAAGGAGTAAACGTCGCCCTTCCAGTAGATACCATTGTCAGAGAATACCCCAAGTTGGAGAGGGGATTATGAATTTTCTTGGGAAAAGAGAGCCCATAAATGTTCACTTAATAAACAGTCAATATTCTTCTTATTCTGAGTGTACATACTGTGATATTTTTGTAGTGAAAAATAGAGTTCTCGCTATAATAGATACTGGTGCTTTAGTCAACATAGTTTCCACTAAGTTAATGCAAAAAGTGACGTTGAAATCTGATGCAGACCATCGCATGGTTTACAGAACTGCTGGAGCTGTAAGTACTGTCTCCAAGGGAGCTTATAGTGCGCTGCCTCTGCTCTTTGGGTCCATTGTCGTTGTGGCTCCAGCAATTGTGTTACCAAATGAACACTACAACATATTAATTGGGACTGCTTTTCTACATCATTTCAGGGCTATTGTTGATATGATGGAGGAGACTCTCGACATCTTGAGACAGCAGATCCCAATATACTTTGCTACTAGGGGAGTACCAAAGGATTTGGTGCATGCAAGTCATATCAACCTCACCTACAGTGATGGGGTATGGCCTGTTTGCTACCATCGACTGAAGTGCAAAACTTGGGCCCTTCCTCAGCAGATTTATGAATATCAAGGGATACCTCTTTGAGCGGCAGGGCCCATATCCATCCCTTCTGACAATCAAGTCTTAGTGAATAATGAGTTAGAGGTAGAAGTGCCAAGTGGGTTTTACGGGGAAGTTATTGGGCTCTATCATCAAACATGGTTTGAGACGCATGTGGCTCAGGAATTATACTCCTGGGACATGGGGAGATAAAGGTTCTGTTAGCAAACCTGCAGAGCTAACCAATGAAAATCCGCTGCCGCCAAACTATAGTGTATCTACATCTGATTCCCATAGACGAGGTCCATCAGGTTCATGGTTATAGATCCTTGGATGAATTTGGACTACCACTCAAACCATCTGTTAATGTACTAATGGTGGTCCCATGGAGTAATTTAACGGGATTAACAGATGAACAAAAAGATCAAGTAATGACTTTATTTCAGAAATACAAGGGATTTTTGCCGTTAACAATCACGATTTAGGGTGTGCTTGGGGGTGGTCCATCAATTGAGCACTGAGGATCATCCTCCAATAAGGTCTCAACCAATCCCCCGCTCTTGGGCAGCAGAAGATGTGGTTACTGAAGAAATCAATAAGTTATTACAACAAGGGATGCTTAAGACATCTAAGAGCCCATGGGCTTCGCCTGTTCTAATTGTAAAAAGAAGGATGGCACCAACCGGGCAGTAATAGACTATCAGAAGCATAACAGTATTACAAAAAAGGATTTATACCCCTTGCCAAGAATTGATGATGCTCTGGACCAATTAGGGGGTGCCCGCTACTTTTCTGCTTTAGACTTAATATCAGGCTACTGGCAAATCAAGTTACCCTTGGTGGAACAGGAAAAATGCGCTGTGATCACCTATAAGGGCCTTTTTCAACTGAAACAGATGCCTCAAGGACTGTGTAACGCTCCTGCTACTTTTCAGCGGGCCATGGACACTATTCTTGGTGACCTGAAACTGTCATGCGTCCTAGTATACCTCAATGATATTAACATTTCTCTCAAACCTTTTCAGAGCACCTAGACCACCTTGAAGCAGTATTCCGTTGGCTGGCTGAGGCGAACATAAAAATTAAACCTCAAAAGTGCAACTTTTTCAAAGATCATCTAGAATACCTGGGTTTTGTGGTAGACTCTACTGGGCTGCAGCCACAACTGGCTAGGTGGAGGCCATTAGCAAAATGGCTACACCTAATAGTAAGCGCGACTACAGGTATTTCTGGGAATGGTCAGTTACTACTGACGCTTTATCCCTAATTTTAGCTGTATTGGGGGCCCGCTATTTGAGTTGTTAAATAAGGACACTGTATTTGAGTGGATGGAACATTATCAATCCACTTTCAATGCACTCCATATGGCGTTGAGCAGTGCACTGGTGTTGCGATATCCAAACTTTGACTGGGAGTTTATTGTTCAGATGTATGCACCCCTTTCCGCTGTTGGGGCAGTACTTTCTCAGAAAGTTGATGAGGGAGAAGAACATCCTGTTGCTTTCTGTAGTCGTATTCTGAACTGTCATGAGCGTAACTATACTGTGACCAAGCGAGAGTGCTTAGCAGTAATATACACATATAAACAATTCAGAGTCTATCTGCATGGGATAAAGTTTAAAGTCATAACCAATCACGCGTCATTACACTGTTTGCAAAATCTCAAAGAACCAGAAGGACGGTTGGCTCAATGGGCTCTCAGGTTACAGGTTTACAATTTTGAGATTCTTTATCAGACAGGAGCAAAGCATCAGAGTGTGGACTGTTTATCTTGGTTACTGACTATTGCGGTGACAGCGGACCTTAGTGACGTGATGTATGATAAAATGCTCATTGGAAAATATAATGATGAACTGACCCAAGTAATCAAAGTGTTAAACAAATTGCGCACGAATACCTTCCAATGGAATGGAGAACTGTACAAGCAAATTTGCAATACTACGGTGAATTTCCCACAGCCCTCCGCATGGCTGGAAGTCATTATGAGCGCTCACAGGGCAGTCAGGTATGGTGGCATGCATAAGACTATGGAGTTGTTACGCCCACAATACTATTGGGAAAGTATGAGTTTTGATGTGCTCAAAACTATTTCCTGATGCCATCAGTGCCAAGTGGAGAAACTGTTCTGCCGTATGACATCATATTGGTTAGTGAAACCACATTTTGCTTAGCATACGGTCTCCCTTAATATCGTTGGCCCCTTGCCAACAGGAGCCAACTGTTGTAAGTATATTCTAGTGGCTATCGACCACTTGACCTGGTGGGTTGAAGTAAGGGCAATACGAGATCTGGAGGCAGTGACAGTGGCTAAATTCGTGTTGGAATGCATTATTCAGTGGCATGTTTGCCCTCAGTTTATTCTCACTGACAATGGCACCAACTTCACCTCGCACATCCCTCCCAAGCTGAATGAGCTTATGGGAATCCGGAGTTTTGATGACCCCATACCACCCCAAGTCCAATGGAATGGTCAAACAAGTGAATGGAACTCTGGTGAACATACTCCAAAATTAGTAATTGATCGCCCTTCTGAATGGAGCTCTCTTCTTTCCACCGCCGTGTTTGCTTATAACATTAGTTACCATTCCACCATGGGGAAGATCCCCTTCCAATTACTATATGGCCAACAACCAGCTCTTCTGACGCTGCTTTATGTGTGTGTGTAGAAGACACTGGTGGACTAGAACCCCATTACTATTTGACTAATCTCACAAATATTCTGATCAAGCTATAAACTGAAGCACATTCCTTCATCTTGGCTAAGAAGATTAGGAATTAGGCCGCTGATCAGGTACGCCATAGTGGGTTGGTGCCATTCAAGGAAGGCGATATAGTTCTCTTTCATGATCAGCATGGATTTGGGTGGAAGCATAAGCTGGCTAGTATCTGGATTGGCCCATTTTAAGTAATAGAGAAGGCTGGAGTCAATGCGTATACTATTAAGGATCCTACAAGTGGTCAGATCATTAACCAAGTACAAGCAAAGTTCCTTAGACCTTACAAACAATAGGATCTTATCGTCCAGTCAAGGAGGGGGTAATGTCATGATTTTGATATGACTGGACAATAATCTTGGGACAGCCGGGCGGAAACCACCAAACACAGTATCAGTTACAAATATCTGATTGCCTTGAGATGAGGCAATATTTGGATATAACAAGTCTTATTGGATATAATGAGTTTATTGGATCGCCTCTATATATAAGGTGATAAGGCGATGTTGATATTTGATGAATATGAAGTAAATCTCCTACAACTAGGGCAACAGCGGATTAAGAATAAGAAGCCAAATTTGAGGAAAATTGGCGGAATAGAATAACCTAAGCAATGAGAAATAGTATCGCCTGAAGCTAATGTATATAAGCAAAATGGGCGATTGAGAGAGGTAGGTTTTTTAGTGCAAGATAAGCGAGACAGCGAAACATAGCTGTATTCATAAACTAAATAAAAGAACTGGTCAGGGCAATTGCTCCTAAATTAATATATTTCCAAGTGCATCTGAAGGACTCTCGATCTTCACATCATCTGTCCGTTGTTCAGAGGGCTCAACCTGTATGAATAGCCCAGCAGATCCTAGTGATACCGCCCACAATTATAACAGTGCTTTTTCTAAACTCATAGATGGCCGCACCTTTGCAACTTGAGGAAGTCTTGCAAGGTTTTGAAGCCCTTAAGTGACTGTTAAAATAAGTTTTTCTCCAACATACTAAAACCAAGCCTGAAAAATCATGTTGATCTCAGGCCTCTTTTACCTTTTTAAACTGCCATTGGGATGTAGTTCAGTTGGACTCAGAAGGAATGAGATGGCAATTGGACTAACAGGCCCCTCATACTATGCTGAAACTGAGACCTTAAGCCTTCTCTGGTCCCTGCTATCAATACATATTCCATACCTATTGGGATAATTTAAGCTTAGATTAAGAGGTGATATAAATCAAGGCATAAAGTTATAGCCTCTTTTTCTATACGCGCAAGAGAGTTTAATGGAGGTGCCACTAACTGTCAAAAGTGGAAGCATATCCAATCCTGTCTAATAACACGTGCCATGAAATTATAACTCCCATTTATGAAATTTACACTTTAAAACAAGTCTGTACCGCACTAATCCAGAATTTTGGAAGCAACCAGACTTTGATCAATCAAAAGTAGGCATTAATGGCCATTCTTTTGACTAAAGTTAAAAGACCTTTTGAGTTTTCCAGAAAAATTTTATACCAAGCACAACCTTTGTTAACTCTAACTGTATTATGCTGAATGACACTATTCATCTGTAATCTCTACGTTAGATCTTATCCTGAGGTCCAACTACATATGATTGGCTGAAAGAGTAACTTCACATACATTAGAGAAATTAAGGAAGCTCTTAATGAAAATCCTGCGTCTACAATGAATTACAAAGCCTCTTCTTCTACCTCTCCCGAACATCCATGAGTCTACATGGTTAAAAACCAGTAGAATCTCAAACCTTAGTGCACCTACTTTAATAGATTCTAGCATACCTAAGAATTGTTGGAAAAGACTTTCTGAGAAAGAGAAAAGAGCAGTCAACATTAATGATGATGCGCTTCATGTAGACATCCCTACATTGCCTCAAAAACATTAAGCAACCTCTAATAAGTCTGATGTTGTGCTGAGGGAGATGTATTGGTACAAATTGAAACAAAGATTACAATATGGCTTACTCTTATTCATATAAATATACTAGTTTATTACTATGTCCCCTCAGTTTGGAACTTTAGTCACACGATTCGCTGTTTTAGTTCACAAAGTTTTATCCACGCCATTGTTGACAGCAGTTCCCCTATTAATATCGTTCCATTTAAGATGATGAGCCGCATTAAGGTAGCTCCTAACTTACTCAATACACGGAATATGGCACATTTGAACTGCGATTCGCTCAGTCAATTGGGGCCTACTCCATACTACCCATTTGCTTTGGCGAGTTGTCATTAAATAGCTTGGCTGTTGCATTAGATAATCTTTTTATGACCTCCTCCTTGGAACCCATTTTCTCCGTGACTATTCCACCATTGTACATTGTGATAAAGGATTTTTATCACTCATAGGACATAGGGGTCCATTGGTTTTTGAAACTTTCATCAATGACAAGTCACAGGGAAAAACTCTGGCCTTACTGTTAAACAAAAGTCAGATCAACAGGCTCAAATACCACATAAGGGGTTCTCAAGTATCTGTTCCACCTCCTGTGATAGATGGCCAAGAGGGTATGCCTATCAATTTGCCAAAGCTAACTATATCGCCAAAGTCCTAGGTCATCATTAGCGCCAAGTTACATTTCTTATTTCCTTGGGGAAATTCCTAGAAATATGAGGCATGGATAACCCATCAGCTAATAAAAACCTTCCCGGGAATTTTAATATTGTTTTTGCTGGATCCATATTGGAGCTGCTGACCAACCCAATAAAAAATTTTTGGGGCCCAATACTCCAGCCGCTTATGTCTAGCTTTTTTCTGTAGAAGCCATTGATGACGTATATATATTATTATAAAGTCTAAGGGATTTTAATCTAGAACTGACCCCATCAGTAGCTTTAAATTAAAACGCTGTTAATAGAGAGCTCACCAGTGCTTAATAGAGCTGAGTTGAGCAATTACTAGAAGTATACAACAATCTTTTTTTAACCTCCACCTTTTATTGGTATAATGAATGGCGGTTTACATCATGTTGCGACTGGGGACGCTCAACCCAGACAATCCCATCCTTACCAAAAGTTTAAGAAGAAGAAGCTCCTGTGTCTGTTGATATTGAAAAGCTACTTAAAGCTGGGTTACTAATGCCTTCCCGTAGCCCTTTACTACCCTCTCTTGTTAGGTTAAAAAGGGATGGTAGTCATTGCATAGTGGTGGACTATCAAAGGCTTAACTCCATTACCAAAAGGACAGTTACCCTTTGCCACAGGATGATGACTATCTCCACTTTCTTGCCAAGTCCTAAAAACCCTCTTCTATGGATCTCACTAGTGGATACTGGAAAGTAGAGCTAGCACCTGAAGATTGATCCAAGTGCATGGTCATAGCCAATGAGAGTCTATTAAAGCCAACTAGGATGCCCCAGTGTCTTTTTAATGCTCCTTCCACCTTCCAAGGCGGCAAGGACGAGATCCTGGGGGATTTGAAGATATCCTATGTCATTGTGTACCTTGATGATACTAATGTATTCTTGCAAACCTTCAATGGCCATATAAATATCTCCTATTAGTTTTTAATCCTCTTAGGAAAGCCACCATAAAGACTAAGCCTTTGAAGTTCGCTTTATTTAAATCCAAGCTAGAATTCCTCGGGCAAAAGGTCTCAAATGTATTGAATTATGCCCATTACTGATAAAGTTGCAGCTATTAGGAAGATGTCGTGCCTCAAAATCTCAGAGATATTCAAGTGTTCCTGGGCAAGGTAGGGTATTAACATCGGTTTATCCCTCAGTTTTCCAACTTGGTTGAACCCCTTGTCTACCTTCTACAGAATAATGTGCCTTTTGAGTGGCAGACTGAACAAGAACAGGTTACTACGCTGAGGACTGCTCTTTTTAGTGAGCCTATATTAGATCATCCATGTTTTAATCGCCATTCTTGCTATTAACTAATGCTAATGATGTCACATATGGGTTATCCTAGCTCAAAACGATGAACGTCAAGCCAACCATCTAGTGGCTCACTTTAACAAAACCTTGAGCAAGATTGATATGGTTACAGTGCTACAGAGCGTATGTGCCTGTCTTTTTGATTGACAATCAAGCATGTCTGGCCTTAACTATATGGTACCAATTTAACCATCATCACTGTCCATTCCAAAATCCAATGTTTGCTGAAAATAAAGGGCCTGGATGTCAAGTTAGTAAAGTGGGCATTTATACTACAGAACTATAGTTTTTACCATTCTCCAGAATGCAGGAGTAATATATCAGAATACTGCCAGTCTTTTGAGGATGCTGGTGCTGGCCACTTTAACCTCCAAAGAAAACTGACTATATGTTTTATTGGCTGGACTGAATTTTGGGAGTTGGAAAAGACTGAGATAAAAACATAGCTACGGAAAAATGACTAGGACGCCCAAGTGAAAGAGGGTCTCAAAAATTCTGGTGGTGGATAATGCTCACTGGTGCTAATTGCACAGGATTAGACAATTCAGCAGAAACAGGATATAAAAACTCTCAACTAATATTAAAATAGATTATAGTGCAACATGAAGAATATGTGAGAAATTTATATACTAGGAAAAACGGGGTATAATTTTATATATGTTTTTATTAGTAATACTGGCGGGATAAAAAGTGAACCCTCTCGATAACTTGGTGCTTAGTATTTTAATGTGTTGAGGCTCAAAGTTTGGATCAGGCTAAGAATGTCCAAATTAGGGACTATGGGGATTAACCCTATTGGAGCTCTTGAGACTTACCTCACTTTAATGGAATGGCTAATGGAGGGCAAAAGCAGGTCAGATAAACCCGTGAGGTAAGGTTATTTATATTTTGCCCAATCATTTGGCAGGAAAATATTTGCACCTTTCTGGAACCATCCAACCCTATAAAAGGGGCAGGTCTCTGCGTGTAGGTTGCACTAAATTAGCTGTAAGATGTGGAGGGACCTCAAAATAGCTCCCCTGATTCTAGTGACAATTCACCACAATTTGACTGTTCGGACTTGTGCTATTTGCCTAAGAAGTATTATCAAAGTGTCACCCCAATTTGAGGGGTTCCACTGGGAATTGACAAGGGTCTTTTGGCCAATATTTTCATTGTTTATCTCTGAGCCGCACTTATTAATACATTAGACTTGTAATTGTCCAACATTACCCCCTTCAAGTGTGGTAGGGAGGAATAAGGTCACAAGAACTGTCCATGCACTCAGTTAGTGTTAAACCCAGAGTCAAGGGATAATGGAATACTCATCCCCTTGCTTATAGGGGATAACGAAAGCCCCTTCCCATATGGACCCAAGCTTTCCCTTCTAGGCATGATACAGTTGTGATAGTAGAGTACCAAGTCTGACACTAGGAAGGTTGGGAGAGGTGGCCAGAGTTCATTGGCATCTTAGCCCTATTTAGTGACAGCTTTTGCTAAATTAGTCATCGCCTCAGACTGTAAATGATGATGTGCTGCGCCAACTTCTTCATGGCTTGATCTGGAACATCAGTAATAGCATAAAAGCATCTTTAGCTTGTAAGAATGCACCCCAGGTTCTCAACCATACAACACATGAAATGAAGGCATCTTGAGGATCTGATGGTAACTGATACGGTAGGTCATAATGGCACTGGGTAATTAAAGATCCCATTGAAGAGGGTCTGAGTTGGCCATTTTCCGAAGTATAGAGCCAGAGTCTCATTTACTCTTTCTATGGCACCGTTAATATATGGGTTATATGGGGCTGAGAAGAGTTGTTGTGCTCTCATGGAGGTGGTAAGGAGCATTATCACTCAGGAGATAAAATATTTCCCATTATCACAAAGGAGGATTTGAGGGAAACCACGCCGCATGAAGATATAATGATGTAGGAAGGTGGCAGTGGCTTTAGCAGTATGAACATGGAGAGCAAAAGATTCAACACATTTGGTGAAACGATCAATTCTGATCAAGATATAGCAATTCCCACCTATAGTCTGAGGGAGAGGACCTACTACGTCCAAACTTACGGTGTGAAAGGGTTGTTGGGGCGTTGTGGGTTGATATTTGTTAAAAATCAAGTGGCTTTGCTGCTCATTCACAAATATTAACCCCTAAAATTAATAACTGCACAGGTCTAATGCTGTGCAATCCTCACGTTTTCTGATGATATATATATGTTTAATGGTATGAAATCTATTATCCATATTTGAATAGATCACAAGCATTATGTCCAACGCTTGACCAAGATTTCCCCATGAAATACTATAGATATCATCAATAGAAATTTATTCCCTTAGCCGCCTAACTTGTTCAACTCTCAGATCCTAATTTACGGCCTTTCCTTTGGTGACACACAGTTGGAAGCATTTTTTGTCTTGTCTCAGCATCTCTTCTTGAGATCCTTATTCCATACTCTTTATCCTATTAAAGAGTCTCCAATTAAAGCACACACTAATAAATTCCTCAAAGATGAATAGAACAAATAAGTTTTTCTGCTAAAGTATGGCATGTTATTAAGTAATTTCTCAAGAGAATTTATAGAGAAATATGGCACCCAACCCTTGGTTAGCACCTCAGCGATGAAATGGCAGATGTTGACACTAAATTACCCTATGTCATCTCATCAGCAATGATCTTCCCCATCCTGAATAGGATTTCGTTGTCAGAAATCCTCAAGCCCTAAAATGGAAAGAATCAAAAAATGTGTCCCTAATGCTTTCTACTCGATCCCAGCAACCTACCATATTTGGCAAGCGACCTGCTTAAGTAATGGGACTTGTTACCCATTGTAGCAGGTTGTAAACTAACAAATCAATTTGCTAGTTGCAGGTGGCATCACTCGCATCACAACTTGCTCCTTAATTTCCCAATCAATTAGTGATGAAACTTGACCAATCTCAATTGGTACACCTGATAGTTAATTATTAATCAACTATCAGATGCCCCAATTTTGGTGGCAACACTTACCAATGAGATCTTAAGCATTCAATTAGATTATTCGCTGATGGATCCAAACCAAGCAAATTAAAAAAATCCCCCAAACATTGTTAACATGAAATCAGGGTCAACTGATATCCAATTCACTCACTATAGGGAATTATCTCCTAGAAACCCATGATAATCTAAACGGTTGGGAATTTGGGCAAAAATACCAACACATCTCCCCTCATGCCTAAGTTTTCAGCGAGAATATAATTGGGACAGGAGAATACTGCTTTGAACACTAGGTCAAATACTTCTTTAGTTCAGATGGATTACAGTCATTTGGTTCTCAACGCTGCTCAGGATGACCTTTGGCATGTGGCTCTCTTCCTCTTCCTCCTTGCTATGGCTAATCAGAGCGCAGTTCTCATGAACTTCCGTCATTCCAGGATGATCAATTTACTTGTGACAATATTAATCCCAGGATCAGGGTTTCCCCCTGTCAGGGCATATGACCCACTGTCATATTCAGGATTCTTTTCCAGCTTCCTCAATTTCCTGATTTTCCTCCTCATCCTTGAAAGGAGATTCTTGTTGATGATGTTTGTTTTGCAGAAAAATTAAGAATACTCATTTGTATCTGCTTTTGTTATATTCTCATAATATTTTTATTGGATAATATTTTGCTTTTTTTTCCATAATGATAACATTAGTTACCACAATTCAATTTGAACAGAAATTTTCTGATAATCACACAGGAGAAATAGGCGATTTCAACAAATCCCCATTAACTTGGCAAAAGCCATATCAGGATTTGGAAAAAATGGTGCGCTGAAGGGCAAGAAATGATCTGGAGGAGGTCTGGGAACCATTGATTCCAAGAAACCACAAGCTCAGACACTGTCCAGGTTTGTGGAGTTCACCACTAAACAAACCTTATACATGGAAATCCAGTATCCTCAACCCCTATCAAAGGTAAAGCATGGGCTCTGACTTTTCTTAGGGTTTGTTCCCCAACTCTGTGGGAGAAGGTGGGTGAGGCACAAGCCTCCCTTTTTCCACATGCGGTGTATGTTACCACCCACACTATCTACTATGGCTGGATCAATATGGGATTTAAAACTGAAGAAAGTGCAGATGCCACCGCAAAAGTCTGCGTCAAAATTGCCCTCCCCATTGCAAAAAAATTTGCGCACCGCGCACACCATATAGAACAAAATGAACACTTTGTTCATCTCCTTCAACTCACTCCCTACCAACTTTCCACACAAGGTAATTGAGGAGGAGCTTTAACTTGGACTTGCCATCTATGAAGAAATTAAAAAACTCAAACTACTGCAGTTTTACCTGATGCCAAACCTGTGCAAAGGAAAGGCAATCACCATAATTAACTTGATCCCCAAGGTGGTCGTGGAATTCACAAGAATCCCACGTACAAGTGGTGTTTCACCTCCAAGATGGGGGAGTGTCAAAGGTATTTTGTGTCACACCAGGAACGTGCACCGCCTATCTGCAACCACTGCAAAACATTGGGGCACAATGAACACGCATGTCCTGTGAAGGAGGGCATCTTGCCCCTCAGACTTCTGTGATGACGCATGGACAAAGATGACAAAGACTTCTCCAAAATAATCGACACTAACCACCCCTTCCTCTGGAGAGTATGGACAATACATCCTCATAGACCCAGTATCACCCAAATTACGCAAAATGGTACAGAAAGCCCTTAAATGGGCGGCGACTAAGGTTGCACACTTGTGGCCTCCTCCATTGGCCCCAGCCAAATTCAGGGGGACATAGAGGAAATTAACTGAGCCAAACAATTAGAGCAGAATGACCAAGCGGAGGAGGACATGGAGAAAATTAACTGAGACGACCAATCAGAGTAGAATGCTTAAGCTGGAAATTTTCTCAACAATTTGACTAAATAACCACATGGTATAATGTAAGAAAACTTAGCAGGACAATTTAGCTTCACTATGGGTGAAAATGCGGAACCCACATTTAAAAATTTGAACCCTGCAATCACAGAAAACAATCAGAACACTGCAACAAACCACCATGAGTTACAAGCGGGAAAATTTGCTCAAATCATAAAAACTGCAAGACTCATGTGAAATTAGCGCAGGGTAAGTGTTAGAATTTTTGCTCATATTCCCAGCCTGCTAGATTACCAGGGATCGCTAGGGGAAAATTCCCTAAGGCGAAGTGAATTGAAATTGGTTGGCCTGAGTTTCAGAGTAACTACGGTTTGGGGGATTTTGGGATATTTTCCTGGTCATATCCGTTGGGAATCAATCTGGAAGAATACTTAAGATCTCATCGGGCAGAGTTGCTGACAAAATAGGGGCATCTGATAGTGATTAACTATCAGGTGTACTGATTAGTATTGGTCAGGTTTCATCACTGACTGATTGGGAATGAATAGCAAGTTTCGAGGCAAGTGATGCCTCCTGCAACTAGCAAATCGATTTGGTTGGTGCGTGACCTGCCTTAATGGGTAATAAGTCCCATTACCTAAGCAGGTCGCTAGCCAAATATGATTGGTTCACTTAGATTGAGAGGAAAATATTAGGGACACGTTTTCTGACCCTTTCCGTTTAGGTCTTGAGGATGTCCAACAACAGAATCCTATCCAGGATGGGGAAAGCTATTGCTGCTGAGATGAGGACGGGTGATTCAATGGCAACAGCTGCCGTTTCATTGAAGAGGTGTCAACTGAGGGTTAGACGACCAAATCCCCACTATAAATTCCCTAGGATTCACTATAATAAAAATCAGTAATTATGAGAGCAGATATATAGTTCTAAGTTATTCATCTGATATATAGTTTAAGAAGTAAGTTATCATCAGCTTCCATTGTGCTATTCTACTCAAGAACATAATTGATGTGTGCGATAATTGGAAGACTCTTAAAGAAAAGAGTAAAGATCTGAGTGGGGATCTAGAGAAGAAGGAGACACAATTAGGGAATTGCTGCCAACTGTGTGTTGGACCAAAGATACTGTCATCAGGGAATCTCAGCGAAGATTGGGTTGGACAGAATGAGGGAACAATCCCTACGATTATGACATCACAAGTATTTAATTGGGTATACTGGCTGAGCGTTGGGCCGAAGTATAAGGATTCATACTTGACTATGGATAATAGTCGTCATACTGTTATCAATTAATTTTATTCTACTATACAAAGCAGATGAAGTGCACGAGGAAACTGAACTTGTGCAGTAAAAAGGTCACTAGGGTTGTTGCTGATAAGAACCCTCAAGTAAATTTTTACAGTAAGGTATTGGACAATGACACAGAGTGGGCTAGCCCAGTGACATGGAGCAAGTTCTAGAATATATGTGATGAGTTAGGGCTGAGTGGCCCTACCAACCACTCCTGAGGCGTTGTGGGCACCTCAGTGTCAATAGGGACACTAGACATCGTGGGAGCCAGGGCTCAAGTGTCCTAAGCCAAAAATCTGGACTTCCTGCAAAAACCCCTTTGTAGAAATCTTAGCAATCCAAGAAAACCACTGTCTACAAGGGGAAGAGGAATACTGGTTAGCCAGGGTCTCACCATCCCTATTGGTATGGACATCCCACTTTGGGGTGGTCATCCTAAATAACAAATTAAAAATTCACTAACTCCTCTTCATATCTGCATGGCCACATGCTGGTAGCAACGATCACAAGCCAAGAGGACACAATCTCAATAGCATGCATCTACGCACCATGCACCGCAGCCAAGAGGAAAGAATTCCTTAAAACCATCACAATACTCACCCTCCCACCAGATACCATCCTGTTGGGCAACTTCAACTGCTGGGATAACTCTAACATGGACCAATGGCCTAACCCCAGGGGATACCCCCCAGGACACATTGAGTTCCATGTAATGAAGACATCCCTTGGCCTACACAAAACCCTCCCCCTGGGTCACTACTCCTTCCCCACATGACCCGCTCCAACATACATGAGGGAACGCTCATCTCAATGAGCCGCATCAGCTTCATCCTCATTCTGAAAAACCACCATTTGAACATCTCTAACTTCTCAACTAAAAAGATCAATTTCTCTGACCGCCAACTCGTTTCAGTGCAGCTTTTGCCAACCCAAACTCCCACACAGGCGTCGACATTGAGAAAGCTACATTTTAAAAACATAAAATTGCCCAAAATATCTGAAAGGGTCAAACATGAGGCCATGAACCCAAAATTTTCAACCCCAATCATATGACCCCATAAAAATCTGGGCAAATTTCAAAGCCAAACTAATAAATAAATCTTGCCATTTCGCCTCGCATAAGTACACCGCCAACTCAGCCACAATTAGGCACACCTTGGCGAAACTGGACCGCCTTGAGCTCAACACCCTGAAGTCTGGTTATAGCCCCAAATGGGGTCGCAAATGGACGGAAATATCCACCCGCCTAAACGCCCTCATCTTCAAACACCAGTACAGAATCAAAGTATCAAGAAAAGGTAATTTCATAAAAGAAGGTGAAAACCTTCTTGACACACTTCTTCTGCCAATTACACTCATGCAGCAATCAGCCCGCATGCACACAGGTCTGCAAATATGATGGCCTCGTGGCAACTGACCCAGTGGAGATCAAGGCGGAAGTACATCACTACTACATCAAACTACACCACGACACCCCAACTGACCCCCAAAAAATAAAAAAATTTATGCACACCACTGGAATAAAAAAGTGCACCGTTGGACATTAAACTCTTAAACCTAATCACACAGGAGGAGCTTTGGGACACAGTCTGCAGTGCATCACGTAGGAAATTCCCAGGGCCTGATGAAATACCTTATAAATTCTACAAAAAATACTTCAAGCAAGTCGCCCCCTTCTCTTGGAATCAATGACCCAGTGCCTGCTGGAGACACACATCTACCTGGTGGTCAGGAATCCTATGTCAAAACCCTGTTTAAAAAGGGCGACAAACTGGACCTAACCATCTGGCGCCCAATTGCACTCTCTAAAACTGATACAAAAATACTTACAAATATTTTAGCCACCATATTAGGCACAATAGCCTCCAAAGTCCTGTCGCCTAATCAGTTTAGGTTCATACCAGGGCGTTTAATATGAACTGATTTACACTCCATCGCCAACATATGCCGGTCCAAAGCAACAGAAGTCATGGTATCTCTAGACAAGGAGAAGGAATATGACCGCGTTAGTTGGCCGTAATTGTAGGAATGCCTAAGCGCCTTCAAACTCCCACCCAGATTCATAAACTGGGCGATGCTCCTTACAGAATCTTCATCCATGGCTGTATGCGGCCCTGGCTTCCTAACTAACAAAACCATACCACACAGAGGGCTCAAACAAGGGGACCCCCTCAGCCTAATGCTGTTTAACTACAGTATTGATCCAATCCGTTGCATCACTCACGCCTCATGGGCATAACTGCACAATGCCAACCAACAGTCAAGATACTAGCCTTTGCAGATGACTGCGTGACAGGTATAGCTAACAACAATAATGCCTGACAGCTGGAACGCACCCTAGAGGAATATTTAGTTGTGAGCAAAGCGTCTCTCAACAAAAGGAAAATGGAAATAATCCTCCTAAGAAAGTACTCTAACAACTGGGCAACAACACCCAAACCTCACAGCCCCCATAAAAGAACAACCCACTCATCCTACCCTTCGCACCACCTTCTTCAACCAACCCTGTCCGCCACCTTAGGATATGGCTTGAAACAGGGGAGTATGCCAATGAGACAATTGAGAAAAATCTACTACAGCGGGTGTCCAACTGCATTGCCATTTTCAAGGGAAAATCCACAGGACTAACAGGGCGAGTAACAGTTGCAAATCACTCATCCTCTCGATGCTGTGGTTCCCCACCCAAGCAAACTCCTTCTCACCTACATTCATATCCTCAATCCGCGCACTTATCCAGGGATGGCTGTGGCCTAAGTCCTGGCCACCTGTACTGGTGAAAACATCTTTGGCTTACGCTCCAGCGGAGGCATGGGCCTAATAAACTTTGAGGTACACGCCAACCGCATATTGGGCACTTGTATAGAGGAAGTCCTAGCCCCAGACCACCCACAACAACACTGGTCTAGAGCGGCGAGGTCCAACTTTGCACAGACGCTCAAATAATCCAACCCACACAACCCATCCAGCCTGCTCGAATACCTTGCAAACTGCCCCAATGCAGCGGGCCCACGTGGAACCCCCTAACTTCAAACGCCTCCTCTTCTCTATTTGGCAAATAGGGTGGACCATCACTCTCACAGGCACTAGTCGGGAAAGGGGAAGGCCCAGAGCTCACTTCACGCTAAGGAAACAGAGAACCACCACCAGAGGAACACACACGACGTGGCACCATTCATTGTGAGAATCAACTACCTGGATGCTTTTGATACCCCATACGGTCTCACAACACATAAAGCAATATGGAGGCTAACACATCATCCACACCTCCAGCCAAGGGTAAGAGCTAACACCTGGCGTTGCATCAGATTAACCTACAGAACAGCAGATCGCTCCAACTCTCTTCATACAGTGTCCGCAGTGTGTGGAGGAGATAGCACCCTGAAACATCGCCTCAAAGCATGACCCCCATCTAGAGCCATATGGAGGGAAGTTGCGCTTATATTAAGAACCCAAAATGACTAGGAGCTGTCAATCTCCAGAAGCCTCCTTGCACTTCAACTTGAATCCCTGATACCACCCACACTACACTCCCTGATAGTCGCCAATGCAATGTGGACAATCCACAACGTAGCATTGGATTCCTTCAAGGGAACCGCGCCCACCATCCGTGGGATAATCAGCACATTTTACCTACACCTACTAAAACAATTTCAAGCCTGGCTCTACAGATAGATGAGGCCAAAGCAATAAAATTTTTTGAATAATGGTTTGCAGTCTGGTTTCTGCATATGGACCCCTTCCTTCACACCTGCTCCATAATAGGGAAAACCCCTTCGGAGTAAGGCATTCAACACCCCTATACCTGGTGGTACCAGCTGGCAACTCGGGTAGCTATTCTACTATGGGGTGCCTAAATCTCTCTATACTTCACTCCCCCTATCCCATTATAAATATCAGTATTGTGCGTCCCCAGGTCAGCTTACCTTGGATAAATAAAACTTCTCAGATCA
Source organism: Massospora cicadina (assembly GCA_022478985.1). Classification (NCBI taxonomy): domain Eukaryota; kingdom Fungi; phylum Entomophthoromycota; class Entomophthoromycetes; order Entomophthorales; family Entomophthoraceae; genus Massospora; species Massospora cicadina. The sequence continues at coordinate 40,127 of JAKSZP010005343.1, forward strand.
TATCATTCTTAATTTTTCTCTGGAGCGCTTATCTCATTAATTTTGAGATTAATTTCCCCAAAATTAGAGCTTAATTGATTTCAGAGTGCATAATGTTGACTATCACAAAAGTCTGACATCCCCCTCTTGTCTAGCTCATATGTCGAATTTGAAGTCTCAGTACCAACAACTGCTTGATAGCATGTCTGATAAATACCTTTGGCTCTTTCAACTGATGAGTCAATCTATGCGACAGAACCTCTTCTATGGTCCTCCCAGGACTCATACTCCCAGTAAAGTACCTGTGGCCAAGTCCTTCCATGTAACTATGGTAACATTATCCAACCCCAACAAAACTAGGTTAGCAATCTTCTTGAACAACTCGCAAACAATCCTTCCTCTGTCATTAATTCCCAAGTTATATTCAAAAACTCTCCCAGATTCAGCTCCATTTGCAGATAACCCTACAATTATAGTTTACCCTTCAGAAGCAATGCCCTCTGCTCTCATTTAATTATGACTTGCCAGATCCGACTTGCTTTCATTGTTTTCTAACTTGGCCTGTATTACAAACCAGATGTTCTGTCAACTGAACTGATCATCAGAAACTGTAAACATTCTGAACTCCCCTATGAAAAATTGGGGACCCAAGTAACTGAGGCTCTCTCCATAGCTCTGAACCCTTACCAATCTTGAAAACGTTCTAGAGCGAGACTTTGCAGCCTATGCTTTCGCTTTTCCAGATAAGTTCTTTATGGTTGGGCCACAAAGCTTCCCACCTCACCCAGCACCCATCAACCTTCTGCTTTTATTTCTAAGAAGCTCACAGTCATCGTCTGCAGAATGCCATTCTCTCCCTGTACAACTATCACGTTTCTGAAATGTCCCATCAGTATATTCCCCTGATGGCTTAGATCAGGTGCATGCTTCAGCAACCCCGCATATTATCCCATACTTAATGATGGCCCATATGTCTAATGTTCTTGATGAAGCCTGTAGGCAAGCACTCAAGACCAATCTTTGAGCTCCAGTGCCATATTGGGATTACTCAGGGTTATTTGCCTAATGCCTCTTCTTGTTCTGTTGCTTCTCTCACTGATCTGGGGTATTGTGTTTGTCAAGTACTGACATTTCCATTTCTCTTCCTCTAGTTGCATTCTCAAAGTGATCTGCCTCCACTCAGCGAACTTGGCTTTGAGTAGTTTATCCTTTCTAGCATTTAATTTCACATAGATTTCAAAAGTTTGTTTACACCTACTCAATCCATCCTCTATCCCCCAAGAGGCGGCATGGGCAAAAATAATCCATAAGTTGAGAGTAACCAATAAAAATTAGAAAAGTAAATCTTTTTTTCACTTTTCTTTCCTGTAATGATAACATCAGTTACCAAGATTTGATTTGAGCAATAGATTTTGATAATCACATAGGTGAGATGAGCGAATTTAATAAAACCCAACAAACTTTGGCAAAAGTCATATTAGGCAATGGCAAAAACGGTGCACCCAAAGGAAAAAAACGCCCTGGAGGGGGACCAGGAGCCAACGCCGCCAAGAAATCCCAAACCCAAACACCACCCAGGTTTGTGGAATTTACAACAAAAAAAACCAATACATGGAGATACAGTATGCGCAGCCCTATCAAAAGTGGAACACGGGCTCCAACTTTTCTTAGGGGTTGATTCCCAAACTCTGTTGGAAAAGGTAGGTGAGGCACAGGCCTCCCTCTTTCCCCATGAAGTATACATTACCACCCACACCATCCACCACAGCTGGATTGATATGGGTTTCAAAACCAAAGAGGATGCAGATGCAGATGCCACAGCAAAAGTCTGTGTCAAAATTGCCTTTCCAAGGCAAATGAAGAGTGCGCACCGCGCGCACCAGATGGAACAAAGCAAACACTTTGTTCAACTCTTTCAAATCGCTTCCCACCAACCTCCCCCATAAGCTTATTGAAGAAAAACTCTGATTCAGCCTCCAAAACTATGGAGAAATAAAACAACTTGAAACTACAGCGTTTCCACCTGATGCCAAACCTGTGCACAGTAAAGGCAATTGCTATATTTGACCCAGTCCATGATGTGGCCAAGATTTTAACTAAAATCCCACGCACCACAATTTTCCACCTCACAGATGGGGGAGTGTCAAAACCTTTCTGAGTCACACTGGATCGTGCACCCCCCATCTGCAACCACTGCACCGCACTGGGGCACAAGGAGCATGTGTGCCCTGTAAAAGAGGGCATCATGGCCCCAGACTTTTGTAATGACGCCATGGACAAAGATGAAGAGCCCTTCAGAAGAATGATTGACGCCAACCATGCTTTCCTCTGGGAAGAGGATGGACACTACATCCTCATCAACCCAATATCACCCAAAATATACAAACAGGTACAGAAGGCCCGCAAGCGGGCAGCGGCCAAGGCTGCATTTCTCACGACCTCCTCCATTGACCTGAGACAAATCCAGATGAACAAAGAAGAAATTGGCTGAACCAGCCAATTAAAAAATAATTCCCAAGCTGGAGCAACCATGGAGAATGCAATCCAAACTAAACAATCAGATCAGACAAACCATACATAAAATTTTTCTCAAGCCAACTGAATCACCACATGATCCCGATCACATAAACTTACTGGGACATTAAAAATCCACTATGGATGCGCCAACAGGTCCCAGAGCACCAAAATCAAACCCCAAAACATCAGGAGCCAATCAGAACATTAACTCAAATCAACCAAAATCTCGTGCAGAAAAGCTCAATATATACCCCAATCAAAGCAATATCTGCATGAAATCATCACAAGGTAAGGATTCAGAAGCCTCAGAGCAGACTGGCCCAACCACATGGAGCAAGTCCAAGGCAATGAGCGGGGGACTAGGGCCAGAAGGCCTTCTCAACCGCTCCTGAGGCGCCGCGGGCACCTCATTGTCAATAGGGATGCTAAACATCACAGAGCCAGGGCTCAAGCGTCATGAGCCAAAAAACTGGACTTCCTGCACAAACCCCCAATAGACATCTTGGCCATCCAAGAGACCCACTGTCTACAGGGGGAAGAGGGATCCTGGGCGGCCAGGGTCTCACCTTCCCTTTCAATATGGATGTCCTACTGTGGGGTGGTCATCCATAATAATAACAAAGAATTAAAAATCATTGAATCCTCATTGCACTTAGATGGCCACATCCTAATCACAAGGAATGCAAACCAAGAGGCCGCACTGTCAATAGCCTGTATCTACACACCATGCACCACGTAAAAATGGAAACAATTCCTTGAATCCATCCTGATGCTCAACCTCCCACTGGACACTATCTTATTGGGCAATTTCAACTGTTAGGATAATCCCACCATGGACTGATGGCCCAACCCCAGAGGATACCCATTATGACACTCTGAGTTTCGCATGATGAAGGCATCCCTTGGTCTGTATGACACCCTCCCCCGGAGCCCCACTCCTCCCCCACATGACCTACCCCAACATATGTGAGGGTACACTCATCTCGATGAACCTCATAGACCACATCCTTGCACCAAAATCCTGTCACTTGTTCATTACTAACTTCACCACAAAAAAATTAATTTCTCCGACCATCATCTAATTTCAATGCAGTTCATACCAACCAGGACTCAAACGCGGATGACGCCCTGGAAGAAGCTATACATGGAGAATATAAAACTCCCAGAAATTTCTGAATGGGTTGAGCATGAAGCTTTGAACCCAAAATTCACTACCCCATTCACATTGGATCCCATTAAAACTTGGGAAAAATTCAATTCTGAACTAGTAAACAAGAACCGCCATATTGCTTCACGCAAATACACCGCAGATACTGCCACAATCAGATGCACCCTGGCGGAACTCAACCACCTTGAACTAAACACCCCAAAAACTGGATATAGCCTGAACTGGGTGCGCGAATGGGCGACAATTTCTGCCCGCCTTAACGCCCTCATCCATGAACACCAACACAGAATCAAAGTATTGTGGAGAGGTAAGCACATAAAAGAAGGCGAAACCTGCTCAGCGTTCCTCTTCAGCCAATACCACTCCTGAGTCAACCTGCCTCAGTGCACACAGGTCCGCAAAGCTGACAGAATTGTGATAACTGGCCCAACGGAGGTCAAGGCGGAAATTCACCGCTATTACACTGAACTTTACTGTGACACTTCATCTGACACCCAAAAAATAAGAACCTTTTTACACTCTGCTGGAATACAGAGGGCACTGCCAGACTATAATCTCCTGAACCTGATAATGCAGGAGGAGATCTGGAATACAGTCCACGGTACACTACGTAGGAAATGCCCAGGCCCTGATGGGATACCCTACGAATTTTACAAAACATACTTTAAACAGATCGCCCCCCTCCTCCTAGCGTCCATGAACTAGTGCTTGCTGGAGACACGTCTCCTCCCAGGAGGCCAGGACTCCTATGTCATTACCCTATTCAAAAAGGGCGACAGACTGGACCTGGACAACTGGCACCCAATAGCACTCTCCAATACTGACACTAAACTACTCACAAAAATTCTAGCCACCAGACTGGGAGCACTAGCCTCAAAAGCCCTGTCGCCCAACCAATTTGGTTTTACACCAGGGCGCTCCATCTGGTCTAACATACACTCCGTTGCCAATGTATGCCAATCCAAAGTGACGGGTGCCCTGGTATTCCTTGACCAGGAGAAGGCATATGACCGCATTAGCTGGCCATACCTAAAAGAATGCCTACATGCTTTCAACCTCCCACCCAGGTTCATCACTGCCCAATGCTCCTCACGGAATCCACTTTGATGGTGGTATGTGGCCCGGGTTTCCTGACCAACAGGATCACCCCGCACAGAGGGCTCAAGAAAGGGGACCCCCTCAGTCCACTACTATACAACTTCAGCTTTGACCCACTCCTCTGCATTGCTGACTCACACCTCAGGGGCATAACTGCGCTAGGCCAGCCCCCTGTCAAGATACTAGCCTTTGCGGATGACTGTGTAACAGGTATAGCTGATAACAGTAATGCCCGACAGCTGGAGTGCACCCTAGATGAATACTCCATGGTGAGCAGCACATCGCTTAATAAATGGAAAACCTAAATTATTCTCCTTGGCAAGTACACCACCAACTGGACCACATCCCTCACCACACACAACCCAAGACACAAAAACTCGCTCACCCTACCCTTTGCATTACCCCCACCACAACCCCTGTCCGCCACCTAGGGATATGGTTGGAAACAGGGGGGTATGCAAGTGAGATAATTGAAAATAACCTGCTACAACGAATATTCAACAGAATCACCTCCCCCAAGGGTAGATCCCACAGGTTAATGGGGCGAGTGGCAGTTGCCAACTCGCTCATCCTCCCAATGCTGTGGTTCCCAGCACATGCGACCCCCCTTCTCACCCACCTTTATAATGTCGATCCATGTGCTCATCCAGGGTTGGCTGTGGCCTGGATCCCGCCCACCAGTCCGGGTAAGACGCTGTATGGCCCACGCTTCAGCAGGGGCATGGCCTGATAGATTTTGAGCACCACGCCAACTGCATCCTGGGCACCTGGATAGAGGAAGTGCTAACCCTGGACCCCCCACAACAGCACTAGTCCAGGGCAGCAAGGACCAACTTCGCGCAGGCACTCAAAAGACCCAACCCACACCATCCTTCCAGCTTACTAACTACCTCGTTAACCATCCAAATGCAATGGGCCCACACGGAACCACCCCTCACTTTAAGCGCCTCCTCCATACCATCCGCTGCATGGGATGGACCATTGCTACCACCGGTACAGTGCAGGGAAGGGGATGACCCAGACCCCAATTTGCGTTACAAAAGCCAGAATACCACCCCCACAGAGATAAACTCACATCGACCCCATCCATTGCCAGAGTCAACTACCTAGACGCTTTGGATATTCCCTATGACCTATTTACACAGAAGGCAATATGGAGGATGACGCACCATCCACTCTTCCAGCTGAGGGTAAGAGCCAACACCTGGCGCTGCCTAAGAAGAACCTACAGAACAGTGAACCGCTCCCACTCACTCCATGCAACCTGCGCAGTATGCGGAGGAGAGGGCTCCCTACACCACCACCTAGAAACCTGCCCCCCATCCAAAGCCATATGGCGAGAAGTCACACGCCTGTTCAAGATCCGAGATGGCCAGGATTTCTCTATCTCAAAGAGCCTCCTCATGATCTGATTTTCGTCCCCAATCCTATCCACCCTGCGCACCCTAATGATACCCATTGCAATGTGGACGATCCACACTATTGCCTTGGATGCGTTCAAAGGCATGGTACCTACCATCCATGAGGTTGTCAATAGGTTCCACGTCCATTTACTGGAGCATTTCCAAGCCTGACTCTATGAGCATATGAGACCATGACAGCAGAGACTCATACAATCATGGTTCCTGCTTTGGTTCCTTCACATGGACCCCTTTCTCCACACCTGCTCTATAGTGGAGGCAACCCCCCTGGAAAAGAGCACCAGTCCCCCACACCTGGTGGTACCATCTGGTAACAGGGGTAACCTGTTTACCCCGGGGTGCCCAATCATATCTAGTCATTGCTTGTCTTCCCCCCACCATTTCCACACACATATCGGTAATGCCCATCCCCTGGTCAGCTTACCTTAGTCAAATAAAATAAAAAATATATCTTTTTTTGGTACTTTTTTAATATATATATAATCCACCATATTTTTATCAAACTTTTAATTTTTCTTCTTTTTTATATAGGACTTGACCTTAAATTGGTTCAGCGGATCATATTTTTTATTTATTCCCCCAAACTAGTTCCTAGGTATACTTAGACCACCAGTTTTCTATGGTTCAGAGGCCTTATTTTTCAAGACTTAACTAGCTAGTTTGGTTCAGCGTCCTTTTTTGGACTTGACCAAATCATTAGGACATAACCATCTTAATGGTTCAGCGGTCCCTTGGGAACACTTTTTTTATTTATTTTTCATTGATATATTACTTTAAGTACTTAGTATGGACTCAATTCACTATTACTTACATCCAAGAGGTTCTTGGTGGTATAAGCATCTGTTGTAATTCTGATATGACTGGATGATAAGCCCTAGGTCGCTATGGCAGAATGGATGGATCCGCTGAGATTGATATGAGTAATGGTAATTCAAGCGCCTCAAAATTAGTTGATATTGGGTTGCTGAAAAATCGGCTCAAATTAGGCGTCATGAGATTAATGAATGAAATATTGATGTAGCCAATGAGATAAAGTGAATTAAGTTACTAAGCTGTGAAAGCAGTATCATCTGAAGTTGCTACAATATAAGTGAGATGAGATGATTGAGGAAGGGAGGTTGTTAAGTAAGTTTAGAGTAAGCGGAATAGGAAAATCTGTGATATTAAGTATATTAAATAAAAGAGGTTGTGGGAGCAAGTGCTCTTTATTATTTGAAAAGTTATTCTGTTGTTTTGAGGGCAACAATCATCATATCGTTGGTCCTGATTGCTCAGTGGGCCAAACCCTGTGCAAATTTTGCTGGCATATCTATTGAATACCGCCAATTTCAAAAAAAGTGGTGCTCACGACAGGGGGCCCATTGATCAATTATAAATGATAAAAACTCAGTTGCCAGCTATGTCGCATCAATGTTGCGTTGATAAACATTCTACTCATCACTCTGGATCAGTTGCCTATGCAGAACTGAAACTGGCTTTGAACACTGTGCTGAAAAAACAAGATGAGCTGCTCCAGGAGGTTTGTTGCAATAAGCTGCCCCAAAAATTGAGAAGGAAATATTCATGGGTTCTTTAAGCTATTTGATCTTTGCAACTGAAGGTGTCTCAGATCGATGGAGAGTAAAACTGTTGATTCCTACCTTGGATGTCAGAAGTGCACATCAAGTTGTCTATTATCTTTCCAGAAGTTCCAATACATACCAAGAAGTCAAAGCGACAGCGCTGTGGTTGTTCAGCGGAACTGTGTCATAGAAATGGCAGAAGAGATTTAGACCGGCCTGCCAGTTGGGATGCGTGAGCATCCAGATTGCAAGCCAGAATGCCAGAGGCATTACCAACTATATGACTTGATATGGAGCCAGGAGATAATATACCACATAATGGTGACGGGATGACAAGGTTAGGAGTATCCCGATGGCAAACCATACTGAATACACTCCAGACCCTGGGATTCTAGTAACAGGGGGGGAAACTACTGTGATAGTTTCTACGAGATTCTTAGTTGTTAAGGTCATTTTATTGGGGGTGGTAGAGAGGCGGATTTTCTCTTGTAGTTGGCGAACATAGGGCCATAAGTTCCCTGTATATTGTTGCTGGAAGGTCATGAGGACAGGGTTGTAGACCCAAAAATGGCAGACTCGTTGAAACCAATTGGCTATGGAGGGAGCCATGGTAACCAAAAAAATTGGTAAGGCCCATCCAGAGTGCAGAGTGGCGGACCACCAGGACAATGCCATCTGGGACATGGTCGAGAAGGGAGAAATAAAAATTTGGGTTTTTTTAATATAATTTTATTTGAGAAAGAAAGTCAGAAAATCAGTCAACAATTTTTCAGTGCCTTGCAACTGATTAAATAGTGGTCAATTGAGTAGTGATAAGGCGCAATCAGGATCCAGAGATTTTGCCTAGCTGGCAAATTGGTCAGGAGTGGGGGGTTTATTCTTTGGAAACTGACATTGCAAAATTTGGTGATGGGCCAAGTCTCTGTCAGTTTGACCTCAAGCATTTGGACCAAGGTTTGACTTCATTTCTGATGGTTAGCATGATTGCATTTGGCCCGATGAGCGGCGGGAATCCCCCAAGGCCATCCCATATAGGGACAGGACCATTTGGTTGGGAATGGGTTTGGGGCGGCCAACCTGCCCATGCTCAGTCAATTAACTGTTCATTTGGTCAGCAGTAGTGCATCGGGCGCAATGCCCAAATTACTATCAGAGGGCTTTGAACCCTTGTCAATAGCGCCCAATATTTATTCTACTATTTTAGGGATTGAATTGGAACCATTGGGCAATATAGCCGATATCTCATTCTTCATGCTTTTACAGCTATTCAAATCTTGGCCATCAGCCAGATTGCCACCCAAATTAGATCCGGCCAATTTCAGTTTGTAATCTTGGCACAGATTTAACTAATTCCCCGCAACAGTTCTGCTGAGGTGAGTGAGGGAATTGGGGGTGGGATCCAAAGCAGATGAGCTGTCACCCATCGCTCATCAACTATGTGAGCGAGATCGCCCTGGGTGATGAGGGGTACCGCCATCCTCTTTGGTGTCTTTTTATTTGGGAATGGAAAGATAGCTCGATCAAGAGCCAAAGGACACTCTCTGAGACTTACAAACTGCAAAGATGTCACAGCAGAAGGCCAAATTTTTGACCATCAAATTTTAGCGAAATGAGACCCTAATTGCATTTGCTGAGCAATTTATGGCAGAAGCTCACATGCTAATTGGGCTAGAATTTTATCCAAATCAGATGTGTGTATTGCAATGACTTCTTCTGTAAAGCCATACCATGAGTTACATAACGTTATGGCCCCACTGTTGGATGAAGAAGTACCTTTGCTTAAAATTATTCAGTTTTTGCAAAATATATAGCTAACTTCCCTCCACCTAATAGCGAGCGGAAACATTCTGCTATAACTAACAAACCATCTTACTTGGGGGACACTGCTAGTCCAGTTCACATTCTACCAAGTTACCCTCAGCAGTTAAACAACCACCCCATACCTGCTTGTCATCCATGGACAACTATCGCCCTGAACCTGTTTATGCTGATCACTTCCAGCCCAACTCTCGATGTGACTTGTTTCATATTAAACAGGGACGTGGGCCCTATGGAGTCAGCTGTTTCAAATGCAGTTGACAGGGGCATCTGGCACAATGGTGCCCTAATCAACTGGTCTCTTGTGTACAGCTGGAACAGTATGGCCAGGGAAAAGTCAGAGCGGAATAGAGAAGGGACTCTCTATCTCCGCTATACCAGACGTCCCACCTGAACCCAAATTAGAATATTCAGCGGAAGTTCCTTTGCTCAATGAGTCAATTTTTATCAGCAGCTGGTTGGGGGGAGGGTGAATGTTTTGACACAAGTGCAGTCTGAGGCTATGGCAGAAGAGGGGTCCCAGATGCAGTTTGAGCCATATGCTTGCCAAATGTTCTACCAAATAACCACTGAAAGTTAGACCCCTCCTCAGATGCACCCTTTTTTGCAAGCAGTAAGCGCCGCTCTTCTGGTCAATACTATTATAAAACAATACCCCAAAATTGGTAACGGGATTTCATGTTTCCTTGGAAACAGGGATTCCTTAAATGCCCATGTTATAAACAGTTGAGACGCATCTTACTCCGAATGTACTTACTGTGACCTAATTTGTAACTAAGACTTGAGTCCGTGCCATCATAGATACTGCTACCCCCATCAATATAGTCTCCATCAAATTGGTGGCCAGGTTGTCATTAAAACCAGATATGGAACATTGGATGGTATACGGCACTGCTGGAGCAGAAAATATGGTCTTTGAGGGGAGCATACAGTGCACTTCCGCTGCATTTTGGTTCTATTGTTGTGGTAGCTCCAGCTATAGTGCTACCAAATAGCCATTTATGATCTGTTAATTGGGGCTGCCTTCTTGAGACGCTATGGGGCTGTCATTGATATGACATATGAGACTTTTGAGATATTGGATCAGCAAATCCCAACCAATTCACCTCTAGTGGAGTGCCAAATAATCCAATGCATATGGCGAATATCAATCTGGCATATAGCGACGGAGTGATCCCAGTGCATTACCATTGGTTAAAGGAAAAAACTCAAGTTCTCCCCCAACAGGTTTATGAATATCAAGGGCTGCCGCTCAGAGCTGCTGGACCTATATCTATTCCATTTGGGGATAAAGTTATAGTGAGCACTCACTTGGTGGTTGAAATCCAGATGGACTCTATGGAGAGGTTATTAGGCTGTATCAGAAATCTCGGGTTAAGCCCCACGTAGACCCAGGCATTATATTACCAGGGCAAGGGGAGATCAAAGTTTTACTTGCAAATCTACAAATGGTACTCTTGAAATCCCCCGCCACCAAATAGTGGAATATTTACATTTAATCCCCATTGAAGAGGTTCTTTCAGTTCATGAATTTGGGTCGCTGGAGGAATTTGGTCTGCCTTTCAACCCACCTCTCAATGTAATGGCAGTTGTATCACATGATGAATTAATGGGGCTATTAGAACCACAGAAGGATAGGGAAATTGCTTTATTTCAAAAATATAAAGAGATTTTCGCTGTTGACCACGATTTAGGATGCGCTTGGGGTTGGTTCAAAGGCTGCACACTGGAGATCATCCTCCAATCAGGTCAAGGCTGATCTGCTGATTAAGGGTGGTGGAAGAAGTAGTAACTGAGGAGATTGACAAGCTATTAGTGCAAGGGACGCTTGAATTATCCAAGAGTCTGTGGGCCTCGCCCATTCTGAATGTAAAAAGAGGACAGCACCAACCGTTTAGCAATAGACTACTGAAAGCTCAACAGCATAACCAAAAAGGACTCTTATTCCTTATTGCGGATTGATGATGCTTTGGATTGGCTAGGGGGAGCGCGGTTCTTCTCAGCTATGGACCTGATCTTGGGATACTGGCAAATTGAGTTGCCACCAGTGGAGCAGCAGAAAAGTGCACTGTAATCACCTCCAAAGGGTTTTTCAACCAACTTGGATGCCATAAGGGCTGTTTAATGCCCCGTCTACGTTTCAATGGGGGATGTATACTATTCTGGGGGACCTAAAACGTCGTGTGTCCTCATATACCTTGACAACACTAATGTTTTCTCCCAAACCTTCTCTGAACACCTTGGCCATTTAGAAGATGTATTCCACCGGCTTGCTGAGGCCAACATCAAGATCAAACCCCATAAATGTCACTTCTTTAAGGACCAGCTGGAGTACCTGGGGTTCGTGGTTGATGCCATGGGGCTGAGACCTCGACCATCCAAGGTGGAAGCTATACATAAAATGGCTCCACCCAATAGCAAGTGGGATATACAGGTCTTTTTTGGGATTGGTTAGATATTACCAGCGATTCATACCTAACTTCAACTGTATCAGGGGCCCACTCTTTGAGTTATTAAGAAAAACACTACGTTTGAATGGGTGGAACACCAGCAACATGCTTTTGATACGCTTTGAATGGCGTTAACCAGTGCACCAGTGTTACATTAACCCAATTTCAAAAAAGAATTTATTGTCCAGATGGATGCATCTCTTTTCGCTGTAGGGGCAGTCCTATCCCAAAAAGACGAGGAAAGAGAAGAGCACCTCATAGCATACTGTAGTCATAGTTTGAACAGCCATGAGCGCAATTATACCATAACTGTGCGTAAGTGCTTGGCGGTAATCTACACCTATAAGCAATTCAGAGTATATTTTCATGGGGTGAAAAAAAAGTTGTAATGTATCATGCCTAATTACGCTGGTTACAGAATCTTAAAGAGCATGAAGGGCGTCTGGCCCAATGGCTCTTAAATTGCAGACATACAATTTTGAAATTCTTCATTGACCCAGAGCAAAACACCAGAATGCTAATTGGCTATCAAGATTATCCACGATTGCAGTTATGGCGGATTTGAGTGATATCATGTTTGATAAGATGCTTAGTGGTAAGTACGATGATGAACCACCCCCAGTCATCAAGGTATTGGATGGAATAAGGGCCAATACATTTCAGAAAAATGGGGAATTGTATAAGCGGATAGGGGACACTACCATGAATATCCCAAGACCTTCTACCCGCCCAACTATTATAATGAGTGCACACTGAGCGGTTGGCCATTGTGGAAATTAGAAGACTATGGAATTATTGTGGCCACGGTATTACTGGGAAAGCATGAACTTCGATGTACTTGATACTATCTCCTCCTGTCACCAGTGCCAAGTGAAAAAGCCATTCCGCCAAAAGACTTCATACCGGTTGGTGAAGCTGAACTTTGCCTGGCACACCATTTTGATTGATGTTGTGGGTCCCTTACCAACAGGGGCAAACTGGTCCAAATACATCCTGGTAGCAGTTGACCACTTGACCAGGTGGGTTGAGGTGTGACCAATATGCAATTTGGGGGCACTAACGATGGCCAAGTTTGTTATGGAGTGTATAATTCAGCGACATAGTTGTCCCCAGTTCATCCTTACTGACAATGGAACTAACTTCACTTCCCACATCCTTCCAAAGCTTAACGAGTTAATGGCCATTCGAGGGGTTTTGACAACCACATACCCTTAAATCTAACGGAATGGTGGAGTGGGTCAATGGGACTTTAGTGAACATACTCCAAAAATTAGTAGTAGATTGATCCTCAGACTGGAACTCTCTTTTGTCCACTGCCATCTTTGCTTATATTATTGGTTATCATTTGGCCACGGGGAAAAGCCCATTCCAATTGCTTTACAGACGGCACCCCGCTCCGCCTGCCCTCCTATATGCCTGTGTAGAGGATACTGTTGGAATGGATCTGAAATGCTATTTAACCATCCTAACAAATAGTCTGATTAAATTACAAACCAAAGCATACTTGTTCAGCTTAGCCAAGAGAATTAAAAGCCAGGCTGCCAATAAGGTATGGCAAAGAGGCCTAGCACAGTCCAAAGATGGAGATATGGTCCTATTCCATGATCAACATGGGTTTGGTCAGAAACATAAGCTGGTCAGTATCTGGATTGGGCCATTCAAAGTCATTGAAAAGACAGGTATAGATGCATATACTATCAAGGACCCCGCTAGTGGTCAGATCATCAACCAAGTGCTTACAAAGTTCCTCCAGGCATATAAGCAAAAGGAGCCTTATAATCTAGTCAAGGAGGGGGTAATGTCGCAATTCTGATATGACTGGAAGATTAGCCCTAGGTCACTATGGTGGAACGGATGGATCCACTGAGATTGATATGAGTAATGGTAATTTTAGTACCTCGAAATTAAGTGATATTAGGTTGCTGAAAAATCGCCTTAAATTAGGCGTCATGAGATTATTGAATGAAAAATTGACGTAGCCAATGAGATACGGCGAATTGAGTTACTAAGCTGTGAAAGCAGTATCATCTGAAGTTGCTACAATATAAGTGAGATGAGATGATTGAGGAAGGGAGGTTGTTAAGTAAGTTTAGAGTAAGCGGAATAGGAAAATCTGTGATATTAAGTATATTAAATAAAAGAGGTTGTGGGAGCAAGTGCTCTTTATTATTTGAAAAGTTATTCTGTTTCAAGGGCAATGATCATCATATCGTTGGTCCTGATTGCTCAGTGGGCCAAACCCTGTGCAAATTTTGCTGGCATATCTATTGAATACCACCAATTTTTTAACAGCATTTATCACCATTTAGGCAATACTTTTGAGTGGACTTGATCACAACGATCTAATTTGTTTCTTCTCCCGAAAACCATACTGTTAAAATCCTGGGTTCCTTAACCAATTGATAGTTCCAAGGATGGTTACTGCACATGTTCAGTTTTGTGAAATACTTCCAGTGTCTGATAACATATAAGATTGATAATAGTATGAAGGCTATTGTCCGTAGTTAAATAGATCACTAATGTTGGGTCCAACACTTGACCAGTATTTCTCCTTAAAAATACTTAAGAGGTCCTCAATATGGATTTTTTCCCTTATCCACCTAACTTGATCCACGATTATATCCTCATATACAGTTTCTCTCTGGTGACACACAGTTGGCAGCGATTCCTGTCTCAACTCAGCTTTTCTTCTCTGGATCCTTAATTCTTACTCTTTATCCTAAAGAGTTTCTATTTAAAGCACACAGCAATTTATTCCTTTAAGATAAATAGAAATAAAAATGAATTCTTCTAAAGTATATTTGTTTTTAATACTATGATAATAAATGTTTTTTCTGATAAATCATTAATGTTTTTTATTAAATGAATTCTTGAGGGAATTTATAGTGGGAATTCGACGCTCAACCCTATGTTGGCACCTCAACAATGTAAAAGGCAGCTGTTGAAGTTTATTTTCCTTTGCTGTCTCATCAGCAATGGTCTTCCCCATCTTAGCTAGGATTCCGTCATTAGGCATCCTCAAGACCTAAAATGTAAAGAGTCAGAAAACGTGTCCCTGATGTTTCTTCTCAATCCCAGTAAACCAACCATATTTAGCAAGCGACCTGCTTAGGTAATAGGACTTGTTACCCATTAAGGCTGGCCATGAACCAACTGATCGATTTGCTAGTTGCAGGAAGCATCACTCACCTTGAAAACTCATCCTTAACTTCTAATTAGTTGGTGATGAAACCTGACTAACACCAATTGGTACATCTGATAATCATCAATCAACTATCAGATGACCCCATTTTGTCACCACTCTGTTCAGTGAGATCTTGAGCCTTCACCCAGATTAATCTCTGACGGATACAAACCAGGCGAATTACCTAAAATCCACAGAACATTGTTAATCTGAAATCAGGGGCAACCAATATTTAATTCACTTCGTTAAAGGGAATTTTCCCCTAGTGACCCCTGTTTTTCAAGTTATCTGGGAACGTGGGCAAAAATCTCAACATATCCCCCTCTTGCCTTGTTTTCAGCGAGAATAAGATTGGGACAGGAGAATACTGCTTTAAACACTCAGTTGAATACTCATTTAGTTCAAGTTGAGTATAGTCCATTAGTTCTCAAAGCTGCTCAGGATGACCTTTGGCATGCGGATCTCTTCCTCGCTACTGCCTACTCAGTGCGTGTGGGACCATGACCTTATTTCATGCCAAGCTGATTGTTCTACTCATGACGATATTAATCCCAGGGTCCAGTTCCCCCATCAGAGCATATGACACGCTGTCATATTCGGGATTCTTGGTCTGGCGTCCTTTATTTGCTGATTTTTTCCTCATATTCAACAGGAAACTCATGCCATCAATGTTTGTTTTGTGGAACAATTATGAATGTTCATTTGTATTCACCCTTGTTACTTTCTCATATTAACCTCTTGTCTCATATCATTCTTAACCTTCTCTGGAGAGCTTATCCCATTAATTTTAAGATTATTTTCTCCAGTATTAGAGCTTAATTGATTTTAGAGTGCATAATGTCGACTATCATAAAAGTCTGACATCCCCCTCTCTTCCAGCGCATATGTCAAAATTGGAGCGTCAGTACCAACAACTGCTTGATAGCATGTTTGCTAAAGACCTTCAGCTTTACAGCTGATGAGTTGATCTGCGCGCTGGAACCTCTTTTATGGTCTCTTAAAATTCATACTCCCAGTCAAGTACCCATGGCTGTCCTTTTGTAGAATTACTAGAAATGGTATCCCACCCTGACGAAACCAGGTTAGCAATTGTCTTGAACAACTCGCAACCAATCCTTCCTCTGTCATTAATTCCCAAGTTAGATTTCAAAATTCTCCTGGGTTCAGCTCCATCCGCTGATTCTCCTACCATCATTGTTAAACCCTTGAAGCAATGCCCTCCACTCTTGAATGATTGTTTCTTGACAGATTGGACTTGCTTCCATAGTTTCTTTCCCAACTCAGCCAGTATACAAGCCATCTGTTTTGTCAACTGAACTAGCCATTAAAAACAACGAACATCTAAAACTCTCATATACAGAACTGAAGACCTGAGTAACTAAGGCTCTAACCATAGCTCTGAACCCCTCCAATCTTGAAACCATTCTAGATTGAGATGTTGCAGCTTATGTTCTTCGCTTTGCCAGCCATGTTCTTTGAAGTTGGGCCACAAAGCTTTCCACCTCTCCTGGTTTTCATTGCTCATTCTGTTATT
The DNA here is from genome assembly GCA_022478985.1 of Massospora cicadina. Taxonomy (NCBI): domain Eukaryota; kingdom Fungi; phylum Entomophthoromycota; class Entomophthoromycetes; order Entomophthorales; family Entomophthoraceae; genus Massospora; species Massospora cicadina. Next base: position 56,858 of record JAKSZP010005343.1, read on the forward strand.
ACTTCCAAGAAGCTCATAGTAATTGTCTGCATAATGTCATTCACTCCCCATATGACTGTCTCATTTCTGGTGTGTCCCATTGGTATCTTCCTCTAATGGCTTTAATAGAGGGCATGATTTGACAACCCCCGCCTAGTATCTATTGCTCAATGCCAGCACATATGTCCAATGTTCTTGACGTAGCCCATTGGCAAGCGCTCAAGAACAATTTTCTGGCTCTGGTGCCATATTGGGATTACTCAGGTTATTTGCTGACCGCCTTTTCCTGTTCTGTTGCTTCCCTCCACGATCCTGGATATCACATTTGGCATATTCAACATTTCCATCTCTCTTCCTTAGTTGCTTTCTCGCAGGGATCAACCTCTGCTCAACAAACTTGGGTTTGAGTAGGTTTATCCCTCACTAGCATCCAATCTCACATAGATTTTGATGGGGTGTTTACTCCTAATGTGATTCATCCTCTCTCCCCCATGCGGTAACATAGACGAAATCATCCCTGAGTCAAGGATAATCAATAAAAAATAAAGTTATGAAAATATATCTTTTTTTGTGCGTGTTTTAATAAATAATTAATAATCCCATTATACTTTTATCAATCTCTTATTTCTTCTTCTTTTTTATATGGGATTTGACCTTTCTCAGTTCAGAAGTCCATTTTTTCTACTTTATTCCCCAAACTGGTTCCCAGGTATACTTAGATCTATTAGTTTTCTAAGGTTCGGAGGTCTTATTTTTGTAAAGACTTAACTATCTAGTTTGGTTCAGTAGTCCTTTTTTGGACTTAACCAAATCATTAGGACATAACCAATTTAATGGTTCAGCGGTCCTCTGGGAACACTTTTATCTTAATTATTATTTTTTCATTGATATACTGCTTTAAATACTTAGCATGTGCTCAATTTACTTCCCTTTTCATTAAAGAGGTTTTTGATAAAATAGACTTCTGTCACCATCTTGGCAATAATCTCAAATGAACCTGACCACAACGCATCCAGATTGTTTCTCCTCCCAAAACAATGCATATCACAATAGTCAACTCTTTTGACTATTCAGTATTCTGATAAAGCCGGTTGGTTCCTATCATCCATTATTATTGCTCAAATCCTTTTCAATAAACTCATATCAAATTCTTGGAATTGCATTTTAACCAGATACTTGTCAATTGATTCAGATATTGCTCGGCACTCATCCCTAATGTTGGTTCCACCACCAAATATAAATTTGAAGCAGCGCGGCCTTCCTTCCATATAGCAATTCAAACAGCATTTTTCCCATCACCGTATGATGACTTATGTTTTATGCAAACATCACCAAACTAAGGTACTTTCCCCATGTGGAAGTTATCCTTGCGACCAGCTTCCTCAACATCATAGCTAGCATCCCATTGACCCGTTCTACCAGTCCGTTCATCTCTGGCCAGTAAGGTACTGATAAAAATCCTTGGATCCCCATTATTGCATTTAATTGTGGGATCACATGAGATGTGAAATTTGTCCCATTATTGCTCAGCCAGACATGTGGGCATCCATGTTGGTATACTACTTGATATAGGATAAATTCGCAGTGCTGATAGCATCTACTTTAGCCAGGGCCTTTTTCTTGACCCATCTTATCAGATGGTTGATTGCAACTATGATGTATTTGATGTCCCCAGTACTCATGGTTAATGGTCCCATCATGGTGATGGACACCATATGCCAAGCAAATCCAGGTCATATCAGTAAGTATCCAGTCATGTTATTGTGCTGCTTGTGCAGCTGGCACTCCACACAACAAGCCAGATAGTCTTCTACTTCGTAGTTGGTGGACTACCTTTAGTAATACTGGAAAATATGTATAGTCATCCCTCAAACCTCTGTGCCTGAAAACCTTATGAGCAGCTTGAACAATAGCCGCTCATTCCAGTGGCTTTGGGAATAATAATTGCTTCCCACCAATCATCTTGAAAAAAGTTCAACTACAGTCTCAGTGTTTTCCATCACTTTTCGAAGTGCATCTTGGATTTCTTGGGGCTCATTCCGTTTTCTCCTTCAACCATTATCTGGAATAACTCATCCACTTGCTGGTATACCACCTGGACCATTGGTAACCGCAATAAGCCATCTGCATTTGACCATCAAATCAGTCTCATTCTTATTGGAAAATTTTCCCTGGTACAACTTTGTGGATCACATTCCTTGCACATCACAAATCATGGTCATTTTGAAAATACTTCCTATAATTTATCAAATAGGCTAAGCACCTCCTCTGCTGTCTGTCCATCAGATCAGAAAGTTGCTCTCAATTGGCCAATAAATTGATACTCTCAGCAACCCATGCTGGCAATCTTATCTCATCAGAGTCTGAAATCATGGACCAATAAAGTCAATTTTTAATATTTTATAAAAATATTTTTTTTTGCAATGGGACTCTAACCTACAATTAGGTTAAAGATCCTTCTTTTCCCCTTCATCCAAACTGGTTCCTAGGTATACTATGACCTACCAATTTTCATGGTTCAAAATCTTATTCTCTTAAGATATAACCATCTAATTTGGTTCAGTGGTCCTCTTTTAAGGCTTGACCAAAGTCTTAGGACATGACCATTTTTAATGGTTCAGTGGTCCTCTGGGAATATTGCAATTAATTTTGTTTAGATCCAATACTTTTGGTTTTTTAGTATTGACCTTATTCACTATATGACCAGAAGCTCTGTTTTCTTACATATAGGCAACACTTACCAACTTTGGCAATACTCATAAATGTTTCCATTCCTTAAACCTTCAATCCCAATTTGTCACTCTTAACAGGTCCTAATTTCATTTTGTATTTCAGCAACTGATACTTGAGAATTCTTATCTCCCAAAATTGTGAGTTCCTCATTAATTGGCAGTTCCATTCAATTGCCCTTATTGATTTTATCTTAAAAACGATTTTTGGCATATATTGACATCAAAAAGTTTAAAATAAATCCACTGATGGCTCTGTAAATGACTCCTCAATTATGTGTATTAATTTAATAACTTTAACTCATTCAATTTCGTCTTGAATTGGTGATCTTTGAGTTTTTGTGTGCCCATTAGGGCACTCAGTGCATGCAACTTTGTGGGATGAAGCCCAGGGTACTACCCCCGCCACACTGGGTTTGAACAAATCTAAGCACCACTGAAGTGGGCCCGACTGCAGGTCTTGAATCAATGATCTTCGCCTCCAGCATTTTCTGCCTCATTAATCAAATTATTGGGTCAGTGATTCCCTGAACTTTTTTGGATCAATAGCTTCCTTTTTTGACCTCGTCCTCTTCACTAGTATTGTAATCTAATACCCTGATATTAATTTCCGTATCAATTCCATCCAATGTCTCATCTAGTGTCTCATCTAACACCTCACTCCTTGAGACTATTTCAAGTGGACACAATTTCAACCTGAGTTGGACCAGATGATCCTAAGGACTATTTCAAGATGACCCAATTTCAACCCAAGTTGGCCCAGCTGATAATGTTCATCTTAAATTTGATATCTGGTGGAACAAGTTTTCTTGCAGCACTAGACAGTTCCATATCTAGGTTACAAGTCATTTTCTAAAATCATGAGTATCTTCTTCAACATTGTTCGCTGTATAGAGGTCACATTCAAATGTACAATTATTAAATTCTTTGATTTGCTTCACTAGTTGCTCCATATCTAAGCTGGGTGAACGCAATTGAACGTAATCCACTTCACATTCCATCTTCAAGAATGAAACTCCTCAGACTATTTTTCATTTTTCTTCTCCAATGAATTACTTTCCCTAGTAACTCATTGCCAAAATTGAAAACATCTTCTACTCTTTCCATATATAACATCTTGATTAGCATAACCTACTCAACTAAAAAACCCTGTAGTGAGCACCGGTTGCAATTCTTAACCTAACTATTGGCCCTGTAGTGAGCACCAATTGTTAAAATACTTAGGGCTTCTCTGATTGGTAATTTCAGGATTTTTAACTGCACATGTTTGGTGTTGTTCAACCCTTTGTGTTCTCTTATAATATATAAGATTATTAATAGTATGAAGGATATTGTCCGTAGTTGAATAGATCACTAATTTTGGGTCTAACGCTTGAAATGGATTCCTCCTCAAAATACTCAAAATGTCTCAATAGTAATTTATTCCCTTATCCGCATAACTTTATTTATGCTCAGATCCTCATTTACGGCTTCTCTCTGGTGACACACAGTTGGCAGCCATTCCCACCCCAGCTCAGCTTCTCTTCTCTTGATCCTTAATTCTTACTCTTTATCCTAAAAAGTCTCCAATCAAAGCACACAACAATTTTTTGCTTGAAGAAGAATAGAGCTAAAAATGAACTCTGCTAAAGTATATTATGATAATACTTGGGTAAATAATGTTTTTCTTCCGCTAAATCACTAATGTTTTTTAAGTAGATTCTTAAGGGAATTTATAGTGAGAATTCGAAATTTAACCCTCATTTGGCGCCTCAACAATAAAATGGCAGCTGTTGCCGTTGATTTACTTTTGTCATATCATTAGCAATGGTTTTCCCCATCCTGGCTAAGATTCCGTCATTAGACATCCTCAAGACCTAAGATGAAAGAGCCAGAAAACGTGTACCTAACGTTTTCCTCTCAATACCAGTAAACCAACCATATTTGGCAAGCGACCTGCTTAGGTAATGGGACTTGTTACCCATTGAGGCAGGTTATGAACCAACTGATTTCTTTTTTAGTTGCAGGCGGCATCACTCACCTTGCAAATTGATCCTTAAATTCTAATCAGTTGATGATGAAACCTGACCAATCCCAATTGTGCACCTGATAGTTAATCATTGATCAACTATCTGATGCTCCCATTTCATCAGCAACTCAGCCTGAGAGATCTTAATCATTCACGCAGATTGATCCATGATGGATCTGAACCAGACGAATTACCTAAAATCCCCCAAACATTGTTAGCCTGAGATCAGGGTCAACCAATATCCAATCTACTTCGTTAAAGGGAATTTTCCCCTAGTGACCCCTGTTTTTCAAGTTAGCTGGGAACGAGGAAAAAATTTCAACACATGTGTATTATAATAGGCAACTCTTTCGGCTACTTGTTATTCTGATAAGGCCAGTCAGTTCTTATCATCCGTTGTTTTTCTCAGATCTTTTTCTTTAAGGTTATATAAAATGCTTATGATTGCATTTTAACAAGGATATCTGACATTTGGTTCATGTACTGCTTGTCACAAATACCTGATGTAGGTTCTACCACCAAATTGCATTAGGTAGCAATGTAGCCTTACTTCCGTTTAGAAACTCAAACGGCGTTTTTCCATCAACATATGATGACTTATGTTGTAGACAAAAGTCATCAAACTAATGTACATTCCTCATGTGGTAGTTCTCTTTGCGACCAGCTTCCTCAGCATCATGACCAGCGTTCCACTGACCCATTCCACCAGTTCATTTGTCTCCATCCAGTAAGGTACTGATATGACTCCTTGGATCCCAATTATTTATTTAATTGCAGGATCACATGAGATGTAAAAATCGTTCCATTATCACTCAAAAAGACCTGTGGGCATCCATGTCAATATACTACTTGATCCAGGATAAACATTGCAGTGCATGTAGCATCTATTTTCGCCAGGGCCTTCATTTCAGCCCATCTCATCATATGTTTAATCACAACTATGATGTACTTGACTCCCCAGGTACTCATGGTTAATGGTTCCATCACGTCAATGGACACCATATGCTAAGCAAATCCAGGGTGGGCCAGTTGGTATCCAGTTGTGATCATGTGCAGCTTGTGCAACTGGTACTCCACACAGCAAGCCAAATAATCCACTACATCATAGTTGATGGACTTTCTTAAAGATCTGGTAAATGTGATTGATTGTCTTCATCAGGCCTCCATGCCTGGAAACCTTATAAGCAGCTTGAACGATAGCCACTCGTTATGACAGCTTTGGGAATAGTAATTACTTACCATTGATCATATTGAAAACTTGTTCATCCATGGTCTCAGTGTTTTCATATCACTTTTTGAAGCGCAGCTTTAATTTATTGGGGCTTGTTCACTATTTCTCCTTTCACCATTCTCTGTAATAGCTCATCCGCCTGCTGGTATACCACTTGGACCATTGATGACCTTAATAAGCCATCCACATTCTGCTGAGAAGCTTTAGCTCAGTGGACTATCTCATAATAATAAACATGAGCTTTAATGCCCATTGGGCCAGTCGTCCTTCCAGCTCACTTGAATTGTGTAACCAATGCAATGAGGAGTGGTCCACCACCAATTTGAAGTGCGTTCTATGGATATACACCCAAAATAACAATTTACAGGCGTAAATTACTGCAAGGCATTTGTGCAGTTATTTTGTAATTATTCTCAGCTGCTGAGAGTGTCCAGCTCACATATGCTACTGGATGTTTATCCCTGAGTTCATCCACTTGGCTCAGGACGGCGCCAATTGCCATTAACAAAGCAACAGTTTGTTTTATATTTTTATAAATTGAAATTTGGATATTTTAAAATAGAGAATCTATTAAATACTGGCATAACTCATCGAAACAACTCTGTGCCCCTTTGCTTCAAATGAATCCTTTTTTTCAGATTCTAAAATAAATGGAAGAGGGGTTTGGCGATTCTTGAAAAATCCCAAATAAATCTTTTATATAACTGACCTACAAGGAACATTCGGATATCTCTGACACTCTTAGGTACAATCATTCGCTCTATGGCTTTAATTTTCTGGGCTTGCAGCTGCAGTCCACTGGAGTTGATTACGAATCCTAGATATTCCAGCTCTTTCTTTAAGAAGTAGCACTTCCTCAGCTTAATCTTTGAGTTAGCTGTGGATAGTCACTTAAAAAATTCCTCCAAGTGGTGTAAATTGTCAGTGAATGTCCTACTGAACACATTTATATTGTAAAGTACACCATGATGCATGGCAACTTCCAGTCATTTAATATACCATCCATGGCCCTCAGGAACATTTCAGGCGCAATTCATAGACTTAGGGAATCCTCGCCAGTTAATACAGCCCCTGCGCGGTGATAATTGTACATTTCTCTTAGAAGTCTCTTGGCAAATTGATTTGCCAGTATCCTGTTATTAGATCCACTGTGGAGAAATACTTTGATTCTCAAATTGATCTAGCGCATCATCAATTCATGGTAGTGGGTATAAATTCTTCTTCATAATCTTGTTCAGCTTCTGATGATCAATCACCACTTGATTAGAGCCATTATTCTTCTTCATGATAAGCTTAGGTCTCGCTCAGGGACTTGATGACAGAATTAGAAGCCCATGTTTCACTAGTTTACTGATTTCTTCCTCCACTACCACTTTGGCCACCTTTGACCATCAATCTGGTCTCAGTATTATTGGCAAATTCTCCCTGGTGTTGACCTTGTGGGTCACATTCCTCACGCTTCCCAAATTGTAGTCATCCTGGGGAAATACTTCCTGATACTTATAAAATAGCTCAAGCACCTCCTCCTGCTGTTTGTTCATCAGATCAGCAAGTTGCTCTCAATTGACCATTTAATTGATTCTCTCAGCAACCCATGCTGGCAACCTTATCTCATCAAGGGTCCCAAAGTTGCAAAGTTTTCTCAATTCAGCCGTTGGGATTAGATAAAAAAATGTGACGATCTGATTCTTCTCAATCTTCATCGGGTTTTCAATCAAATTTGCCAAGAGAACTTCAATTTATCCATTGCCCAGAATAAGTATTCCAGGAGCCACCCAAGGCTCTACCCTGGACTTCTTTCAGGGGCTTCTGACCTCTCCATACAGCAGCTAAGTTATATCCAATGTCAACCCCATGTCAACTATTATCTTTGATCCCAGAGGTATGGTTCTTGCACCCTAAATCCTCAGCGGATTCCCCCAATTTTCTAGGATTCCTGTTAGCATTTCTCATCTCTTCTGGGCAACTAATTTGGTATAAAATTGGGATAATGTTATCATTGTAGATCAGATTGATGAAGTTATGTCTCCTAGTCAGTGGAGCTTCACATATTTCTGATAAACTAATGGTAACTTCTGACCCAATATGGTCAATGTATTATCCTAAAAGCTACATTTAACTCTATATTTTTGTAGAAATTCCATCCCAATCAGAATATTATGATTTTTGTTGGCTAAAAATTTTGCTGGGCGGATACCAATAAGGATCTGATTTGAAGTGGTAGAGTGCTATATGTTCCACAAAAGATGGTGGTTTTCAGGCTGGCTGTCCCATATTATTCCTTGTGTTCTAAAATTAGGCGAGATCCTCATCTTCTTCACCAGCTTGGTTGTGACAATACTGATGCCTTCTCCACTGTCAACTATTTCCTGCACCTGTACTTAATTAACATGTATATCAATATACATACACTTGGAGTATTATAAAATTGTACCTACTGAGCTATTGCACATTATTTGCTGAATTGAGGGTGTGAATTATTTGTGCTTTTAGATCAGGGATGATTACTTGATCACGCCAAAGGGGATGGACAGGTTTTCCTCATCTAATTTTATGTCAGTCAGTTCCTCCAGATTTTCCACAGCTCAATATTGTCTGCCAGTTGCTGCACACCAGAACAAGCAACTTCCTTAATTGATTTGGGGTCATTACCCTTTGCTCTGGATCTAGTTAATGTGTACACATGTAATTTGACCATTTGATATAGTTGATCCTGCGCATCATCATTAGTGAACAGATCACTAATGTCAATTTCTTATTGCATAATATCGTAGGGAATGGGTTTTTTCTGCAGCTTTATTTTTTTTCACCTAGGCCGTGGGCCCTTTTCCTGACTCCTGTGCAGGTTTAAACTCTTTCTCTTAGACCACATTGATCAGTTCCCTAGACTTCTTGCAGTGAACAGCAAAATATCCTTTTCCTCCGCACTGGTAACAGCGTTTTTCTTTCTTTTTAACCCACTTGAAATATTCAGGCTTATTTCCTGGCATGGTTTGATTAGTGGATTCCTTAGTGCTCTCATTCCCCTTCATGCGATTCAAAAGTTCATACTGGATTCAGTTTGAAACTTCTATTCAGAAAATTGAAAGTAGCTTTAATATTTTCTAATGATCCACCATCTGCGAGGTGGTAATGTCCATTGCAAACACAGAAGACATCATTCAAGGCAAATTGCAATAAGGCCGAAGGGCCACTTGTAACGTGATCCATGCATCAAAATCATCCATCACTTTTGCTCCAACCAAAATCTGCGATTCTTGGTAGAATGATTGGCGAAACTTGCCAAGAATTTATACTTCTGAAATTAGATTCCCAAGAATTCTTGATTTTGCTTTGAGATGCATGCAGGACTCTTAATTTCTTTTATAATGGCCACCTTGGCCTCAGAGTTCGACCAGCTGTCCCCCTCTAGATGGGGCAACACCTGGTTCTGACAATCAATATCCAAGTAATTCATCACCGTCAAAAGCCTTTTGACAACCACCTTAACTGAACATTGTCAAGTTGAATAGTTGATAAAACTCAGGGGCGTTATCCCAATGGAAAGTAGGTAATTTTGGAGTAGCTTTAAATTCTCCAAATATTCTTCAGACAACACTCTTGGTTTGGCTACTCAACTAACCTGAAGAGTACTTTTGGGAGTCATCTCCAAAATGGCTGTGAATGTGGTCAGCATATTTTGTGGAATAGTTGTTTATATAACTGGAGTTCTTGGGGTCCTTTTTTTGGTGACAGTCACCGCATAGGTCTCAAATTCACATTTGTGAGTCTTCAACTCCTCAATTTGCTTAATCATCCAATCTATATCTGCGCTGAAAGCCTGTAATTGAATGCCATCTGCTTCACACTACATTTTCAAGAATAATACTTATTGAACTAAATCACCTTCTTTTTCTTCGATGTCATTACTTTTCCTAGTAACTCATTACCAAAACTAGCGACATTTTAAACTCTTTCCTCAACTTTAGTAATTCTTTCTCCAAGGCAGTAATTCTAGATGATCCTCAGAATTCAAGGAGCTCTTGTTAATAGTTGCCAACTCTGTCCAGAGTTTTCTTAACTTATCCTTGTACACAATCTGGTCCTAGTATCCTACTAATATACAAAACCCCTGAAGTGAGTACTAATTGTTAAATATCTAGTAACTTCACTGATTGTTCACAAATATTAACCCCTAAAATTAATAACTGCACAGGTTCAATGCTGTGCAATCCTCGCGTTTTCTGATGATATATATATGTTTAATGGTATGAAATCTATTAACCATATTTGAATAGTTCATTAGTGTTAGGTCCAACGCTTGACCAGTATTCTTCCTTGAAATACTCTAGATGTCCTCAGTAGGGATTTATCCCCTTATCCTCCTAACTTGATCCACGCTCAGATCCTAGTTTATAGCATTTCCTTTGGTGACACAAAGTCAGCAGCAATTCCCATCTTAACTCAGCTTCTCTTCTTCAAATCCTCGATCCTTACTATTTTTATCCTATTTAAGAGTTTCCAATTAAAGCACTCAGCAATAATTTCCTTTAAGCTGAATATAACTAATAATAAATTCTGCTAAAGTATGTTTTATTATTAAGCGAATTATCTGGGGAATTTATAGAGGGAATTTGGCACCTAAATCTTGGTTAGCACCTCATCAATGAAATGGTAGATGTTGCCATTAATTTACCATTTTTTATTTGAAATGGTCTTACCCATCAATGGTTAGAATTCCATCATTGGAAATCTTGTGATCTAAAAAAAGGTAAGAGTCAGAAAAACGGGTCCCTAACCTTTTCTACTTGATCCCATTGAACCACTCATAAATAGAAAGAGACCTGCTTAAATAATGGGACTTGTTATTCATCAAGGCAGGTCACAAACCAACTGACCAATTTGCTGGTTGCAGGCGGCATCACTCGCCTCACAACTTGCTCCTTAAATTCCCAATTGGTCAATGATGAAACCTGACTTATCCCAATTGGGACAACTGATACTTAATCATTGAAAAACTATCAGATGCCCCAATCTTGAAGGCAACTCTACCTGATGAGATCTTAAGCAATTACCTGAATCAATCCTCAACGGATCTGAACCAGGCGTTTACCTAATTTACCCCAAAAAATTTTTAACTCAAAAATGGGGTCAACCAAACTTCAATATACTTGCTATAGGGAATAATACTCTAGAGACCTATGGTAATCTAGACAGCTGGGAATATGGGAAAAATTTCAACAATGCTGATATTGAATCTTGAAGCCAGATTTTTTTTACAGGTCAGGCAGGAATCCAAGACTTCAGTTATGATGTCCATTATGCCCTCCTAGCTGTACCGCTTTTTTACCCACTCATATATTTTGCATACTCCGCAATGCCCCACAATAGTGTGAGACTCCAAAATGATAGGTACTCGCTCTGATGGCTGCTGATAAGGCAACCAAACTACTCCTGCTTTCTTATATGATTTCTCACTCTCCATCTCTGTGTTTGCGGGAGTGCCATGTAGCATCTTCAGTACTAGTTCATTATCATCAGCCCATGATTTGGGAGTCATCAGGAGGTTATAAATCCTCTCTGCTTCGCTATTGTCAATGTGAAGGACAGGCAGCTGCGTCAACCCATCAACGTCTATATGGTGCATCCCAGCTCAATACTCAATGGTTTTATCATAGTGCTAGTGTTTAAGAGCTGAGAGAGTTAACCGCACATTGAGATCTTTCATATTCTGCAACCACTTCAAGGTGGCATGGTCAGTAATTACTTTGAACAATGTCCCATATAATAAGGGGAGATAGTACTTTATGGCAAGCAAGACAGCCAGGCAATCCTTTGTAGTGATGTTATAATTACGCTCAGCTTTAAAGAGCATCTTACTGAAGTAAGACACATGATGATCAATCTCATGCTTATCCATTTGGTCCAAGATGGCTCCAGCACATAGTCAGAGGCATCCATAAACAACATGAGGCTTGCCATAGTCAGGATGGTTGAGGATTGGCCTTTGTTGCACCAAATTTTTCAGGGTCTCAAATGCTGCTTTTGTTAAGTAAGTCAATATAAAGGGGGTATTTTTAGTCAAGAGACATACAAGGGGCTCACTGAGCTGAACGAACTTGGGTATGAATTGATGGTAATACCCCATACTGCCAAAGAATACTTGGATTTAGCGGAGGGCATTGGGTGCAGGCATTTTAGATATCGCTTCCACCTTGTCTTGGAGTGGTTGAATCCTATCTTGAGATAGTGTGCCCAAGGAAATCCAGCCTTTTCTATAAGAAAGTACATTTAAATGCTTTAGCTCGATGTTAGATGCCCACACCCATTATAACACTTCTTTTAAGTGTATAAGGTGCTTGTTGAAGGTCTTGGATAAAACTGTGATGTCATCAAGAAAGATAATCACACAGCTCAGTATGAGATCATGAAGAATATGATCCATCGCCTGCTGAAAAGTGGCATGTGCATTGCATAATCCCTGGGGTACCAAGTGGGTTTAAATAGGCCCTTGCTACAGATAAGGGCGCACTTCTCCTGATCCTGTGGAGAAAGATCCATCTGCCAATACACACTAGCTAAGTCCATGGAAGAAAAGAACTTGGACTCAAAGAGTTAGACCAGAGCGTCACCAATACAAGAAATAAGGTAGTTATCCTTAGATAGGTTGTTCAGCTTATGGTATTACTTAACTACCCACTTGTTGATAAATTGATATAACTGGACAATAAGCCATATATCTGGCGGATTGTGATTTATGAGTCAAGGTGAGCCTCAAGGTTAAGTGAAAGATTATGATGATGCGAGGCTAATTAATTGAATATTCCTAGTTTGGTGAATCAAGGGAAATCCAAAAAACCTTAATGATAGAATAAAATGCCTAAAATTGTAGAAAACAGGGAATTATTAAGTGGAAGGGCCAAAACTGATGATGAATACTAAGGATTAAGAGTTGAGCGTGAGAAGTTGAAAAAGGATTTTGGAAAAAAGAAAAAAATGAGTGAGGGTTTAGTGGAAGTAGTCTTTTTTTAATATGTTAAATAAACTAGTTCTGGTGTGGCAATAGCTTCTTATTATTGATACTTTAATGTTTTCATTGAGGATCAGTGATCATCATATTGCTAGTCTGTTTCTCAGTGGGTTTTACCCTGTGCAACTAGTTCAGCATAATTTACCAATATCACCAAAAGTTAACAGTGGTGCTCACTACAGGGTGCCCATTGATCAACCTATAAAATGTTTCATATTAGTCAAACAATGGCGCAACCAGTTTCCCTTGACGGGGTGCTACCCCAGTTTATTGAGTTATCTCACTACGCGGAACTAAAACCTTTTTGGATACACTACTCAAGGACCAAAAATGTTTTTTCGTGAGTATAAAATTTTACAGAATGGCTGAACAAGGCCTTCCACCGACTGCACTTGGTTGACTGCCAGTCCTTCCAAATTGCCAACCACTAAGGCGACACTACAGAGTGGCTATACTGTGCATAGCGGAAATGGATTAGTACTGAAGATAGAGGAGTAACTATATGCAAGCTGACCCCATTTAACTGCAACGGAAACATACACATAATTTTTAAATGGTTTAAATTTGCAGTATAAGAGGCTTCCAATTGGTAGAAAGCTAAACTTTTGTTTCTGCTCTGGATGTCAAGAGCGCCGACCAGGTAACCTGTTACCTTACTAGTATTACCATAACGTATCAAGAGGTGAAGGAGACTGTAATCCGCCTGTTTGGGGTGTGGCAAAAATGATTTGTCGCAAGGCAGAGTTAACTATACAATTAGAAAGAACGAGTCATTGGTGGAGTTTGTGGAGTGATTCATGGCAGAGGCTCATGTGTTGTGGGGAGAAAATATCTTACCCAATGAGAAGGTGTGAATAGCAATGACGGCGGCTGTCAAGCCATATCAAGAACTGTATAATGCTATGAACCACATTCTTCAAGATTATGCAGAGTTATTAAAATTGTCAATTGTTTATGCTGTCAATCTATTACATTTAACGCCCTCAATGTGGAATAGAAGGTCCCTGCAACTGCTACCAAATTACTGTCGGGAAATGGACACAATGACTTAGGTACAATCTGTTGGTTAATCCTTGTCCATTTTTTGCTCTGGCGGTTCCTTTTAACCCCCATTATACTCCGCCAGCTCTTCATCAGCAAAATTAAAATCTATTAATTTGATTTCCGACCTGGATATGCAGGTGTGATACAGAGACGAGTGCCATTTACAAATTCTTGTTTCTCATGTGGCCAAAGAGGCCATTATGCGGCTAGCTGTCTGAGTAAACTGTATGTCCATGCAGTACCAGTAGACCTGATTGAAAAAGAAAAAATTCAAGCGGAGTAGAGACATAAAAATCTATTTCCACTAATTCAATCTTATATGTACTTGATGGTTCCCATGAATCGCTTTACGTTAGCCCTGATATACACCCTGAAGATTTAATATATCAACAAATCCCTTATGATACTGGCCTCCAACTAATGGAGGGGCTCCATTAATGTAGATTCAGAGTTCCGCCGAGATGTGCAAAAGCCCCATGCCTGGAAAAATCCTTGAGTGGAATGATACAGTCAAAGGAGGACCTTCAACAAATGTCACAACCATAGAGGGGGTGACTGTGGTGATCCCAGTAGAAATAATTTCTCAGAAGTATCCTCATGTTGGAGCTGGTATTATCACTTTTATGGATAGCTGGGTGCCCTTGGATGTCCATGTAATAAACACCAACGGTTCCTCTTATCTGGAATGTACATACTGTGATATTTTTTCAAAATAGTAAACTCTGAGCTATTTATAGATACTATCACTCCCATCAATATTATATCCACCAATCTCATGGCTAAGCTTTTGCTGAAGCCTGATGTGGAACACCAAGCAGTGCATGGAACTGCAGAGGAACAGAGAACTGTGTTTAAGGGCACTTACAGTGCGTTGCCTTTGAGGTTCAGGCCAGTCAACGCATCTGCTACAGCTGTGGTTTTGCTTAATAATACTATGATATAATGATCAGTGCTGCAAACATGCGGCGATTTGGAGCCATGGTTGATATGGAGGAAGAAACCATCAGTATCCTAGGACAACAGATCCATATACTTTACCTCCAGCGGAGTCTAAAGGATCAATACGCTCCAGGCAGACCAATCTAGCATATAGCAATGCGCTAATTCCTGTTTGATATTGGCAGATAAAGCGGAGAACCAGGGCCCTTCCTAGCCATATTTATGAGTACAACTATATTCCGCTATGGGTAGCGCCACTTTAACCATAACTTCTGAGCATCAGGTCATAATAAGTACAGAGATCTAAATGATGTACCTGAAGGGCTATATGAGGAAATTGTGGGGCCCTACCAGCAATTGTGGCATGAACCCTATGTGGCTCCAGGACTACTGTTACCAGGACATGGGGAAGTGAAGGTATTGCTAACGAACTAACAGAAGGAGTCTATAAAGATTCAAAGGCACCAAGTGGTGGCTTATTTACATATGACTCCCATTAATAAAGTCCGCCATATTCATGATTTTGGGTCTTGGAACAACCTCAGCTTACCTGTAAAACCCCTATGTGCTGTAATGAAAGTGTTTCCGCAGGAGGCTCTGACTGGGCTGTTGGAGAAACAGAAAGATAGGGCGGTGGTCCTGTTTTAAAATACCGAATTATTTTTTCTGCCAATGACCACAATTTGGGATGCATATGCGGATTGGTGCATTGGATAGACATAGGGGACTACCATCACATTAGATCATGGTCCATCCGGCGCTCTAAGGCTGCCATGGAAGTAGTCTCTGATGAGGTAGAAAAATTGATTGAGAAGGGGATGTTAAAGCCAACCAAGAGCCTGTGGGCACCGCCAGAGCTAATGGTTAAGAAAAAAGATGGCACAAACTTGGTGGTCATTATCTACCAGAAACTTAATAGCGTCACAAACAAGGAACTCTATCCTCTCCCCTTGATTGACGACGCCTTAGATCGGCTAGGAGGCTCTACTACTTCTCTGCCTTAGACTTGATATTGGGGTGCTGGCAGGTTGAGTTACCAGTGGTGGAACGTGAGAAATGTGCTATAATCACTTCAAAGGGGTTGTTCCAGCCTACACATATGCCACAGGGCTTGTACAAAGCCTTGGCTACGTTAAAGCGTGCTATGGATAAAGCTTGGGTAATTTGAAGCTGTCCTGCGCTCTAGTCTACCTCAATGATATCAACGTGTTCTCATGGACGTTCATAGAGAATCTTGACCAAGAATCAAGTGTTCCGCCGTCTTTCTGACGCTAACATCAAGGTCAAGCCTCAGAAGTGTCATTTCTAAGGAAAATTTTGAATACCTTGGATTTTTGGTAGACTCAAAGGGCTTAAACCTCAGCTGGCAAAGGAGGAGGCTATACAGATTATGACTTGGCCAGGCAATAAGCGAGATATCCAGGTACTTTTAGGGATAGTAGGTTATTAATGGCGTTTCATTCCCAACTTCAGCTATAATAGTGCACCACTCCTTAAATTATATAAAGAAGAATGCCACCTTCAACTTGACAGAACAATTTTAGAATGATTTCGATGTCCTAAAGACCGCATTGGCTAGTGCGCCTGTTTTTTAATACCCTAATTTCAATAAAGAATTTATTGTAAAAACGAATGATTCCCTTTCCGCCATAGGGGACATATTATCTCAAAAAGATGATAGGGGTAAAGCATTCCATTGCATTTTGCAGACAAAGCCTGAATTTCATGAACGTAATGACACCGTGACTGAGTGGGAGTGCCTGGTAGTTATACATGCTTATAAACAGTTCTGGATATACTCCACGGGGTGAAATTCAAAGTGGTAACCAATCACGCCTTCTTGCGTTGGCTGAAGAATCTTAAGGAACCATACAGGCAGCTCACGCATAATGGGTATTGAAGCTCCAAGGGTATGACTTTGAAATAGTACACCAGCCAGTGGCGAAACACTATAATTCAGACAGCCTCTCACAATTACCAATGGTTGCCATTATGGCAGATTTGGCTGACATCATGTATGAGAAGATGATTGTGGGCTAATATCACGATGATTCATCACAGGTGATCAAATTGATAGACGGGCTTAGACGGGATACCTTTTTGTGCAATGTAGATTTATATAAGCATATTTGAGAATCGACGCTGAGCTTCCCAAAACCCTCTGCCAGGCCAACAACTATCTTGGATGTACATAGGGTTGTAGGTCATAGAGAGTTGCGGTAAGTGCTGGAGATCTTGCGACCCCATTACTATTAGGAGAGCATGCACTATTATGTGCTTGAGGTGGTTGCTTGTTGTCACCAGTGCCAAGTAGAGAAACCTTTTATAAAAAGACCACCTACCAGCTGGTAAAGCCTCGGTTTGCATGTCAAACTGTTTCTCTTGATGTGGCAGGGTCTCTTCCAACTGGTCCAAACCACTCTAAGTATAGAATAGTAGCAATTGATCATTTGACAAGATGGGTGGAAGCAAGAGCGATCAATGATTTGGGGGCTGTCACCACCGCCAAGCTTATCATGGAGTGTGTCATACAGCAACATGGCTGTCCGCAGTTTATCCTCATGGACAACAGAACCAATTTCACGTCACATATCGTGCCCAAGTTGAATGAACTGATGGCAATCCGCGGGGTCTTGACTACACCCTACCACCCTGAATCTAATGAAATGGTTGGACGGGTCAACGGGACATTGGTAAACATTCTTTGCAAGCTGGTAAAGGATCAGCCCTCTTTTCCTATATCAGCTACCACTTTTCAATGAACAAGTGTCCTTTAAAATTACTATATGGTAGACATCCAGCTTAGCTCACCTTAATTTACTCCTGTATGGAGGATACTGGCAGAGTAGAACTACAGCGTTATGTAATCAACTTTACAAACAAACTGATATAATTACAAATAAAATCTTACTATACCAGCTTGTCTAAGAAGATTCGTGTTCAGGTGATGGACCAAAGTAGATGTAGTGGACTCTAAAAGTTCGCTGCAGGAGATCATGTCTTGTTTCACGACCAATATGTATTTGATAGGAAGAACAAACTCCTAACATTTGGACTGGACCATTTGAAATAATTGAGAAGTATAAAATCAATGCCTACACCATTAAGGAACATGTTGGTAGTCAAAATATCAACTGAGTTCATGCAAAGATCCTCCAAGCATACAATAAATATTAAACTTATCATATAATCAAGGGGGTGATGTTGAGAAATTGATATGACTAAAGAAGTCATATATCTGGTGGATCATGATTTATGAATTAAGGTGAGTCTCAAGATTGAGCGGAAAATAAAGTTAATGTGAGGCGAATTGATTGAAGTATATTAGTTTAGCAAATCAAGGAATTTTGTAAAAACCTCAATGATAGAATGTAACACCTAAAATTGTAGTAAAAATATAATTATCAAGTGGATGGGTCAAAATTGATGAGGAATACCAAGGATCAAGAGTTTAGTTTGAGAAGGAGAAAGGGGTTCTTTGGAAAAAAAGAAGAGAGAGGGTTTAGCAGAAGTAGTTAATTATTAAATATAATAAATAAACTAGTTCCAGTGGGTCAATAGCTTCTTATTATTAATACTTTATTTTTTATTAAGGATCAACAATCATCATATCGCTTGTCCGTTGCTCAGTGGACTTTACCCTATGCAACCAGTTTGTCAGATTTACCTAATATTGCTGAATGTTAACACCGATGACCTCCATTTTCCTTCTTTATAAGTAGAAGAGGAGACGACCAAGGGCTTTGGGATGGCACCAGCAGCCCAGCATCCAGAAACTGTTTGAGCTCCATCTGCATCTGTAGCTCCTCGACTTTTGATTTATTATAAGACTTAGAACAGATGGGTTGAGACTCACCAACATTGATAATATAAGCCCAACCCTTCATGTTACCATAGTCAGTGTTAGATTTGGAGAAGATATTAATAATCCTTGAGTAAGGTGTGGACTTTGTCAAGCTCTGTAGAATTAGTTTTGCAGAGATATGACAATAGACAAGGTACATAGGGATTGGTCAGCGTGTAAGCTTATATCAGCCATAGGCCCAATACAGTGGACTTGCTTATTGTCCTCAATGACAATCATTAGTCTTATTTCGATTTTCTGGTGCTTTTTTATGACCAGATCATTTTGGGTGAGGTTTTCCTGCAGGATATTGATGGGTTGCTGATAGGCTGGGTCCAATAAGCCTGGCAATACTCTGGGATCTAATGGACTAACACCCTCAACGCTGGTTTTGTGCAATAAACAGTTTTAAAGGGATTTGCAGAGTAATCTAGTGTCAACTACCAGTTGTTCACCCGCTTTGATCAATACTTCTTCAGATGCATAAAAAGTAATTCCCTTGAGAGCGTCCACTGATGAATGCAACATCTTGGTGTTGCGTCCTGCTGGTGTGTAGTGTAGTGATAGGCGGAGGAGGGGTACTCAACGGTGCAAGCATATTCTTCTTTATTGAGCTCTTCATTGTCATAATCAGAGAAACCCCATAGTTAAGAAGGGGAGATAGCTTTGCTTTAAGCTAATAACACCTTCATATTTGAGCTTAAACTTGGTCCCAATGAGAGATCGTAGGTATTATTGGCCAAGGCCACCACAGGGGCTGACAGAAGGAGCTTCCCAAAACGAATGGAAAGAAAATATTAATCCCCAATGGTGTGGGTGTTATTTGGACCTGCAGTTCCAAATTCTTGACCATATTCAGGTCAGAGACCAGCTTATTTATTAATATGTTTGGTTAACACAACGTTCAACAGGGACCCAGTGTCAAGGATAGCCTTAAACCACACTTCATTGACTGTGACTTCCACTTTGGTTAATGTTCCACCCAAATTGGGGGTGAGAGTAAGTACATATTTTAAATGGAGAGTAAAACAAGTTTTTTGGCGGTTTCAGTGTTTTCCTTTTTGATTTACTGCAGGGTATGGAAACAATGGGTATATAGGATTAGCGTGGCAATGAGCTGGTCAGAGTTATTGGCTTTGTTAATAATCTAAAAACCCCTCAACACTTGACGGAGATAAGTTTGATTGGGGATCTAGTCATATCCACTCTCTCCGGGTTCAACCTTTCAGGTACCTCCACTTCACCTGTGGACCTAAAACATAATGGCAAAAAATCTTCACAAAACCCTTCAGGTTCAGCAACGGAGGGTTGTTGATGCATGTCTAGGAGTCCATCAGTTGTGAGGTAAGTTAAAGGCTTCATTTATGGCAGGATAGTTCCTGAGGTTGCTTCTCCACATTAATAAAATTTGGGAGAGACTGTAAGGAGAGTGTCTATAACTCTCCTGTTTCCAGCATGGTGGTGCTCGGTGCACAGAGCCAATGCAGGATAACTAGCCGTTAGTACTAAAGTCACTAGACCCCAGCAGAGGGTACTGGAGCAATAATAACTAAAGCAAAGAAGTGAGATAGGTAACCATCCAATAATGACGAGGTGCACAAGGAGAGAAAAGCTAAACGGCCCAGGTTGGAGAGTACCTGGGCGAACCAACGGTGCATGTGGGGAAAATCTTACTGTGTTAAAAATGGAATAGTTAATGTGGTGCGAGACCTCCACAAAGGGTTCTGTGCACAGGATCGCCAAAGTAACATTTTAACAAAGTGGGAAAAAATGGGAAAATTGTTTATTGCAAAGTCAACCAACAAGGAATGTTGGTCAGAGAAATAATATTCAAACAACATCAGGAGGATCTGGGGTTTGCTACAGTAAGCCCAGGCACTGGCTCACCAATAGGCAAAAGCTACCATCTGAATTGGTCAAATATGCTGAAACCAACTTCACTCAAGTGATTGATTGAAGTTGGATTTAACCTGAACGCGTTGTTTTGTAAATGGAACAGGTTTTGAAACCCCGTTACTTGACAAACTGAATGAAACTATCCGCGTTAATTTGGTAGACTGTCCATTTTAACGCCTGGACTGATGTAAGGGACTGGGCATTTAGCACCCCACTAGTACCAGCCTGGGCATATTTTGCCTGTACCCAGCGTTGGTTTAGGGTATGCCTAAGGTCAGGGAGGGCCTGTAATTTCACCTTTTGGGCCTCCTGGCGCCCAGCCTTATCCTTGGGGTTGGTCCCCACTAGGATGTAACTACACATGACATTACCCTCTCTTCTGACGAGGCTCAACCCCTCTCCAAGGGCTTGCACAAGGGAAAGGTTTTTGTGGGCAGGGGCCAACTTCATGGCGGCAACGGTTGGTTTGGGTTGAGATCTGGCAGCCTGGGGGAAACGCTTGTGGAAGGCTTCAATCAGATCTTGGGCATGCGCACAGTCATGCACTGGGACCCAACTGTTTTCTGCAGCGTCAAAGCCTTTCCAGGATACCAGGTACTCCAGTATTCTTTTAATGCGGCATAAGGCAACTATTTTTTCCACCTCCCACTCTGGCGCCCCTCCATGAGATAGGCCTCAGGAGTCTCTGGTGGGGGCCCTCAAACAACGTCAGTTTGCTCTAATGAAATACAGAGAAGATACAAAATGAAGGGGGAAGATCTAGCTGGTATAAGGCATGGCCCACCTTTCTAACAACGCGATAGGGGCCAATCCTCTTTGGACCCAGCTTCTTGCATGGCTGCTTGATAGGGATATTATGAGCATCAAGAATCACGAGATCCACTTCCTTGTATGCAGGACCCACTTGGCATTTCCCATCAGCATTCTCCTTATACACTTGCATTTCCGCCTCTAAGCTTGTGGAAACCCCCTGGTGGACCTTCTTTATCTTCTTGGCAAAGTCCACCACCGCTTCAACCTTAGAACCACAGCTGGGCTCCATGTTAAAGGCGGGGTTAAAGCCAT
Source organism: Massospora cicadina (assembly GCA_022478985.1). NCBI lineage: Eukaryota > Fungi > Entomophthoromycota > Entomophthoromycetes > Entomophthorales > Entomophthoraceae > Massospora > Massospora cicadina. Next base: position 78,602 of record JAKSZP010005343.1, read on the forward strand.
GGTTGGCGAAAAAAGGGGAACAACCAATGGACGAATGCAAAGTGTTATTGTAACTGAATTGGGTCATAAGAAGGTGAGAAGCCCAATCTGTATTATCCGCGGCGGTGTAACACCACAAGAACTGCTCCAAGCACTGGTTCACTCTTCAGTCTGCCCATATGATTGAGGGTGATAGGCAGTCAAAAGGCAGGGGCAAATCTGAAGAGTCGTACACAACTCTTCCCAAAAGATGGAGGTAAATTGGGCTCCCCAGTCACTGATAATCTCGGGGAACCCCCTGGAGCGCAAACACATGCGTGATGAAGAGCCTGGCCATTTCAACCACGGTTATTGTAGTTCTGCAAGGAATGAAGTGGGAGAACTTTGTAAAACGGTCCACCACCACCATGATGGCATCGTAACCATCAGAGACAGGTAACTCCACAATGAAATCCACTGATAGGGAAGTCCAGGGCCCTTAAGCCTTTTGGACTGATACCAATACCCCCGCTAAAGGTTGCCAATTGGGTTTCATCTGATTGCAGATCAGGCACTCTTTACAATAACGCCCCAACTGGACAGGAAAGCCCTTCCAATTGTATGCGAGTCATATTAACTCCAACGTCTTTGCTTTACCAGGATGACCAAAGGTGAGTCCATCATTAATTCCCTGGATGATTTCCAGGTGCAGTGGTCCGGCAGGAGCCCATAGACGCCCCTGAAACCACACCATCTCATCCTTCACATGATAGCCCCGGAGAGATCCTCTTGATTCAAAGCGCTCTTAGCAAGATCATAGTATATTTGGCTGCTAACGGCTGAGAAAGGACTACCTTTCTGAACATGCTATAATATCCACATTTCCCAGAGGGGCAAGCGCTGGCCCGCTGACTGGGGGAGAGGGAAGTTGGACACAATTTATTTGGCGGAATCATCAACTGTGCATTGTGAACTTCTACCTTCTTGGGATCAGGCGCTAAAGCAGAGTTGAGGCTCAAAGAATCCACCAAACCATTATCCTTGCCCTTGGTGAACTCATACGTGAATGCAAATTGGGCAAGGTTCTCATGCCAACGGGTCTGCCGTGAGGTAAGGACATGAGGAGCGCGGTAGTACAGCAGGGCATGGTGGTCTGTACGTACCCAGAAAGGTTGGGATGAGCCATGCAAGTAGTGACGCCAATAAGACAGCGCCTCCACCACTGCCAGTAACTTTTTATCATAAACGGCGTAGTTCAACTCTGGCAAAGACATTTTCCTAGAAAAATATCCTACCAGATGCTCTATCCCACCTTCGCCTACTTGTAACAAGGCGGCCGCTATGGCGAAGTTAGAGGCATCCATAGACACAATTACCTCTTTGGGAGGGTCGACATGGCGAAGGACAGACATGGACAACAGGGTGCACTTCACTTCTTGGAACGCGTCCTCCAAAACGGAGGACCACTGAAGTACCTTTGCACCGCTAGCCTTATATAAGGGATCTGCCACCTTGGAAAGATTTGGCATGAACTTTTTGAGGAATGTACACGTCCCCAAAAGCTTCTAGATTCCTTGATGGAGGTGAGGGCGGGCCACTCACAAATCGCCTTCTCCTTGTCTGGAGTTATCATTTGTCCTTGGTCAAACACGACGTTGCCCAAAAATTAACCTGGGACTTGAAAACTCAAAATTGCTTATCTTCAGTGTAAGGCTGGCTGCCTTTACCTCTCCATCACTTGCTGAATGTTTACTGTGTGGGACTCATGGTCGGGGGAAAACACCAGAATGTCATCCATGTAGGCAACAGCGCATACCCCTAACAAGTCCCCTAACACTGCATCAATGCGTCATTGAAAGATAACAGGGGCATTCTTAAGCCCAAAAAGCATGACCCGAAACTGGAAGATCCCTTTTCTGGTATGAAATGCGGTTAACCACTCTTATCCCTTTTTAATCCATATTTTATTGAACGCATTGAGGCAATACAGCTTGGAGAAGACCTTCGCCTTCTCCATATAGCGTGAAATCTGCGAATCCAAAGGGATAAGTGGAGGTCTGGTACAGTAACATTATTGAGGTTCATATAGTCTATGAAGGGATGTAGAGTACCATCAGCCTTCTCAACAAAGAGAAGTGGGAGCAAACAGGGGAGGTACGCTGAAAAATAGCACCTTTAGCTAACTGATCCTTCACCCACACATCAAATACCTCTTCCTCCCGCACAGTCAATGGGTAAATGGGGGAAGATATATGCACCAGATCCACAGTGAGCTTAAAGTCACAATCAAATTCAGAGTGCTCAGGAAGTGTGTTAGCGGATGCTGAATCAAAAGAAGATTCCAACCCCTCCAAACAGGACGGTAGGGGAACCTCCAAAGAGGGCTTCAGCAAAGGGCAAGATTACGAAAGGGAATATTGGGCCAATGAGGTAGTTTGCCCAGGGCGTTATCCTCTGACAAAGGAACAATCAACTTTTGACCATTGGACAAAGACAAGAACAGAGTGTTTTCTTTCAAATTAGTTCTGACGTCAAACGTTATCCACCACTCTACACCCAAAATAATGGGAAACAAGAGGTTACTGATAGCTTGAGAATGGTCGGACAGAAGATAGGCGCCCACCTGGTAGTCCACCAACCCCATGACGTTCAGCGAAGGGAAACCTTGAGAAGCCGCACCTCTAACCATACACCTGGTGAGTAACTCAACTCAAGGTAGTCAGAAAGGTCTTGGTCAATAAAATTATTAGTGGGCCCAGTATCCACTAAAATAGTTGTGCTGATCTTTCCCAAAGGGGATATGAGGGTAGCGGTCAATAGGAATTATCCAGAGTGGGATTTATTCAAGGCAGAAAACGCCCTTACCTCACCTAAAAATTCTTCTGGCTTGAGCAAACCATAAGGGTATGTTTTGGAATCATAGGGGGAGGGATAGTGGGCCACTCTTACTACTGAGGCCACATATCCTACCACAACTTCTGCAGGTGCATATACATGATTATATTTAAGACGAAGTTCCTTCTCTCCTTCCTGAGTGCCCCGGATTATGGTAGAGGTCAAATTGGGTTCTCAGGGGTAATCTGATATACAGGAATGGGGTCCTCATCCAGGCCATATGAGCTAATAAACGGTTCAGAGGTAGAGACCAGGTTTTCGTTATATTACGCATTTTCAGATGCAAATAACCTTATCCTTTGAGCAGCAACGGAATGCCCAACGTTATCCAAGGCCAACACCCTCAGGCCCATATGCGTCGATTCTGCTAGCATTGGCTGAACACGTGGTCAAAGAAAAGCTCGTTTATCTAATATGGAATTGATATTTTTGGCTGAAAGTCAGGGAATCCTGACTGTCAGACCTTGAAGCATCTGTATCCACCAGGTACGAGCACAAAGGGTGGATACTTTCTAGTTGGAGGCAACCATAATAACGCCAAGTTGCTCCAACCTTTAGGAAAAAGAGGAAACAGTGGTGCGGCTAACAACAGCTGAAGCCCACAGCCAGCGCCCAATGTTTCACTTTGGAAAAGTTTCACATGGAAAAAGTTCATGTACATAGATTTAAGAGGTTGGTCAAAAAATGTAAGGAAATTGTCTATAAATATCCTGTTTCCAGCATGTTGGTGTTCGGTGCATAGAGCCAACGCAGGGAAACTAGCTGTTAGTACTAAAGCCACTAGAGCCCAACAGAGGGTACTGGAGCAATAATAACTAAAGCAAAGAAGTGAGATATGTAACATTAAAAACAACGAGGTGCACAATGAGAGAAAGGGTAAATGGCCCAGGTGGAGGATACCTGGGCGAACCTACAGTGCACGTGGGGAAAATCTTACTGTGTTAAAAATGGAATAGTTATTGTGGCGTGAGACCTCCACGAAGGGATCTGTGCACAGGATCGTCCAAAGTAACATTTTAACAAAACAGGAAAAAAATGGGAAAATTGTTTTCTGAAAAGTCAACCAACAAGGAATGTTGGTCAGAGAAATCATATTCAAACAACCTCAGGAGGATAAGGGGTTTGCTACAGTGGGCCCAAGCACTGGCCCACCAATAGGCCAATGCTACCATCTGAATTGGTCAAATATGCTGAAACCAACTTCACTCAAGTGATTGATTGAAGTTGGATTCAGCCTGAACGAGTTGTTTTGTAAATGGAACAGGTTTCAAAACCCCGTTCCTTGAAAAACTGAATGGAACCATCCACGTTAAATGGGTAGACTGTCCATTTTAACGCCTGGACTGATGTAAGGGACTGGGCATTTAGCACCCCACTAGTACCAACCTGGGCATATTTTGCCCATACCAAGCGTTGGTCTAAGGTATGCCTAAGGTCAGGGAGGGCCTGTAATTTTACCTATTGGGCCTCCTGGCGCCCAGCCTTATCCTTGGGGTTGGTCCCCACTATGATGTCATCTACACATGACAGAGACTTTGAAATTGTAATGCTATGATTTTTGCTTTGGAAATGATAGGTTTCAACTGCCCCATGACTGCAAGTTTTGAACTAGGGGCAGCCCAGAGGTGAGGCTAAGGGGAATTGAAAAATTTGATCCACCTTAGTAGACCGCTCTAAAAGAGGAGGAGAACAAGGCAAAGTAAGAACTGGCTTCTCTGGGTGAGTTTTTAGAAACTGACGTTGGAATGGAGCGCTGACCCATAACTGCCAGTATTTTCTGGTTATCCTCACATGGTAAATGAGCTTCCTGTTACTGCAGCTTTGCGGAAGCAGGGTTCCAGAGGGAGAAAGCCATAGAAGAGAATTGAGGGGTCAGATTTGAATCTCTCCTCGGAGCTCTTTGCTAAATTCAATTTCATGAAAGTCAGCTAATGCTAGCAGAGCTTCTTTGATATCCTGTACTTTTTGGAAGGTTTCGCTTGGCTACAAAGATATGCATTGAATATAAGTGATGAGACGCCAAGCCAGCCATGATAGCAGAGAATGCATCATCTAGAGGTAGCAATTTGTCAAGCAACAGAGGTTGAGCTTTTATATAGAATTTATCAACCAAAGGGGACTAATTTTCCCTCTTTCAAATTAAGGCACATAAAGGCCTGTTTTTGCCTTTGTAAACTCTGTGGGGAGCCAGATTCTTCAAGGAGCGTTTGTTTCACCTCCGCCCAGGTGCTAATGATGGTCATATGGAAATCATTATCTCCTGAAACATACAACTCAAGAAGAAAAGTATATTACTGATTCTTTACTGGTCGGTTTCTCCTTCCATTGCAGAATTATACAAAAGAGGAAGGATGAAATACCCCCCTCACCTGGGGTAAACTTGTCCCTGAAATGGTGTTTGTGAATGATGGGAGAGGCACATAAATGCCTTGAGAGGGGTGCTTCTCAAGCTTTTTAACTCAGGACAATGCACTATCTAACTGAGTTCTAATGCAGCTATCCTGGACGCAGATGAAGTGAAGAGATTGTGAGGTTTAACTTCCCCACCAATCCCATTTTTATAAGTTTGTTGTGGTGTACAGGCCTCCTGTAGTGAGCACCACATGTTGATATCCTGGTGTTGGCTAATGCTTGCTGGCGATAATTGAACAGGATTTGACAATTCAGCAGAAACAGGAGTATAACTACTCTCAACTGCTATTGTAAAAATGGGGGTTTTTAGTACCACAGGAAAAATAAAATATGAGAAATATATATACTAGGGAAAATGGGGTTTATTTATATTTGTTTTTTTAAATAATATTGGCGGGGTAAAAATTAAACCATGTCAATATCTCAGTGATTAGTATTTAAATGTGTTAAGCTCAAAGTTCAGATCAGGTAAGAATGTCCAAATTAGGAAATATGGGGATTTGACCTTTCAGAGCACTTGAGTCTTGCCTCACTTCGATGTAACAGCCAATAGAGGGCGATGGCAAGTAAGATAAATATATGTGAGGTAAGTTTTAATATTTTTACCCAATCATTGGGCTGAAAAATATTTCCACTTTGCTGAACCCCTCCAACCCTAAAAAAGGTGCTGTTCTTTGAAGTGTAGGCTGTATTAAATTAGCTGTAAGATGTGAAGTGACCTCAAAATGTCTTCTTTGATTCTGGCAATGATTTGGCGCAATCAAACTTCCTAGACTTGTGCTATTTGCCTGAAAAGTATTGCTTAAAGTGTTACCACAATTTGAGGGAGTCCACTGGGGTTTAACCGGTGTCTTTTGGCCAATAATTTTATTATCTACCTCCAACCCACTCTTATTAAGATACTGGGCTTATAATTGTCTGACAAAGGAAATGCTTTAAAAGAAGATTGACAAGAAATGGCTCTTCTTATCCACCCTTCTCCATAAACTGATGTCATACTTAAAGGACTTATGATTGTGAGACATAGGGCTATTAAAAGAAAAAAGGGTAAAGAAACTATGCTATTAGATCAGATTCACAAAAACATCAAAGAAGTTTTATGCCTGTTTGACTTGTTGCACCCAAGGTTGAATATCCCTCAGTACCAACAATTGGTTCAAGCTCCTTTAAGTCCATATATTGTTGTCAGCATTGATGTGGTGGGCCCTTCTCCCAATGGCTTACATGTGAACAAATATACAATATTAGCTGTGAATCATTTAACAAAATGGGACAAAGTGATTTATGTTCCAGCTGCCACTTAGAAAACTATGGTTCCATCAAATTTGATCCATCTTAACTCAATGTTGTGTTTTAGGATTTTACTGCTCGCTGGTGCATTTAGCACCAATTTCAACAATAATTCACAGGAGATGTTGATCTCTTTACTGCAAGGGTAAATAAAATTAGAAGTTTTTTACCACTTAATAATAAAGATTAAGAAACTTAAAGTAAAATATAAGTGGGTTTTAAATGGTTATATTTTATAAAGTGACAAAGGGGAATAAAAACAAACCCTCCTAATGTCAATGCTTAATATCAAAAATGACTTGGGCTTGAAATGCAATAGGCATCAAATTCATCATTATCTTTGGGCCTATTTGAAAATATGGGCGTTCAACCTTTTGGAGATCATTCTTCTTGGCTCACTTCAATGGAACGGCCAATGGAGGGTCAAGAGTAGGTATGACATGTCCGTGACTAAAGATTTAATATATTTGTGTCAATCCCCTTGAGAGAAGATATTTGCACCTTGTGAGACCCCCTTCTAGGCTATAAATAAAGTGTTTGCGGCGTAGGTGCTTTAATTATTTCAGAAGTAGGCTGGGAAACCTCTGGTGGACTCTCTGGATTTTGCCACGCAATTGGTGCAATTTGCTTACCCATAAACTCTTCATATTTGGCTTATTATTAATAATAAACTTATTCCCCAATTAAAAGGGTTCCACTGAGAATTGGCCAGGGTCTTTAGGTTGATTTCGTCCTCATTCTTATCCTTATTTTGAACCAAAAACACTCTTATTACATATTGGACTTGTAATTGTCCAACATTACCCCTATAGAGTGTTAGGGGGAGAATAAAGGCGCAGGAAAAGTTTATGTACTTTGTTTATTGTGATACTGGTAGCCAAAGATTTTATAAAATATTCACCATCTCTCTTGTAAGTGTTAGTAAAGGGACCCTCCCAAAGAAATCCAAGCTTGCCGCTTCTGGGTGTGATGCAGTTATGGTAGTTCAGTACCAGATCAGACACAAAATCCTTTTCCGCTCAACATCACTTTTGAGCAATTTTGAAAACAAACTAATTTTGCACCACAGCCTCACCACATCAATCTCCCAATATATGTCCTTGGATATACCACCTGCTAGAATTTACTGCCCAGCAGGCATAAACGTGCAGAATGGCTCATCCAGTCTGACAAATAGATCTGGCCGCTATGTCTCTCCAAGGGACTACGCACTCCACCTCGCACAAGTCCACCCAACCCATCCCAACCCCGTAGCTCTACCTCAATCCACTATCCGCTTTTGCCTCTATGCGAAGTATGGACACCTCATCCCATATGCCAACAAAGCAATAATTGAGCTGTCAAATTCCACCTTTGCACTGACAGGATTTATAGACTTTCGCCCTTACAAGGGCTATTTTTATATACGATACTCCACTAAAGAGGACACGGCCGCTGCAGCAGCTAAACCCTTAGTATATTAAACACCCTCATTACCACTACCCAAACATGTCTAGATAATTACATTCATGGTGACCTTTTTTGAACCTCCCCTCACACCTTCCCCCTTAAACCCTTTATGAGGAGCTGATGTCAGGGATGGCTGCTTATGAAAAAACCTCCATCCTCCAATTCATTGTCCTAAGTAGTGCTGAGCATCTTGCGGCACCTCTAGCAATGGCCACCATTACCCCACACCAGCTGAACATGGCCCATCACATCCCACCATGTGCTTACATCCCATCCACACCTGACCATTTCTTTTGGGTTCACATTGAAAATGGCCACACAGCTTACCCTCTCTACCATGAATTGGATCATACCAAAAAGGCATGTCAATATAATTCAAACCCTGCGAATACCACCAACCCCACTCAAGAGCCCACATCAATAGCGTTTGAGTGGGGATTTTGGCTTCCCCACCCACCAGGTAGTCCGCTCAATGAACCAGCAGCAAAATTTAGCAACCCAAATCCAGGCCAGCCAACTTTCACCCATGCCAACAAATCAGGAGCAGGTTTGGACCCATACTTAATCCAAAAATTTTCCCACCACAAAACTTATCTAACCACACCCACCTATCACTGATTAATTCAAGTCAACCAAAATCCTTAGGACTTATTAAAGGAAGTGACCAAATTTGATGAAATTGTCACTTCTAGATAAACAAATTGATTTTGAACCTTTTATGAGTTCAGAATTTGATGCCCAACTACCTCCCAAACAATATGTTCCCAAACCATATGCTATCCCATACCAAAGTGACAATCAGATTGCTGAGGCTGCGGTGGCCTGCCTAAAAATTGCCATCTTTGAAAAGTCATGGCAAAATCCATCGTTGAATTTAAAAAAGGCTGCACCCCTTGTTCCCCTCCGATCTATCTCCTATTGCAGAAGAGGAAATCCAATGCCTCCATGAAACTGCCACCCCTGCTGTCAAAGTGTGATTTAGCAGGCAGATTTTACCCTGTCCACACATTTCACCAGAAAAAACATTGCGAAATTAGCCCAACTTCTTGACGCCTGCATCCAAGATGAACACCATATTGCTGAACCCATAGAGGCCTTCACCCAGGCCCAAATTACCAAACACAACGGTTATCTTCTTCACCTCGACCCTCATCCTGTGGTTGCCCTAACCCCCTTGCTATCAGCATTGAACTGCCTCTTCAATTCCAAACCTGATGATGATGATCCACCTGATCCCTCCTCCCCCTCCGCCATGGTGGGATAAGCAGCTTACCGCTGTGCCACCTAGTAGGTTGTTTTTTTCGTTTATATTGTGTTTCCCGTTGCTTGTTTAGGGCAGTAAGTTCATGCTTTTGTCTGGTGTAGTTTTGGAGTTTCTGCTTTGGTATTGTCAAACCACTGGTCACTTGCCTCGGTTAAAATAAAAAAGGATCAGGCCAGAAGCTTTTAAGGAAGTTAGGGGAGCCTGAAACTCATTGGCAGCTTGTCCCTCTTTTGTAAACAATTTAGCTATTTTGTCATAACCAGAGATTGAAGCTAAATGATATGTTGATCCAATCTCCTCATGGCTTTCTCAGGTTCCTCAACTTTAGAGTAGAAACATTTCTAGCTAAAAGGGCAGGTATCTCTTATCCCGCCCATACAGAAAACGGAATGGGGAAATTTTTAAGATCTGGTAATAACTAATCTGGATGCCATAAGAGCACTAAGAAATATTATTCCAGTGAAGTGGATCAGAGGAGGACATTTTATGCATGATAGAAACCAAGGTTCCTTTGGCTCTCTCCATAGTCCCATTGGTAGAGGGATTATATGAGGCGAGAAGAGTTTTTGGGTCCTCATGGACGTTGTCAAGATTTTGACTACTAAGGGAGGTGAAGTTCTTACCATTTACACAAAGTAGAACATGGGGACAGCCATGGCGAGTGAAAATATTTTGATGTAGAAACGTTGCAGTGGCCTTGGACGTTTGAGCATGGAGAGCCATAGCTTCAACCCACTTAGTAAGGTGATTAATGCCTACTAAAAATTTGTTTCCACCAGTAGTATGTAAAAGGAGACCTACTACGTATAGGATGATGGATGGAACGGTTGTTGAGGGGTAATTAGTTAATATGGGTATTTAGTCTGGAGACTGGATTGCTTGTTTCACGTGAAGTAGGCATCCAAGACTTTGAAAATAGTTTCCATGATCCTTTCCCAATAGTACCACTCCTAAATCAACTCATAAGTTTCTTTTCTCACCCATGACCTAGGGTAGAGTGAGCTTCCAAGGTAGCAGGTACACGTTCCAAGAACCGAAGATAAGGAAATCACTATGCCCCCACCTGCTTATACAATTTCCGCTCTCCACTTTGATGTTGTGGGATTGCTGGGCTAACATTTTATGGATGGGTTCATCCTCATCCACCCAGTCATTGGGGGTCATTAAAAGATCATATAAACATTTTGCCTCACTAATATCCAAGAGAAGGACAGTAATCTGAGTTAACCCTACAACTTTTATGTGGCGGTTTACAACATGATGTTTAGCCTTCATGTCATGAGGCTGGAGCTTTAGAGCCTAGCGAGCTAATCGCCCAGTAGGATTCTTCATATTATATAACCATTTCAAAGAATCATGGTTAGTAACTACAATGAAGATAGTGCCATACAGAAAGGGCGGCAGTTTTTTATAGCTAATAAAACAGTAAGGCACTCCTTCTCTGTGACACTGTAGTTGCGTTCCGCATTATACAGCATCTTACTGAAACAGGATAAAGGATGTTCTATACCATGTTTATCCAATTGGGCTAAGATGGCCCCAACAGCATAGTCTGAGGCGTCGGTAAACAAGATAAAAGGTTCATTATAATCTGGGTGTCTTAAGTTAGGATGATGTTGCAGAAGTTGCTTCAGCGTTTATAAAGCAGCCCTTTGTTCTGCACATCAATGGAAAGGAGTGTTCTTCGTCAATAGGCGGAAAAAAGAGGCTTGATGAGCTGAGCGAACTTTGGGATAAACTGATGGTATTACCCCATAATGCCCAAAAAATACTTAGTATCCCATAGATCCTTAGGATGCAATTTTTGATATGGTTTAACCATGTCCTGTAAGGGTTGGATTCCTTTTTTGAAATGTTGTGTCCACAGAAATTTAGCCTCCTCTGGAAAAAAGTGCATATGGAGGGTTTTAATTTGATGTTGGATTCATGTAAGCGTTGAAAAACTCCTTTCAAGTGAGTTATATGTTTGTTGAAGGTCCTTAAAAACACCATGATGTCATCGAGATAGACAATGAAATAACTTAACTTCTGGTACTGCAAGATATGGTACATGGTATGCTGAAATGTTGTGAGTGTGTTGCACAACCATTGAGGAAGTCGAGTGGATTGGATAAGAACTTCACTGCAAATGAGGCACATTTTTTCCTGGTGTTTGGAGAAAAGGTCCGATTGCCAATAGCCACTAGCCAAGTCCATGGCGTAGAAGTGGTATAGCCAGAGAGATGGTCCAGGACGTTGTCAATGTGGGGAATATGATAGCTATCCTTTTTGTGAGGTTGTTTAGTTTTATGTTAATCCATGCTATCCAATGACCTCAGTCTTTCTTTTTGATAAGCAAAAGAGGAGGAAGACCAAGGGTTTTTTTTTAGAATTTATAACCCCGCGTTTAGTGACCGCTTGAACTCAGTCCACATATGCTGTTCTTTCATCTTTAATTGCAGTAAGTATTTGACCAAATGGGATAAGCATCACCCACATCAATATAGTGGCTCCAGTCCTTCATGTGACCATACCATTATCTGATTTGGAGAATATATCGCTATATTCTTCCAATAAAGTATGGACCTTTTCTAGCTCATCTGGGGTCAGCTCATCTAAAATATGGCATTGATTAGGGTACATAACAGGTTATCCGTTGGCCAGCCCAAATCCATCATAGAGCCATTGAAAAATACGTTCAATGTCCTCTATGGGATCAGAAAGCCTTTGCCAATCTCCTAATGTTTTTTATAACCATGTCCTTGCTGGTGAGGTTTCTCAATAGGATAGTGATAGGTCTCTGGTAGCTAGGTCTAGTAACTCAGGCAATACATGAAGCTCCAGGGGCTAACGTCCTCAATACTTAGGAGGTGCAACAAGCAGTGGTGTGGGATTTGGAGCATGATCTTTTTGTCAATCACTAGTTTCTCACCAGGATTAATCAGGAACTCATCTGCAGAATAGAAAGGGATACTATCCCTAACATTCATTGGTTTGGGCGATCTTTTTGTAATCCTCCCTGAGGTGGTATAATGTAAGGACAAAGCGGAAAAGGGGTATTAAACCAGACAAAGGTATTCGTTCTTGCTGGGATCCTTAATGGATAAGACTAAAGGGACTTCATATTTGAGTAATAAGTTGAAAACTAGCTTCATATTATTATTCCCTCGTACTCATCATAGACTGGGTACCTATGAGCATATCACAGATCTTGTTGTCCAAGGCCACTGATGAGGCTGATAAGATGAGCTTCCAAATATAATGGGAAAGAGAGATTATGCCCCGTTGGAACATGTATTGTTTGGGCCTACAGTTTCAAACTCCTGATTATACTCCAAGTCAAGCGTTAGCTTCATCTTTTTTATCAACTCAGAGTAGATTACATTAACTGGGGAGCCAGTATCCAGTATGGTCATCACCTGGACTTTTTAAATGACCATTTCCACCTTGGTGAGTGTTCGTCCAAAGTTAGGAGACAGAGCCAAGACCTACTTTAGCCAGAAGGTGGAGGTTATTTTATGAGCGGTTTCAGGGTATTTTCCGGGATGGATCTTATTGTATGAATCCGCTGAAGTGGTTTTATCAAGCCAGCCAAGAACTGATTGGCATCGCTGGTAGTGTCAATAACTTTTAGGCACCCTAGAACTTTACTGATGTATGTGTCCTCAGGTATGGGGATCTCCTCTACTCCTTCAGGGTTAAGCTGATCTGGTATACATACTTTGGAGGGGGCTCCTATGACATAATAACCAACGTTTTCATAGCCAACTTCAGATTTATCATCAGAAGGGTTGTCCACACACTGGGTGTATGCTAGAATGACGGTTAGAGGAGGAAGCCATAAATTTAGTAGCTGTGGGGTCATCCGCAGAAATGATCATTGGAGGAGTAGTCAGCTTAGCATGAGCAGCCTTGTCCTTGAGCTAATGGTTGTTGGGAGCAACTTTTACCAGAGGAAGAGGTTTGAGCTTATCCATGGCTTTAGTTTTTGGATTAAAGTTTACTGTAGGAGATAGCGTCATGGAGGGGGATGCTTTGACTACACCAGCTTTGGGTTGATCAGAGGCTGTGAGTCGTGGGGAAACATGTGGTTTAGCTTTAGCAACCTGGTCCTGAAGCCCATTGTTGTGGGCAAATGTCACCTGAGAGAGGGGTTTAGGCTTAGGAGCAGGCTTTGGAATCACTTGGAGAGGTTTGTTAGATGGCACAATCTGATATTGGTGGCAAATGGGGGCAGAGAGCGCTGCCTCATTAACAAGGATGCAATATAATTTACTAGCTCAAGAACCTCAGGTTGGCTGGGCAAAGGAAGATCACGTTTGAGAGGCACCGCAGGAGCTGGGCTCAGAGTAGTAACTAGCATAGGGGTCGATATAACCTCCTTTTGTGGTGCTTCAGTTAAGAACTTCTCAATGGTCTGAACCTGGAGGTTCACCACAGTTTCATTTGTTGTCACACAGGTATGAAAATCATAATGGCAAACAAGGCTTCTTTCATGTCACAGATGTTAATAAAGCTTTGCTTCACTGAGATGATATATCAAGTTAGAGAAGGTTGGGAAGCTAACCCAGTTAACATGGCCACAATGGCATTATCCAGGTCTAGCATGTTAGATGCTGACAAACTTTGAGCACCAAGGTAAAATTGCTCAGTAAAGGCAGTGATCCATTCACCTTCATATATTCTTTAGCGCATAAAGGTTTGTTTTTCCCAGGTTAAACTCTGCTTGGAACCAAATCCAGCTATAGGAGCTTCCTTAACCTCAGTCCAGGTGTGTAGAGTATCCATATAAAGGATCATCAATTCTTGGGCCAGGCAACTTAACGAGGAAGGATGTTCTTGACCTTCTGGTGGTCAGTCGTCCCTTCCATGGCTGCTTCATAAACGTATAAGAACAATGTAATGCTACCCTCGCCGGGGGTGAACTTGGGTTTTGTCGTCATTTAAATGGCCACTGTTCAAGCTTTTTAAGTCGTGTTAAAGCGCTGGATAGTTGTTGTTCAAGGGCATATAGCTGGGTTCAGAGGCAGAGAGGAGGTTGCGAGGGTTATTCATCCCAACACCATCTATTTTGATAATTGTTTGTGGTGTACTACCCACTGTAATGAGCACCATTTGTTGAAATTTTTGGCTTTTTTACTGCTCGCTGGTGCGTTTGACACCTAAATTCCAAAAAAATTTACAGGAGAAGTTAAAATCTCTAAATCTAGGCTATATATGTCATAGTGGGTTTTTGACAACTTAATAATAAAGATTGAGAAACTTAAAAGTAAAATATAAGTGGGTTTTAAATGGTTTTATTTTATAAAGTGACAAAGGGGAATAAAAACAAACCCTCTTCTAATGTCAATGCTTAGTATCAAAAATGACTTGGGCTTGAAATGCAATAGACATCAAATTCATCATTATCTTTGGTCCTATTTGAAAATATGGGCGTTCAACCTTTTGGAGATCATGTATCTTGGCTCACTTCAATGGAACGGCCAATGGAGGGTCAAGAGTAGGTATGACATGTCCGTGACTAAAGATTTAATATATTTGTGCCAATCCCTTTAAGGGAAGATAGTTGCACCTTGTGAGACCCCCTTCTAGGCTATAAATAAAGTGTTTGCGGCGTAGGTGCTTTAATTATTTCAGAAGTAGGCTGGGAAACCTCTGGTGGACTCTCTGGATTTTGCCACGCAATTGGTGCAATTTGCTTACCCATAAACTCTTCATATTTGGCTGATTATTAATAATAAACTTATTCCCCAATTAAAAGGGTTCCACTGAGAATTGGCCAGGGTCTTTAGGCTGATTTCGTCCTCATTTTCATCCTTATTAACTGAAAACTCTTATTGCATAATCAGACTTGTAATTGTATGACACTCAGCATAGATGCCCGCAAAATCCACTTTCATACAATGGGCTAAATTTTACCTCACAGGTAGTACAAGAACTAACTTAACTTTTTGGGACTACTTAAAGTTTTACCGCCCCCTATAATACCTCAACCAATGGGACAGTGGAACGCGATAATGGGACACCTGTTTCTATCTTGTGGAAGATGACCTCCTCTGACCCTACGCGCTGAAATTACTAACTACCCAGTACTTTGCTCGTTACCCCAGATAAGTTTCCATTGCATAATCAAAATGTCCCATTTTAAAGCTCTTTATGGGTGAAATCCTCAGCTATCAAGTAGCATTCAGCCCCTACTCAATCCCTCAGTACCTAAAAACTCTATTCTTATGATGAGGGCATTAGCTAATGAGATTATCCAGATTTAAACCCTCGCCACTCAGGTAATTGTCACCGCTACAGAAAAAGAGACATCCCACTCCAACGTCATTTGACGCTCCTTACCAATATTTCAATTAGGCGACCTAGTCCTCTTCTATCTCATTAACCTGGAGGTCAACAGAACATGTTCAACGTTTACTTGGTCTGGACCCTACTGGATCATTGATAAGGTGAGCTCCAAATTCTCTATTGCCATTGTTACTCAGGTGATAGTGGTAAACCAAGTCCATGGCTGATTCCTATGGCCCTATATCCATCTCTGTTAGGATCTTGATAAGGCGCAGTCAGATTTTGAGATAACAAGCGAGCCAAGATCCCTACTCCCAAATTGAGCCCTGATAAGTTGACTCTTGATCTCTTAAAAATGAAATTTGTCCTTAAAGGCACCAATGGGATATTTTGTTTGTGAAGCATCACATTAACGTGAATCAATGAAGTTTTCTTATGGAATTGCAACTCCGCCTCTTGAATCTCAAAAGTGCAACTCTTAACAATGCAGTCATGAGGACGCTGCTGACAAAGCTCAATGAAGGTGTCAATTAAACAGTCAAATTGGAAGGACGTAGAAGATCTTGATTGTATGAAGCTATGGAAGTCTTCTCAACATCATGTCCACAATCGCCATATAGTCCTAATTCCATTTAAATCAAAAAGTGTCTATTCATCTTATTTGATTCATCTTCATTGAGTGCTCCACTAGTTTTACTCTTTAAGACCCATTTTGAACCTCAGCTACACTCAAGAGAATTATTAAGATAACAGTCTTTAAAATAGCCAGGCACTTGCACTCAGTAACATTATGATTTTGTTTGACTAAGCTCAAGGTCTTGCTAAAGTAAGCCACTGGATGATCAACTTGATCTTCATCCTGATGAACTAGGTTAGAATTGATTGAGTCGTCACTAGAATTTGTGAATAGCAAGTATGACCAGATAATACGCGGATGAAAGAAAATAAGTTTAAAACAAAGGGCAGTCCTAAGAGTATTAAAAGCTTGTTCTTTTTCAGGTAACCACTTGAAAGGACATTCTTCTATAAAAAATAAATGAGGGGTTCAGTTAGATTGGAGAACTGAGGGATAAGCGGACGATAATAGTACGTCATGACAGATATACTTGATTATCCCAGAGGCTATGGAGGTGCGACATCTTCTTTAAGGTAGCAACCTTATATGGGATGAGATGAATTCTATAACATATTGTAAGAAAGAGCACCTTAAAATGCCTAAGCTTTATGGAGGCTTTCCAAAGATGAATGAAGTTTTCCAGGAGATGTTCCATATGTCGTTTGAAAGTTTGTGAGAGGACATTAGTATCATTAAGGTACACAAGGACACAGGGTAACTTCAAGTCCCCCAGGATCCCGTCCTTAGCTCGTTGGAAGGTTTCAGGAGTGTTGCAAAGACCCTGAAACATCCTAGTTGGTTCAAATAGCCCTTTATTGGCTATGACAATGCATTTAGTTCAATCTTCAGGTTCTAGCTCTATTTGCCAATATCCACTAAGTGAGATCTATAGCATGAAATTCATAGGATTTGGCAAGCAAATAAAGAGAGTCATACTCCTGGGGCAGAAGGTCACTTTCCTTTTATTAATTAACTTAAGCCTTTGACAATTCATCACTATACAATGACTATTATCCTATTTGCAAACTAACAAGAGAGGGAAGGCCAAAGGGCTACGGGAAGGCATTAGTAACCCAAATTTAAGTAGCTGCATAATATCAACAGCCACTTGATCTTCAACTTTACTCTTCTAATATTGACAAGATTGAGTGGGTTAATCATCACAGTCTCAACATGATGTATAAGTCCTTTCATTTTTCTAAATTCATAGGTGGAGGTTGAGAAGAGGTTGGAGTAGTCTTTCAGTAACTTTTCAATAGTACAACATTGCTCGCTGGTGGGCCCTTGCCTAATAGAGGTATTGATTAAAGCTACCAATGGGGGTAATTATGGCCCAAAATCTCAAAAACATTTAAAGTTATAGATTTCATTGATGGCCTCTACTAAAAAGAGGCAAACATAAGCGACTGGAGTATTTGGCCCAACTGTTTTTGTCAGTGAGATTGGCCTGCAGCACCAATATGGATCCAGCCTAAGCTGGATATATAATTCCTGGAAAAATCAAGTTCTCCTTGATGGATGGGTTATCCTTACCTCAGATTTCCAGCAATTTTACCAAGGGAATATTGATATGTACCCTGTATTGTTGATGGTCTGAGACTTTATTGGTATAGTAGTCAGCTTAAGAAAATAGAGGGTCATTCTCTCTTGGCCATCTGTCACAGGAGGTGATATATGTACTTTAGACACAAAACATATTTGAGCCTTTTAATCTCACTTTCGCTTTATAACAGACAGGCCTAAGCTTTTATCTTCGTCTTGGCATTACGGATGGTCTCAAAAACAGATGAAACCCTGTGTACTAAAAGTAATAAAAAACATCATAATAGTTCATGACAGCGGAATATTATGGAAAAACTAGTTTTAGGAGGAAGTTGTAACTCAGGTTGTTTAATGTAATGGCTGAGGTATATAATGGTAGCTTCCCAAAGCAAATGGGTAGCGAGGCATAGGCCTAAATACTGAGCACAGTGTGGGTATTCTGTGCCATATTCCATATAGTGAGGCAAGTATGGAGCTACCTTGATACGTTTTACTAATTTAGATAAAATAACATTAATGAGTGAACCAATGTCAACAATGGTGTGAACAGCTAACTTATGAACTTGGCCAGAGATGCGTGTGACTAAGCTATTAAACTGAGTGAGCAGAATGAGAAACATGGGAGAATCATCAGAATAAGAGTAAGTAGTATTTGGTTCTTTATTAACACCGGGTACCAATTCATCTCATTTTGGCACAACAACAATATACTCATTAGAGATCTCAAAATATTTTATAAGAGGTACAGGGTTGTCAGCATGAAGCTCTTTTTCCTTCATGATTACTTCTCTTTTCTCGCCTCATTGGCGAGTATCTTCCAACAAGGCTTGGCGCTATGAAGGAATTTATTGCAGTAGGCTATTGAATTTTCGGGTTTCTTATGGTTATCAACAACATGGACTTGAGGATGGCTGGAAGAGGCGGACGAGGATGATTTGTGACCTAAGATAGACACAAGAGTTTCATAAAGATCTTCCATAATTTCCTTGATACAAATGAAGTTGCTCTTTCACACAATAATGTGCAATTAGACCTCAGGATAAGATTCTAATGCGGAGACTACCTTGGTTATAGAATCATCCAATGTAATACAATTTAGTGGTCACCAAGGGTTGTGCTTGGGCATAAAATCGGCTGGTAAACTCCAAAGGCCTTTCTCCTTTGTATAAACAAATGGCAATGAACGCCTGTTTCTGAACTCCTGGATTAGGCCATACAGACATGTTTTGAAGTGTGACAATCCCCTAGATGTGGAGTCAAAATTTCAAGGGCCATGCTATTCAGGCAGTAGTGGATGCACTGTGCCTTCTGAAGGCCAGTGGCCTCCTCCATTAAATTTCATAAGCATACAGGAAGAAGGCAATGCTTTCTTGTCCTATGGTAAATTTCTTTTTAGAAACTAGGCTGTTAGCAATGTAGTTAGCAGGGCCAGGCGAAGGGGCAAGCTTCAAAACTTCTCAGAGTTGGACATGATTATCTCTAGTAAAATGTAGCAAAGGGACAGAATCACTGTGATAACAATGCTTGCCAAATAATCTAAATAAAATCCTAGAAATGGGAAGCTTTACTATAAAATCATATACACGAAAAATTATAATTTAATTTAAAGCTTGGGATATTTATAGAGTGAAAGGTTTTTTTGCGCATGGGACGTTCCTGGGTAGACCAACAATAGGGATCTCCTTGGACTTCAGGAAGAGGCGCGTGACAAGACAAATCCTTTTTGTCATGCTCGTCTTCCAGAATTGATTAAGTGACCTCTTAGTAGCCTTGGTTTTCATGACCTCTAATCTATTCTTCTTCCATTGGATAACTAGGGACAGATGCCTTTGTTGAGTTGCATCCAGGAATCAAATCATTGGTAGGTGATTAGATCTAAGAATGTGTCTTTTTTTAATTTATCTTTATCCACGATGTGATTTCAGATAATGCCACCATTGAGATCCTGTCAGAGGGGTAAGAAAGTTCTGTGAAATCGCTCATGTACTCAATTGATGCCATACCTTCATCAGCGCAGGCAATAATATATTATGATCCACATTTAAGAAAAAACTTATAGGGACTAGGCCAAGACATCACAAGATTGCTAATTCTTCCTCCAGGGCGATGGTGATAGAACATTACTAATTTCTCAGGTTGGTAAACCAGCAAAGAGGGTAATCATATGTTAATTTGTCCCATCTCCTTGGTTGTGGTATGCAACAAAGCACCCATGGACTGGGACTGTAGTCATATAATCTCATCCATTAAGGTGCAAAGAGTGACTTTAAAAGTTTTAAAAGTTGTTGAAATAAACAAGGGTTGTAAACTAGTTGGTCAGAGAGGTTTCCTGCTATATAGCGCCTTAAAGGTGGACATCTTTATAACCCTGTGATAGCTGACCCAATAGGCAAGTAGGGCACTTAGCATAAAGTGCTTCAAATTGTAGCAGGGGTTTTTGATCCTATCTTTCTCAGAACTGAGATAAAGTGCTATTGGCCCTTTCTACAGCCCCATTTGTGAAGAGGTTATAGTGTGCCATGATAGACTGAAGAGTGACAAACTAAGCAGTTATTTCATGTAATTCCTCTGAGGTAAAATTTAAGACGCTGTCAGGTAGAAGCATTTTTGGTTTTCCATGTTGTGTGAAGTGTTGAAAGTGCAAAAACAAGGCGGTCACTGGCCAGTGGCCATAGGAACATATACAGCTTTGATCCGTTTGGTAAAGTGATTTAAAAAAAATTTATACAAGTGCTCATGGGCACCTGTATGCAGGGAACCATAACGTCTTGCTTACCTTATGAAAAGATGCTGAAGGAGAACTACTTGGTGTTGATAAATTTAAGTTGATACTATCATGTTTTTGACAAAGTGATACAGCCATCCATAACATCTTGGATCAAGTTAAGCATACTTTACCAAACTATCAGACCTCAACCATTAGTGAGTTTTTTGCACTGCTCCATGTCCGGTAATAGTACGTCCTTTCATACCAACATCAGTCTGATCAGAGGGGTGAACATAAGGGAGCCACTATTTCTTTACTAATCTATAGATCATACCAACTTTATCTGAGCTTTGACAGCTCGCCATCTAAGTTCACTTTGATTTCAGGAGCATCTAATGACTATAGATTGGAGTGACAAATGAGAGTATATAAATATTTCCATTAATGGATAAAACTGTCAGGATTGGTAAATGAGAAAAACCATCAGCGTTTCAAAGTATGACACTAGGATAAGTGAAGATGAAAATCATAATTTTGTAATTATAAAGCTACCAGGCTTTACCCATCAGGATCATTCTTTTGTTGTAGCCAGCAAACTAAGGTGTGATAGGTTATTACAGTAAAGTGTGTCTCATAAAGAAGGATGGAAAAGCTTAATTGCTAAAATAATTGCTAAGCAATCGAGCTCAGTGATACTATAGTTCCATTCAGCTTTGGATAAAATATTACTAAAAATGCGTTGGGAGGTCACCTGGTTGTCAATATGCTGCACCATAATGACACCAATGGTAAAATTGCTAGCATAAGTAAAAAGAAGGAAATGATTATGTATTTAGAATATATCAGCATAGGAGAAAAGTAATGCCAGTCATAAAAGGTTTAAAGAATTGTTTTTGCAATAACTATTATTGAAAAGTTGCATTTTTCTAAAATGTAAACCAGGGCTTCACAATTTTGGAAAGATGAGGGACAAATTGGCAATAACAACCTACCATCCCCCAGAAAAACCTGGATGACCCTAGACACTATAAGGGGACATCTTGTGTATAGCTGAAAATTTATCTGGAAATGGTTGGATACCTTCGTTGGTTACATTATGACATAGAAAACTAATCTTCGCCAGAAAAATGTTCATTTGTAGTTTTTAAGTTTAAGGATGCTGACTCTAATCATTCAGATACTTGTCAAAAGAAGTCAAGGCGACGTCAAAAGTTTGGGAAGGGATGCTTATATTATCCAAATAAATCAGGACACAGGACATTTTCAAGACCCCTAGGATGCTGTCCAAGGATTATTGGAAAGTAGCAGTGGCGTTGCACAGCCCCTGTGGCATCCAAATTAGTTTAAACAGACCCTCTTTAGTGATGAGGGCTCACTTCTCCCAGTCCTCCTGAGCAAGGTCTATTTTCTAGTATCCGCTAGCTAGATCCATAGTGGGTAATAACTACAAGCCAGCCAGCAACCAAAGGGAATCGTTATTCTAGGTAAGATTAGCTGTAATTTCAGTTGATTGTATTCATTTTGCGATAATTCCATCACCATATAATGGAAACTGTAGTTTTTCTTTGTATTTAGCAAGGGCGAAGCCCAAGGGTTTTGTGAAGGTTTGAAATACCCCGCCTCAAAAATATTTTATTTTGACAGTTACTTTGGCTCCATCTAAATTAGATTTTTGATAAGTTTGGTCCATATTGGCGAGGGATCTCAATTGCCTATACAATGAGTCACCTCAGTCATTTTCCAGTTTTGTAAGGCCTGGAGAAAAAAATATCAGTTTACTCAGCCAAGAGTTTCTCAGTGGCCTCTCGTTAGTTTTGGTAATGTTTGTGCCAATATTATGTTCAATGGTGGCTATAGTAGGAGAATCACTGAGTCCAAAAATAACAGAGAGTACCTATTTATGAACACTATGTAATTCGTCCACAGGCAATGGGCGAACATGAGATCTAAGATCCTTTTACTATGACACGTGAAGTTGAAGTCAGATTATCTAGCAAAACTGATATAGTCTCTACTTAGGATTGACCTAAAATTCATGATCAGCGCAATATCTCCATGATAAATGGATTATCTTCCTGCGAACTTCTAGTATATGATTGTGAGGAATATGCACTGGACACTGGTATCTACTATAAATTGCTCCTGAGCTGAAACTACAAAATGAGATAGAGCATATAATGTCATGCCTTCCTAGGTCTCAGCAGGTTGAAGAGGCATTTTTAATCGAGGCTAACTACATGATACACAATTTGGTATGGAGTTTGGTCATCTTCCATAAGTAAGATTCTCTTATTGGGGGTTTCCTTCTTGTTTATTGGCATTTGAAAGATAAGCAGTAACGATTTTCCAATTATTGGAAAAGGATTCAAATAGGTTTACTATCTAATAGTACTCACACCAAAATTGCATCCCTATTAACAAGTCTTAGCTCTGATTTTAAAAAACTACAGCTGGGGCCGTTAGGGGAGCTTTCCAATGCTTAAAGGTAAGGCCAAATAAGCATTAAGGACCTAATGCAATGGGGTTCACCGTTCCATACTCAACATTATGTTAGAAGTCAGGCTCAACTCTAATATAACTGAACATTTCAAAAAGATATAACATTTGTTGAGGATCTGCTGTCAACAAAGCTTGAACCTAAGTTTGCACACCCAAACTTCTAACCAAGTAACTGAGTCCCCAAACTGTGGCGTATGGTAAAAAAGATTTCAGGTAAATACAGAAGGAACAAGAGTAATCTTTATCGCTTTCTTTATTTTCAGTAGTCATATCAATGGAAAGCTAGAAGAAGGGGCATCATATACAATAACCTGAGAAGTGGATGGTTGAGGCGTAGGGTGGTTGTCTTCTTGTAGAGCCTCTCTTTTCATGTTGATAGGGATTTTCCCTCCTTATCAGCAATTCTCTTGTAACGTTCTTCAGCAATATACCATCATCGTCCAAAGTAAGTGCATTTAATATTCTTCTTATCAGCCCCCCTTTTTAGAGCGGTGATCTGGATACATCAGTTAAGAGAGATACTAGTTTTGTAGGCCTTCTAAAGTAAAATGGCAGGGACCTTGATGAGAGTCTCTTTGCTGTCAAGATGATAATAAGTGTCTCTTTACGATGCCATTATGTAACTCCAAGTCAGGGAAATCTGCCAAGGCAAACTTGACTATAGTAATGCCATCGTCTAGAGTAATACAGTCACAGGCAACCAATTTCAGCGCCTTATAGTAAAATCAATTAGTGAACTCAGATGGTGGTTCTCATACTTGATGAAAATACCTATGAAGCCTTTCAATTGAAAGGACAAGGTCTAATCACTTCCAAACTTCTTATTAAGCCTGTTTAGGATTAATTCCAGGTTTTCATATCCTTCAAGTGAGGGACCATGATCTTTGGGTTTTTTACTCAAATAAGTAGGTTGGTGCTTAATTTTTAGTCAATCAATTGTAACTCTTGAGGCACCTTAATAAAACTATAGGAACAAAGTGATACTTTATTCACTAAGGATGTACATTCCTTTAGTTTACGCTAAAGTTAATGAGAATATATTTAGATAAAACATTGATCCCATTTGGTGAAAGAGGAGCAAAAAAGAGGACTCATATTTAGATTTGGAGGGACGCATCTGCTCAAGCTAAGCTCTTAATTTTTTTGATGTTATTTTGTCTATCATTATAATGAGTCATTAATGGAGTGGTGGCCTTTTGAGTAAGTTACTCCCTGAGACCTTGCTATTCTAGTGTCTAATATCCCATGGCGATCTTAATGAATACTTGTTCCTTAATAATGGACTCAAATTGGATGGTAAGTTGTATGAGCCAGTTATTGATGCGGTATAATTAAACACAATGAAATTAGGAGAAACACTAACATTCATGAGCCAATCAGCTATGGCTTCTAAGCTACAATTATGGTCAAGAGATCAACCTTTGAGATATACACTACTGCCATGAATGATAGCCGCAACTCAAGATTAGAGTTGGGTGACCTAATTCTGGATATTATTCAATTGAGATCAAGATGCATCATCCTCAGATTCTGTCATGTAAGTCCAGTTGGGCCAGAAAGCCCAGATTTTCCTTGTAAACTGGGAAATCCTTCCATTAAAGGTGGCCACAGCGGTACCATCTAGTACTAAAAAAAGGTGGCCACAGCGGTCCTTTAGCCTGGTATCCCCTAGAGACCCATGCTTCCCAGTTTATACCAGGGCCCATAGCTCCACTATCCCTTGAGGCTTTGGATCACAGCGGGTCCCTTGGTCTGGGAGGGCTTTGATAGCCAGGAGGCCTTCCAGGGCCAATAAGGCCTTGTGCACCATGATGGGCTTGCAGTAAGGCTTCCTAATTCATGCGAAAAATTATCTTTACTATTATTTAAGGCTAAAGCTACATCCAAGAGCAAACCAATAGTCATTTGACTTAAAAATAAAGATTCAAATATAGCCTTTTACACTTGGTTTGTGTGTCACTTCTGTAAATACACAAAGGCTCCTTCATCCAACAATTTCCTTTGAAGTCATAATTCATTGATTATCTACCAATTTCTAGAATAGTATCTCAATTCTCTTGTTTAAAGGAAGAGCCAGATAGGTAAATTTCATAAAGTAAATATATATGAAAAGATTGAATTATTTCTAACTATTTGCAGTAAATTTTAGTGGTAGAGTCCTGAAATCTGCATATTGTCATAGATGACCAGGTGTATAAAGTTGGAAAGGTACTAACCTGTTCTGGATCACTTTCAGGACAAAAAGGATATATCCGCCCAACTAAATAAGTTCAGACAACTGAAGCCCTAGGCGCAAGAATCAAATAGTTGATACTTCAATATAATTAATTAAAGTACTAAATTTATGGAAAACAATCCTAAATAGGTGTATCCTTGGATCATTTATTAATTTATTAGACGTACCAAAAATATTTTTTTAGTACTAGATGGTCTGACGTACCAAAAATATTTGTAAAATAAAACGTCCACTCTATTTTCTCTCTAACATAATTATACAAGAGATCAAAGAACGTTTTTTGAGGAAAACCTCCAGGCATTTCAAAGCTAAAATTTATACTAAATTGCAATCTGAGATTCTGTGACATTCTGGATACTTCTGTTGAACAGAATGAATCACATTTTTTATATTGAGTTTAGACCCCTGCATTTGAAGCCTTCAATAAAGGAGATTTTATTATTATTAATGATGGAAAATTTGACCAACCCTTTAGATTGAGTTTAGACCCTGGTATTAGAAGGCTTAGATAAAGGTAGTTAGGATTATCTCTGATACAATTTATGACAAATCTTTGGATCTGGTTCTAAAATTGACTTCAGATTTACTTGAATCCTTAATTTAAGCCAGAATCCTGACACCCCCACCTTCTAGATATTGGTTTAGGGTGTATAAAGGGCTTAAAAAATTGACTTTGTACTTGGCTTATCACAGTCCCTTTAAGCCTTCCACAATAGAATATTCATTGCCTCATTTAAAAATAATTTTTATAAGGGTACTGACAAAATGGTCCCCAATTTGTTATCTTGTCCACCAGGTTAATGATAATAGAATAGGACTAAATCACCCAATTGGAAAATATTTAGATAAATATGCTTATCACTAAACAATTAGTTTATCTAGTAGTGATAGTAGACCAATTTTCTGAAGCTAAGACCTGAAGTTGGATAATCTCATTATTTGTAATTCTCATTTTAATTTAATAATCATTTTGAGAGAATTGACTTAACAGGACTTGCACTTTAGAAGGAAGTTGTGGATTACTTCCTTACAGAGCTTGAAAGGAAAATTATGATAATTCAATGATAACTTAATCAATAAGCAAGAATTTCATTATGTATATATTACAGCCAATTTAAAGGGCTAGATGTGGCCATTTTCTGAAGGGTTGGGGTTAATGTATCGTTTACATGCTCTACCATGCCATTGGTTGCAGTATGGTATGGAGTGGAAAACACTTGAGTGGACTCCATTAAATAGTTTAATTCATTCAATTGCAATAATAAAAAAATTTGATCACTATCAGAGAAAGGTTATGTTAGCGCACCCATGTTGGGTGAGAATTAAGTTTTTTAGAACCTGGCGGTAGCTTTTTCTAAAGTTGAGTGTAAGGTATATAACTTTAATCCATTTGGTTAAATGATCAACAGCCAGAATAAGGAACCAATAGTCATTAGTTGCTTGAGGGAGTGGCCCCATAATATCAATGATTATAGTATGAAAGGGTTCACAGGGTGCAACCACTTTATGTTAGAGTTGGGGATTAGGTTTGGCTTAACTTTCACATACCAGAGGGTTTAATAAATCTTGAATTTAGATGATCATCCCTTTCCAGTAACATTGGGTCTCGAGCCAATGGTGTGTTTTCTTTATTCTTCCATGGACAACTTACAGATGCCCATCTAATATAACATCTTTGCAAGCTGAAGGTCAAATGATGACAATCATTTTTGTGCCATGAGTATATACAGGTCACCATTTTATTCTAGTTATTTTCAGACTTTTATGTTAATTCTTTTTTATAGTTAGGACTCTTTTTTCCATAGATGCGGTTGGGTTAAAATATCATAGAATTGATCTTCTTCAGGGTATTTAAAATTAGTATAGGCTACATGGATAAACACTTTACATTTTGATGTATGAGCACTTGATGATAGATAATGAAAAATTTTAGCTTTAAAGTTTTAAACCCATTGGGCTAATCTCCCGTCAGGATCCTTCATCAGTTGAAGCCTCATTATGAAGTATGGTTATAATTATGGTAAAATGGGTCCCATATAAATAATGTATGAAATTTTTGATATTGTTAATGCCACTAAACACTCCCACTCTATAACACTTTATTTGCTTTCAACTTTTGACAGGGTTTTTTAGAATAAACAATGGGATAATCCACCAAATTTATGTCATATTAAGATAGTATACCTCCTATGGCTATATCACTAGCATCAATAAAAAGTAAATTGGTTTTAAAATTAGGATTTACAATTACATGATGTTTGGAAAGAGCAAACCATAATAGACCAAAGGCCTATCTCTCTCCTCTTTCCATTAGACGTTTTTTTTCTTCAACAAATAAACTAAGGGGTCAGAGTTTCAGTATAGTTTGAAATAAATAGGCGATAATATTTCAACATTCCTAAAAAGACTTTTACATCATTTAGGGATTAAGGGGGAGACATCATAGAAATGGCCATAACTTTGTCATCCATAAGTGATGATCCGGCCTTACTTACCTTATGGCCTAAAAACCCATTTCACTTTTGAAAAAGAGATATCTGGACGGCTTTAGCTTAATGAAACTTGGCGTAATAGATGGAAAACATCTCTTAGATGTGCCAGGTGATTGGTAAAAGTTCACAAAAACGCTTATATTGTCAATATAGACTACCATAAACGAGATTTTTTAGCCTTCTGATAAACCGTCCATGCTCTTTGGAAGGTGTCAGGGACGTTTCATAACCCCTACGGAATTTTAGTAAGCTCAAATAATCCTTAATTAGAAATGTGAGCGTATTTTTGTAGTTTTCAATGGATAAATTGATTTTAATACTCACTGACGAGATTTATTTTAAAAAATAATAGGATCCTGACATTATACATAGATAACATCTATATGAAGTAAAGGCAAACTGTCTTTTCGTGTAATGAAATATAGTTGATGGTAATCCATAACAACGCGGTGTCTGCCATTTTCTTTATAAATTATTAAAATTGGAGAAGCCTAAGTAATTTTTGGATGGTAGAAGTAGCACAGCCTTATACTGTTGATTTAGTTTTGGAGCTAATATAAACTTCCTTGGTCTTTTATTTTTTAATAAGCTTGAGACTTTAATGGGAAATAATCCTTATTTTTGACTTGATTAATTAGTCCTGACATCTTCCCATAATCACCTGGTCCCAATGAGAAGATATCATAATACACCTCAAGAAGGGCTTCTACAATCTAGCGTCCATTGAGAGTGAGGTTGTCTTCAATTTTACTTTTAATCAGAGCTATTATGGGTAGGAGATCGTACCCTGTTTCTTGTATGGAACTGAAACTCCTTACACCTGTGGAATTTTCATTAGAACATAGTTTTGCATAGGTGATGAGGGCATGTCAAGGAACTCAGAGGGTCTGACTCGTTGAATTTACTAATAATTTAGAGATAAACTTCCCATAGGCAGGTCTAAAATATAATACTGGTCAAAGCTTCTTATAGAATGGTTAGGACGTTCATATAATTTTAATAATTGGTAGAAAGAATTTGAATCTTAATTTATGAATCCAAAATAATTTGAGAATCAGGTGATACATTAATGGGATGTGAAACTTCCAGAGGTATCCCATTCATAGCATCCACAGCCTCAGGGGTAACTTTGTTTTACCTCCCAGGTTTTCATTCTCTACTTTGCAAATAAATGTGGAAAATTGACGAGGCAGGTTTGCTTTTTGGGTTCCTTTATTTTTGGTTGGGAGATCAAAAATAATAAAAACCAATAACCTAAGAGAGAGTTATTATTCCTCAAGGTTAATAACACTATTAAACTCTCACATTAACAGTACTCAAATAAGCAATTCATAGTTATTGTTTCTAACTTGATAAATGGAAGCAGTAATCAAGAAAGTTTCAAATCAGAGGGGTAATGTAAAAGATGCCTCAATAGCCTAAGTAGACTGATTCCCCGCCATCCCAAATTTTTTTTAGTACTAGATGGTCCCAACCTGAGGGGGGGATTCATCGATGTCCGCCATCCCAAATTTTGATTCAAGAAACAAGTCCAGAGCGATTTAGAATTTCTGTATTAGTTGGGAATTTAACTTGACCCGAGCCAGAAATAATTATAGCTTGGACTTTAACATTAAGAATGATTACTTGTACTCATACCATTAAAAACTGAATTGAGCTTTAATGGCTAATAAACTATAAGTAGGGTTTTGTAGTGAGGTGAGCGGAGGATTTTGTTCTGCCAGGCTCACAGATTGTCAATTTGTTTAGCTATATTTGTTATTGCTTGCTCCTTGCTAGAGGAGCTGAGTGTAAGGTTGCTAATGGGTAATTAAACAATATAAGAATAGGACATCATAAGGTATTTATTGCCTTAGTTAGTGAAAGGCACGTTGATTTTGGAAGGAGCAGCTAATACAAAGCAACTTGAGATACTAGGCATAGATATGTGAATTTGAGGCGCTTAAATAGTGAGCAGACGTAGGTTCTTTCCCCATGCTGACTGATTTTTCTGCCTTAATGCGAAAAAGATGGTGACAATGGTTTCGTTATGGGTGTATCTTTTACAAAAAGTGCAATATAAGTTGGATTTGGGGGACTTTGGTAGCTTTACCACTAAAATCTGAGACTGCAATCTATTGTTAAGATTGGTAACACTGGAAGTTTAACTAGGTCAGAAGGAATCTCCATAGTGATTTCCTTTGTATGTAGGAGGGATGCAAGATGAGGATTCTATGCTGTAATGTAGAGATGAACGCCAGGAATGGTTTTGAAGGCCAATAAAAAAGCAGATATTGCGTCATCCAGCCTAAGGCGTTTCCTGCAACTAAAGTCTGGGCCTCAAGGTAAAACCTTTGTGTGAACTTAATATAGTAATCTCATCAGTTAAAACTGATTCCCATAAGAGCCAGTTTCTGGTTGTATAAGGTTAAGTCAATCCTGAACTCCTTAATTAGAGCAGTTTTGGCTCATTACATGTGCAACAGGCCATCAACTGGGATACCTTTATATCCTGTGATAGCAGGATAAGGCAGTTGGTCAAAAATTTTGAGCCATAGGCGATCAGTAACTTACTCCACTGCGCTTTCATAGCAATACAAGAAAAAGGAGATGCTCTCTTCCCCCAGGGCATACTTATTTATGAAGTTGGGTTAAAATGTGATACTGGGAGGGGTTAATAAATGAATGACTTGGACAAACACTAGAGGTTGCCCTTCCGCTGAGGAAGAAATGGTATAGCCTGAATTTTCTTAGATATGGAGGTCATCCACGTGACTCCGCAGGTTGTTTACATTTTTGATAACTAAATCCACTCGTTCATGGGCAGTCTAAAAGTGCCATTTCTATGGAAAAGAACTGAGGTAGCTCTTTTGCTTCAGTTTTAAATTGGTCATAGTGTCAAAAACTCAAGTTGATATTGCTTGTGGCAAGCACTTGCTGTTACAACACTCGTTCTAAATAGGGTAGGATATTTAAATTTTGTTTGTTATAAGAATGATTTTGCCAGGAACTCAAGGTGACTTAGAAGGAGCTTCAATTTTTCAGAATGAAGGGGATATAATCCATCCATTCAAATAAGTTTAGCAACTGAAGTTTCAGGCGTAAGGATATTTCATATTTGGTCTTTAATAAAATAAAGTATTCATATAAGAGAAAAGAATCCTTAATTAATGTATCCTTGTATCTCTCACTAATTTATTAGCGGTACTCAAAATATTAGTTAAAAATAAACGTCCACTTTATTTTTTCTCTAATAGAATTATACAAGAGGTCAAAGTACTATTTTTGAGGAAAATCTCCAAGCGTTTCTAAGCCAAAATCTATACTAAATTGCAAATTGGGGATTATGTGACATTCTGGTTTTTTCTGTTGAACAGGATTTGATTACTTTTTAAATTGAGTTTAGACCCCAATATTGAAAGGCTTTGATAAAGGTAATTGTGTATTATTACTAACAGAAGATTTAACAATCCCTTTATATTGAGTTTGGACCCTGATATTTTGAGACTTAGATAAAGGTAATTGGAAATTATACCTGACAGATTTTATTACCAAATCTTTAGATCATGTTAAATCCTGAAATATATTTACTCAGTTCTTCAATTTTAGATGGAATCCCGGCACCCACTTAGGTGTGCGCAAACATGGAGCTTAATTTAATTCTCACATAGTAGAGGAATTGGGTGATGCTTGCATCTGGCTGGAAGTTCTTCTGGCACAAAAATACTATTGCTGCGGTTGTTAGATGATTGTGCTGAGGGTGGAAATGTTTAGTCAATATTTAACTTGGTCTACAAGAGGCACTTCACCTCTGTACTTAGCCATAAATTCAATTGTAGCCAGGACAGGGGTGCCAACTTCAAAATGAGCTTTTTGATCCAAAAGATAATGCTTCTAAACCCGTTATCTTTGAAGATTCCTTGTTCAGGATCATTTTCCTTCTTCTTTTTAAACCCCCAAACTTTAATAGCAACTTAGAAGGCCTGACATGGAGCACAGTTTTTGTTATCACAGAAGCTAGCAGAGCCAGGTGAAGTGGCAGGCTTTGAAGATGTTCAGATTCAGACTTGGTTATCTTTAATAAAATACAGAAAAGGGCCAGAACCATTGGGATGACCAAAGCTTTCTAGATATCCTCAATAAATACCCATACATAGGAAGCTTACTAACTACTATTTAAGCGAAAATGATAGCTCGTTTATTTGAAGCTAGAGATATATATAGGGTGACAGGGTCTGTCACGCACTAAACGTTCTGTGGTAGAATGGCTATTGAGTTTTTTTGGATATCAAGAAGAGGTGCGTGACAAGATATCTTTCTTTGTGTCATGATAGTCTTCTGGTGCCAATAGGATGGCTTGCTTTGTAACCTTGGTTTTGATGACAACTGGTCCTCATCTACTTATGTCAAGTGATTCAAGAGCTAATGTCTTTATAACTCAAAGTCTTGAATCAAATCATTGGTAGGTGGAGAAAATGAATTTAACTTTATATAATTTATCTTCCAAGCGTGTGATTTCAGAAACTTAACTTACCTGGCGTTACATGACACATTATGGTTCAATCTGCATTAATAAAAATTCGGGTTTTCAGGGCTTGATCTCCCCCCAATTATATGTCTTTTCTTTAATGTGCTCGTGGCGCCTGATTATAAGGATTCTGTTTATTTGTGTCTTTTTAATTGATAATAAATAAGATAAGGCTAATTCTGGGTTTTACAAACTTGCTTACCTGTTTCATCTATTTCCTCACGTTAGAATCCCTAAACGCTGCTAATCCTCAGTTTCGCTGACCTCAATGGTCCCTTTAGTTATCAGTTGTTGAGAAACCAGCAGCAGATGAAGCTGGTGACTGATGGCCAACCCTGGACCTGAAGCAATCATTGGCACAAAAATTTCCTGTGGGGCCTCACCTCACAAGGGATTCAGTTGGCACTGAGGGGACCTGGATCAGCATGACTCCATCGCCTTATGGTCATCCCACCCTATGCGGGATAGCCATCCAGCTGTTATGTACTGCAAACACTCTCATTTATTTTTGGGAAAGCGCTTTCCTGGTGAATATTGAAAGCCCATCACCAGCTGGAGTGTGAGTAGGTACTGCATACCAGCCATGAGAGGCGTGTTTCTCCCTCACTGGGTGGACTGGCTAAGGCAGCTCAGTTTCAGCTGGTTTTTGGTCATGGTTACCTCACCATAAAAGGCTTAGATTTTAATTCTGAGCTAATTTTCTCAGGATGGAGGTAATTCACCCCAGGAAGCCCTCATGGTGGTCACCTCCTGCTATGGGGCACCCTCTTGTGGGGGGCTCCCTATTATTGAGGGGGTGATGTTGTGGTCAGGATAAACTAATCTTTCACTTCAACTTGGGATTTGGTATACTGAATCTGAGTTAAAATGCTTTTGGATATGTTTTATTGTAATGGGATCAGCTTTGGGCTGTGCCCCTCCTGAGATATTCTTTAGGCACATAAGATTAAAGAATGGTGTTGGAGAAGCTTCCCACAAGAGGTGAACAAATAGTCAGGCCATCATGATTTCCAAACTTCATTTAGAAAACTCTCAGTTCCCACCATAGTGTGTTGTTCTCTTGTGTCTTACAAGGCCATACTCACCTTGTCTTACCTGGAGTTCAGTGACATATCAAGTTCTTATTGCATCAACAAAAATCATGGGTTTCAGGGCTTAATTTCACCCAAGTACTCTTTCTTTTCTTTGGTGTATTTGTAGCAACAAATTATTGGGACTATGCTCATTTACTACATTTATATCTAATAACAAATAAAATAGGCAAACCTGAGGTTTTTCAACCTCATTTACCAGTTTTTTCATTTTCTCCTCGCTTTAAGTTTCCCTAATTTAGAGGTCTTATCCTTATTTGAATGCGGCACTTACACATACCTTAAAAGTTTTTTTTCGTTGGACATTATCATCATAAATTAAAGACAAAATCTATGCAAGATAATTATTGTAAAACTGGTAGGTTTTTAAATTGTTAAATCTAGCTTGTTAATATGATTTATTACATGAGTCCACAGCTTAGTCAAAATTAAGAAGAATTCAGTGAGACAGTAAAAAATCTCAAGCAATTCTTTAAAGAATCTTGGCATTACAATAAGCTTTCAAGCCACCATAAATTAGAGGTGTTTAACATAAAATATAGATATCAGCCATCTTAAAAACCAAGTATCATATCAATGTCATCTTTTTCAACCTTATTGAAAAGATTAAGCTGTCTGGATCTTGGAAATTCTAGGTGTGAGAATTGGGAACTGGTTACTCAATTTTTTCCTTGTAATGAGCATCAATATGTAACGTGAGACTTTGCTCTTCTAGGATTATAACTATTTTTAGCTCCCAAGGTTTTCTTGAAGTTTTCTTTATTTGGGTTAATTAATATTTTTTGATAAATAAACATATAGAAATTTGGGTGACTGATACCAGTATGAAGAAAAATACGGTTGAGTAGTCCATGAGCAATAATTTCTCCTGCTCAGAGTTCTCCTTTGAACATGTACAACAATCCTTTAAACCACCCAAGAAGGTAATCAAAGATCTCAGATAACAAGAAAAATTCTCTCCCTTTAACTCCTCCTCAGAGTTGGCAACTTCTGGTCAGCAACAGAACTTAATCTACTGACAGAAGGTTCTGAGGTTTTAAGGAAACATCTACATATAAGAATTGACTTGAAATTTTGATTAGAGGTCACTTCTTGGACTTGTATGGAAATTATAATTCAGTGGCCTGCTTTGTGAACTACAATCCCTTCTTACTCTTTGTCAGAATTTTAACCAGATGGAATCCTCAAATGATTAATTGTTATTTGGGACAATATGGCCGATCCCAGCAGAATGGCTTATTGACTAAATTTCGTGTTATTTGATATGATTGCTCGTTAGTTGCTCCCTAATTTGGGTTGAGACAGGATTAGTATTATGCGAGTTTGGAAGTAGTTTTGAATGGGGCCAATCAGTGTCCCCAAATTAATATAAGGACCACTGGCGACTAATAGCCGAGGATAATCCAATTGGTATCAGTCAGCAGAATCAGAGTTTGACGCCAACTGCCATTTTATGGACCATTGTGGGATTGCTGGTGGAAAGCCAATGTATTCGCTATAATTTTTCATCTATGAATTTGCTGCCTGTACTGGTAATCTAATTTTGGTAATCTGACAATTATGAGGTTGAGGCGTCCAAAGATGTTTCCAGCGCCTCATTTATTATAATCAATTAATTTGAGATAAGACAAGAAGAGATGTTGGTAAAATGCCAAGCTATTCTGAGTCAAAGCAAGCGACCAAAGTTGTTTCCTGCACATTACTATCAACTTGAAGGTTGACCCCAAATTCAACATTTATTTAGATTAATTATTTATATGACTCACTGATGACTTAAGGCCAAAGATGAGCCAAAACTAATTCAGACATCAGGAAGGATGGAGCAAGAGGGTCGATGCCAGGGAATAGAATAGTGCAGTAGATTAAGAAGAAGAGTGGTTGGTTGGAAGAACTAATGGAAGAGCCAATAGGTCAGCGGTGGGCGCAGTAGCCCTTATGTAAATAGTATAGATACCTGGCGCTTCCTTCTCAATAAATATCTCCCTTTGCCTAATCTACCTTTGTTTATAAGTTTATATTTTTTTTGTTGGTTAGGGATTAGGATGGGGGATACCCAAATGTTGCAGGTGACATGCCAAGGGGTTAGCCAGTGCAGCTGGCCCCGACGCCTAAGGTAAAATGGCAAGGGCTGATCAGTCTTCATACTGGTTAGCCGCCAACTAGCAGAGCCCATAGTTAACTTTCTGACAGTCATTATGTGCCTCAAAAACTTGGTTCTACTCACTCTCTTCACTCAGAAGCTGTAAATTTATATACTCCAGTTAATGTTCTGTTTTTAGTAATTAATTTAGCATTCTGGACAAAAAGCAACTCATAAATAAGTCTAAAACCAAATCTATACATTGGATGATTGATAAAACAGGTTATCTTATGGCCAGCTCCCACAGAAGAAAATAAATCCTTAAGCCTCTTGGGCTACAGTTTGACATAACTGAGCCCTTCTTTGAGAGCTACAACGACAATAATAAAGACTTACTAATTAAAGAAGTGAACCAGGAAACGATGAGCTGAGAGGTCACAAAGGACCTGAAGGGCTAGAGGGCCAGAATGGCATGAAGTACCCCACGGAATCAAGGGACGTCTGTTTCCTTGATTCTGGCCCTAGAGTTCCCAATAAGACTTAGAAGAAAGGAATCTTAACTGTAATTGCAGTTTTACATGATCAGCTAGGATTTTTTGTGAGGATGTAAGATCTACATAGATGTAAACCATTTTGACCCTAGAGTCACGCCAGATGCTTTGTCTAACAATATGACTAATCTTAGTGCATTTACTCAAGTAAGAGACAGTCACCTTTATAAAATCAAATAAAGTTAATGCTTTTTTGGGGTTTTCCTGAGTGATTGTAGAAGAAACTTTTTTTCAGAGTGCTGAGATCCAAGCCCTGAAATAAAAATTAAAACAAAAGGCCTACGATGCTTCCCTAAACCCATTATTGGGGAGAAATTCAAGATGACTTGAAAAGTATTATACCAAAAAGAAATCAACAAGCTTTTTGGGTTTAATTGGAGACCAGATTTTCGAAGTTGTCCCTAACGTTGCTAAAAAAATACACTTTTTATTACCAAGTTGTACCTTATTAGATACTTACTTTCAAGGAGAAAATTACCTAAGCTAAGAGAGTATGAATTATTTCTATATGCCTAAGAGATCTCTATATATGAAGCGATGAATCACCAGTAAGTTAAAACATATTTACTTCTACTTGAACATCATGGAAAAGAAGATCATGGACCCTAAAAAGAAATCGCAGATATGAGATAAAGTCTAAACAGCGTGTAATTCAGGGGTTTGGCAGTAACCAGGCCCTTATTAATCAAAGCCATGCATTTGAGGCTATCCATTAAGCAAAAGTGAAATACCTACAGGTTTCTTAAGTTGGTTCTATGCTCAGGCTCTGCCCTTAGTCTATATAACCAAGTTACTTTAGAACATTCTATAAACGCATTGATAACCGACCTAAGACCTTATCCCAAAGCCCAAAAGTATATAATTGAATGTGAGAGCAACTTTATGTGCATCTGATTTCAAAAATCTTGATGAATTACCCTTTTTAATCTTAACTTTTTAAGCTTCTACTTATGACTCTACCAACAAACTTGTATAAACGTTTTTGAGAACAAAAAAACCAAAAAGTTTAAATGAACTTTTATTTTGATTGTCTTTTCCACTACACTGAGAAATGTTGGAAGAGAATTGCTAAGGATTTGGGAAGAGGGCATCAGCATCAAGGATCAAGCGCTCCATGTTGAAATCCCTATTTCACCTTGAAAATCTTTAGTGTGCATAATGCTTTTATGATTATACTTATGGGAGATGCCTGGTACCCGCCAACAATAAATAACCTGATACCGCTAAACTTTTTTCCAATAATCCGTTTATGTTCTCACCTTGCTCCTCAGTTTAAGAGCTTGTAAACTAAAGTTGCAGTACTGGTTCATGAGATTCCTGTTTAAGCTATTAGGAACAAATGCTCCCCTCATAAATGTCACCCAATTGAAATTATTTAGATGCTCTATTAGAATCCCTGACCTTCCCTATCATATGGTGAACAACATGGCTTGCCGCAATGTACTCAATATATAGGGGCCTACTCTTTGTCATATATCCAGTTTGGTATTTTAGCGTTAAACGCCTCAGCTCTTGACCTAGAAAACCAGTTATGACCTTCTCGCAGAACCTAAAATTTTTTCCACTATTTTACCATTTTTCATTATAATGGGTGGTTTTAATAGGACAAAAGTTCTAACTGGTATTGGAGACCTCATGAGACGTTAGGATTCATATCAGAGCTTGGGCCCACCTCTAAGAAAATGAAGATCAGTCTGGTTGAATAAAATATCATTTAAGAGTCTCACAAGTGCTGCTACCACTCCAGTACTAATAAACAAGAAAGATTTTTTCTGTATTTCTCTGAAAGTCCTAACAGCCTCAAAACATGAAGTTATAGTCAAAATAGGGACCCATGTTCATGTTCAACCAAGCATCTATTGAGATACTATAGATAAATTTTCTGATCAATAAAAGAGCTGCTGACCTGTTTGGGATTTAAGATCCCGCTTAATCTGTGCCCATCTTGTGTTATTGGAGATTTTTACATAAATGAGCATAGTGGTTGGTCTTAATAATGTGGAAGATTTCACACTTCCAATGTCTGAGACAAAGATCAGTGACAATTGTAGTTTTGGGATCTTCTTGCTTTTGGGTTAGATTCTCCCATTGGAAGATCTGGTGTAGACTTCCATTGGGGGTGTGAAGAACTTTGAACTATAAACTAAGCTTGAGCAGTTGCTGAAAGTATACTCTAACCTTTTCTCAACTGCCATGTATGATTTTTGAAAAATGAATTAAGTCCTCATAAAGTTTGAGATTTGGGACGCTAAGTCTATGTAATCTCTTTCTTACCAAAAAACTTAAGGTTGAAAACCTCAGGTGGCTAATTAATCTAAACAGATAAAGGATTCTGGATTGTTTGTGCCTTCACATAGTCCCTGAGAGTTGCTCCTCTTGTTGATTTTGAAAGAAGATGATAGTCATAGGAGATGGTAATGGACAATCAAAGTCTTAATTCAGTCACTAAAAAAAATATCGATCTTTTACACAAAGTTTGAGAATCCACTCCACTAACTCGCCAGATCTTATTACTCTTTGCATTGGATCTGTCTAATGAGTAATGGAAAATTGATCTGGCGCTTTATGGATAGTCCAAGTGTTCTCTAATTGCTAACAAAGAAAATTTGTAAAAATTAGAATTTCCAAGGGCTTTGTAATGCGCCTTTTCACATTTAAACTCCCTTAGATGTTATTCTGAGAGACTTGAGGCATTCATGTGTCCTCATGTATCTCAACGTGAACATGTTCTTAAAAAACTTTTTTGTCCATTTAGAACACCTTAGGGAAGTATCTGAAAACTCTGTAAGGCCTCCCTTAAAACTCAAACCTTTGAAATATTTTTATACAAAATAAAATTCCTTGGACATAAGGTCAAAATTAGAGGAATTCAACCCTTTAATGAAAAGTCACAGCTTTAAAAAAATCTAGCTTCCCAAAGCTTAAGGGATATAGAACTATATCACAGAATGCTTGGTTACTATTGCCATATTATCCCTTGCTTTGATGACCTGATTAAGCCTCGCATCTATTTCTTATAAATTAAGTTCCAATGAGTGGCAACCTGTGCGTGAAAAGGCTTTAATTATTGTATTCTACATTATTTACAAAAAAATGATTTAATCCATCCTCAGATTGATAAGACCTTTATGCTTTTTTATATAAACATGGCTATAAAAGCCATATTTGCCAACACATTGTATACCAAGTTAACCATTTGGTGGCATCTTTTGTTATAACCTTAAGTAAGATTGGCGAAATTATATGTCACTTAATTAGAGTACCTAGCCGTGCTGTTTGCGTAAAACACTTCTGGCCATAACTGTATGGGGCATATTTTGTATCATCGCATTCCATACTTCAGTTTGATGGTCACAAAAAATGAAGGACCCCAATGGCTTGGTAGCAATTGAGATTTCCAATTACAAAATTATGACTTCACCATTATCATCATTATGGGTAGAATTATCTAAATGCAGATGGGCTCTCAAGGATGCTCATACTAAAAGTATTAACTCCAAAAGAAGATCAGTTTTAAATTTGATTACATGGGCCAAGAGATGGGGATGGGATACACCAAAATATAGGCTGAAATTCAAAGCTTGACCATATACAAAAAGATTTAAGAAAAATGCGTTATAAGAAAATGGACGTGAAGTGGCTACCATAAACACGCCCTTCTTCATTAACCAAAAAATTGAAGGACATTCATTTTTTGGACATGGAGTTGTGAAGAAAACTTATGAATGGTTAAGCTTACGTCGCTACTGTGATTGAATTTCAAGACCATTATAGAGTATTAGATGCATTTTAGAATTGTTAAACTATATTGGATCAGCTCTCTGTATCAACAACAAATTGTGTCCTCATCAAGCCCCTTCAACGGTTTTAATATTAACGTGGTTTAACATTACTCCAGTTTACATGGCCATAAATATATTCCTTTAGTAAAAGGTACAAGCCATGTGGTTGAAACTGTTTACATGCTGTAAATGCAATGGCTTCTGTGTTACTCATTTTTGAATCTTCTTTCATTAAACACGGATATCCAAGAAACTATATTATAGAAAATGGGCTAGATCTACCTCTCAGGTAGTGAAAGGACTAACCTCTCTATCTGGAACTAGACAAAATTTCACTGCCTCTTATAACTTATCTACCAATAGGGTGGTAGAGCATTCTAATGGGACCTTAATTTTTATCCTATATAAAGCCCACCTTAATCTCATGCACTGGGACCATTATTTTCTGAGCATTATATGCTTATTATATATATATGCTTATTATATATATTATTATTGGATAATCAAGATGACAACATTTGAAGCTCTGCATGGTCGTATACCCCTTTACCAAGTAGTTTTTAGCCTTTGTTGAATTCTATGGCACCCAAAAATCTGAACTTACAATGAGGGCTCTAGAAAATCTAATATTGACTTTAAGCTCTTAATTGAAAAAAATTATCTTGAATATCCTTAAGAAATCAAATCATACTAGTGAACTAGCCCGGCTTACTGACTTCCAAGCTAAAGCTCTGGTCTTAATTTCACTACCATTGACCAGGGGGCTGACAAACCAAATTTAATGACATTTGGTCCAGAACCCCCATCACGTCACACATTAAGTAAATGCTGAGTACTCCATTACAATGTCAACCATGGTATGGTGAGTAAGCAAGGTTATAGTCTCTTTGTACAGCCTTATGGTCCCCTCTAACAATATCTTGGGGGCGTATCAAATTCATGATGGTAAACTAGTCAAACTTCCCATTTATGGACTATGCATTAACATGTTGGATATTGATTTACTAAATTGCATCTGGGACCCTTTAGTGAAGGTGAATATAAAGGAGCTAATTAATAATTGCCTCATGAGGAAGAGCCTATCAAAAAACCTTCCAGATTGGCTTCCAATGCCCTGTTTCTCAAATGGGGTGCTTCCAATCAATACAGTATCAGGTTCATAAACTTAAAAGAATAATGGAGACCCAGTTAAAAAGTTTGATTTAAAAATGGTTTAAGATCCTGACTGAGAGGATCCTTGGATATTTTCTTGGCAACTCATTTTAACATATATATATTAAAGCTTTATATCTAAAAAAGATATATGACCGAATATCTCCTTTTCTTTGACTACTTATATCCTTTCTTATATTAATTGCATCTTCAAGCTCAAATTGAGCCTCATCTTGCAGTCTATCATACTGATAAGCTGAAAGCAGTGAATGTATCAATTGTGCTTGGTGAAACAGGATTTTCTGTACTAGAAAAAACTGTGAATTAAAAACCTGGAAGGTTCCATATGTCAAAAGTCCAACATCAACCCTTTATTAAATCTTGTGATGAGAAGTGTGAGTGGAGGTTTGAAACTCTCATTGACATTAATATGTGATAGGCAGACAATTTATGTTGTTATAATTAATGCATTTTTATATATTAAAGGAGATGCCGCCAGTATGGTGTCATCCTCCTTAGAAAAAAAAATCCAATGTAAAAATATCTATTATAAAGAGTGGAAGTCTGAAAAGCCAGCTGGCACAAATACAGAAGTTGCAATCTCAGTAAATTGGTTTTTTAGCTTATGGGAATAGAAATATGTAGTCAACTCTTAACAATAAGCAAAGGCTTTATAAGGGAGGCCAATAGGATGGGTAAATTCAGGTGAGCATGTGAAAGATGGAGCATTTAAGCTGTAAAAATTTATAGTTCTTGGTTATTATAGGTCAATAACCCCTATAAACTTATTACCGCACAGGTTCAGTTCTTGTGCAATCCATCTGCGTTGTATAGTATTTGATATTATCAGTTGATAATAGTATGATGACTACTTGTAGTTGAGTGGAATTCTTAGATCTTGGACAAACGCTCAGCCAGTATTCCAGCTTGAAATACTTGTGATGTCTTGATATAGGGATTAGTTCCCTCGTTCTGTCCAACCCAATCTTCTCTAAGATTCCATGGTAACAGTCGCTTCAGTTCAACACACAGTCGGTAAAAATCCCCAATTGTTTCTCCTTCTTCTCTAGATCCCCGCTCAGATCTTTACTCTTTTCCTTATGTGTCTCCCAATTATTGCACACACAATAATATCCTTGAGAAGAATATAACAATTGAAAGCTGATAATAGGTTACTACTTGAACTATATACTGGATGAAAACTATAGAACTGTATAACTGTAATACTATATAACTGTTTTTTATGAGTAAATTCTAAGGAATTTATAGTGGGGATTCAGTCATCTAACCCTCAGTTGATACCTCTTCAATGAAATGGCAGCCGTTGACATTCAATCACCCATCCTCATCTCAGCAGCAAAGGTCTTCCCCAGCCTGGCTAGGATTCCATCATTGGACATCCTCGAGACCTAAACAGGTTGAATTAGAAAATGTGTCCCTAACGTTTTCCTCTCAATCCAAGTAAACCAACCATATTTGGCTAGCAACCTGCTTAGGTAATGGGACTTATTATCCATTAAGTCAGGTCACAAACCTACTGATTGATTTGCTAGTTGCAGGTGGCATCACTCGCCTTGCAACTTACTACTTACATTCCCAATAGGTCAGTGATGAAACCTGACCAATCCTAATTGGTACAACTGATAATTAATCACTATCAGATGTACCTATTTCGTCGGAAAGTCCACCTGATGAGAGCCTAAGCATTTTTCTGGATCAATCCCTGATGGATATGACCAGGAGAATATCCCAAAATCCCCTGAACATAGTTACTCTAAAATTAGGGTCCACCAATTTCCAATTCACCTCGCATCAGGGAAAACCCTTAGCAATTACTGGTAATCTAGCAGGCTGGTAATATGGGCAAAAATCCCAACACATCCCCCACTTGCCTAGATGTCCAGCTAGAAAAGGACTGGGGCATGTGAACACCGCTTCAGACATGCAGTCAAATACTTCATTAACTCAAGCGGAGTACAATCATCAATACTCAACGCTGCTCAGGATAATCTTCAGCATGCAGCTCTCTTCCTCTTCCTCCTCGCTACCACCTACTCAGAGTGCAGTCCCCACAATCTACTGTCATGCTGGACTGATTGATTTACTCATGATGATATTATTCATGGGATCCGGTTTTCTTCCCATCAGGGCATATGACCTGATGTCATATTCAGGATTCTTGATCTGGTGTCCCCAAATTCCTGATTTTCTCCTCATCCTAGATGGTAGACTATTGCCATTGATGTTCATTTTGTGGCCCAATTAATAATACATATTTATGTTCGCCCTTGTTATTTCTCTCATAACCTCTTGGCTCATGTCATTCTTAATACTTCTTTGGAGAGTTAATCCCATTAATTTTGAGATTAATTTCTCCAAAAAAGAGCTTAATGGTTTGAAGAGTGCATAAAGTCAACTTTCATATAAGTCTGACATCTCCCCTCTCATCCAGCTCATATGTCAAATTCAGAGTTGTGGTATCAACAGCTTCTGGGCAGTTTTTCTGATCAAGATCTTTGGCTCTTCCAGCAGTTGAGTCAGGATGCATGATGGAACCTCTTCTATGATCATTCCAGGACTCATATGTCTAGTCTGGCACCAGTGGCTAGTCCTTCCATAAAATTACTGAAAATAGTAACCAACCCTTGTAAAATAGGCCTGCAATCATTTCAAAAAACTTTTGGCTTATTCTTCCTCTGTTGTCAGTTCCAGAATTAGATTTCAAAACTGTTAAATTTTGATGGTTGACTTGAAAATAAAACCCTTTGAGAAAACCATCAATGGGAATAGATTAATCCCATTGATGGATCCTTTGATCTTTCCCAATTCATCTGCATATTTTGATAAATCAGATTCACCTCATAACCGCTCTAACTTCATCTGAGGTGCCCAATTATCGTAGCTAATAATAAACTATAATAATTATATTATGACTGATTATGGGTCCACTTGGGTGCAAGGTGGTCCCACGGCATTAACTAAATTGCACCTCCTAAATTAGTGCACTAATCTTAATGCACTAAGGCAGAAGTTGGGTTCAATTAATAAAATCAATAATTAAGAACTTAAACATAGA
The DNA here is from genome assembly GCA_022478985.1 of Massospora cicadina. Taxonomy (NCBI): domain Eukaryota; kingdom Fungi; phylum Entomophthoromycota; class Entomophthoromycetes; order Entomophthorales; family Entomophthoraceae; genus Massospora; species Massospora cicadina. The sequence goes on from JAKSZP010005343.1 coordinate 122,471, forward strand.
TGTCCCAATTATGGATGTACATAGTGCTATTGAGAGGCCTGCCAATGTCCCAAATTGGGGTGCATCATCTTATGATCAAATATGTTTTATTCCTCATTTATTGTTAGATGTTGAGTTATGATATAGCTCTAATTGGGAAGATTTTGATGTTGAGTTCAAAACCCAAAGTGGTCCCAATTATGAGAGTAAAATTGCCTTCAATCAGGCTGAAATGATTGTTATCTTTAGTCAATTCATGGGCCGAATTGACTTGGAAATTTTTCATAATTATTGCCATGACCAGCAGAGGATTGGCATAATATGAATGAATTCATCTAACAGATGTTTTTGGCCAGGAGATGCCCGAGAGGTATATAATACTGGCGCCTGGCCGATTAATAAAACATCAATTAATCATCATTTACTATTTTATTGATCATTAACAACTACTGTCGCTTAGTTTATAAATTATCATCCATCTGTAATCTGTCAGATATTTGTATCTGTTGCCGTTGCATCTATATTAGATAGTTGTGTGAGTTTATTCTTCCCAAAGAGAAGTACATAGTTGCCTGCTGGAGAAACAGTCTTAATTATAGAGGAATAGTTTCCTAATTTTTTACAAAGACAGAAGGTCTTGTATTTGTTGGTGCCAGTAGACTTGAAAATGGTGAGCATACCAGAGTTACTTGGCTATTATTGAGGATTATTGGAGAATCTACTTCCCAATTATGAGCAGGAGTTTTATTTGAAAAGCGAGTTTATATCCTTGATTTCATTGTTAAGTTATTTTATCTTGCACCATCAGCTAAAAACTTAACATTTTGGTGCTCACTCAAAGAAAAAACAAATACCTTAATATGAATATGGATGATCAGCTTTCAGAATTTGCCTGAAAGTACAGTGACACCAAAATGGAAACAAGCGATGTTCAGTTCATTGAACATTTTACCTCAAATCATTCCAACAATGAGGAGGGGAACGAGTACTCATTAGAGCTAATAGCGACTGGAACAGGCCCTACTTTACCTTCTAATCTGGCCAAGTTTACCCTGGCCAACATCAAGGAAATGTTGGAAACCCTGTTTCGAGGCTACCAGGTTGGTTCTTCAACAATTGGCCCAAGCTTTAATGTATTTTATTATATGAAGGATCAAGCACTGAAGAACGAAATTTATCAAAGATATAGAGAAGCCACCATGGCTGCTTTGGCCCTAAGACTTCAGTAGAGTCAGGCCAACACATATGAATATTTAATTAACTTTATACAGCCATTAATTAAGCATGCTTAATACATCTTTGCCAGTCACAATATTAAGTTTTCTCACCTTCATTGTATTCAAGATGAGGAATGGTCATCCCACGCTTGTTTATTAGAGAAGTTGGATACTTGCTTAGCAGAAGTTTTAAAGCAATTGTTTCAACCACTGGAGCTTCAGCGGAAGCCCTTGGCTGAATTGATTAGTTGGTAACTCAACTTAACGAAGGCGTCCTGAAGATAGCTACACAAGTGCTGAACAATTTGGGATTCTCAAGTCAGTGGAAACAGGATATAACTAACTACTGCATCAGACTTGAGATGCATTATCATTATGTTGCAGCCAATACGGAAAAACTTCTACAAAAGGGCCAAGATTCAAGGAAACCCTTCGAGAGTTGGAGGAAAAATATATCAAATTAAAAGATTATATTTGGACCAAATTTCAGCTACCCAGAGAGATATCGAGGCTTTAGCCCAGTTACCTCTTGCTACAGTAGAACAATCAGATAATTCAGATATCAAGGCCGAATTAGCCAACGCATGGTCAAGTATTTCTGAACTCTGTACTTCCAATACAATTTTATTTGAGGAGAAAACCAATATGGAGAGTTGACTGAGCCTTAATATAAGGATGTCAAGAATGTCGGAAGAAATGAAGGCACTTTTGGCCCAAGTGACATTAGCTGAAGCAGATCTCACTCAAGCTAACAAGGAAATGTAGTATCTTAATACTAATAGTTGCAAGTGTGCAACCAGTCTTGGGGGAGGGGAAGATGACAAAGCAGCTCTAAAGGCACGCCAAAGTGCGCTTAAGAAGCCACGTCAGTCCCAATTTTGGAAAACAGAGTCAAGCGATTTGGATGATTATCATGAGGCAGATGAAGATTTTGGGATAGATGTATCAAATACATGAACCATTCCACAAGCTCTTACTTCTATGCCCACTCTAAGTTGTTTGCAGCATCCCATTATTACTGAAAGTTCCCCAAGTCAGTCAAACTTAATAAGAGAAACTGCCTCTCCAGTTAGGGACTCAGGCAGAGATGACTTCAAACCACTTAATTTGCTGAAATTTGATAAAGATGGCAATGTATACTCCTCCTTGAAGCCTTTTGAGAAGGCTATGAGAGGAGCATCTGATCATGAAAAGGTGACAGTGCTCATCAATTGTCTGGACTCACACAGCGTAGACCTTGTAAGCCCTATTTAGGGGAAGATTGGTCTTACAACGAGGCCCAACAGGCCGTTATTAAGGAATTTGGTGGGCCCAAAAAGCTGTCGACACAATAAACGGAACTCTTAAATATTGAGTTTAGACCTAATGAGTTTATCAAAGAGTTTGCCAATCGATTTTACCATGAAGCTCAAGTACTCCTCAGATCGAACATTATGACCAAATATGATACATTAATCGCCATGGAACATGCTGTACAGCCATATCATGATTTGGAATGAGTAATGATTCCTGCTTTTAATTGTGATATGGAGACAAAATAGACTTGTGGACTATTTACGCCGCTGTGCAAAAAGCTTTGATGCACCAAATCAGCCAAACAATCTACAATGGGTGCGCCCTCAACATAAAATTAGTAATACGAGCCACATTCAAGAAAAAAATGGGAATCCCAAGGAGCAGAAACCTGACCATCCCAAATCTAGTGCTATCACTTGCCATTGCTGTGGTAGAAAAGGGCACATCGCCAGCAAGTGCTATGCCCAAATAGACAGGAAAACAGGATTCAATGTGGCTTAAAAAAGTTGAAAAGGACACAGATTTGGGAAAAGGGAAGGTGGAGTAGAGGCGGAATATCTACTACCACCCATCATACCAAAAACATTCCTCCCAATCCTGGCTAACTTTTGTGTCCAATTTGATTAGCAAAGATTCATTACATCATATTATGGCTGACGATGTACATATGGTTACAACTAATCCCAAAAAGGCCAAAAATCAGGTGAAGCCTCAGAAGAGGCCCAAATAGAGGTGACCAAACCATATGCCAAGCAAATTATGGACCATGGCCTTGATCCTCACACTACCCGCTCTTGTGACCTACCCTCCCTAAAAGATGTACAGGTTGCAATCCCTATGCAGACTCAGGCGGAAAACTTCCATTAAATATGTTCTTGCCTTAAATCACACTTGGAGTTGGTAACTCTAAATCTATTCACTTAATAAACACTTCTGAACCATACTCTGAGTGTACCTACACCAATATTGCTGTCAATAAGGTCCATGTTTGGGCCATTATTGATAGTGGAGCTCCTTTAAATATTGTCAGCACTAAGTTGGTGAAGAAGTTGGGAATAGCCCCGGATGTTGCCCATGATCAAGAATATGGTACTGCAGGAACACATACCACCAGAGCTCTAGGGGCATATAGTGCCTTACCTATAAGATTTTGGTCTATAGTAGTATCCGCTCCAGCTATAGTCATGCCAAATCAGAACTACGAGGTCCTTATTGGCACTGATTTTATGATAAGATTTGGAGTGGTCACTAGTCATGAGGATGATACCTTAACTATTCTGAACCAAACCATCCCGATTTACTATACTAAAGATGCCAAATCGGGACTAAAGAAGCCTAATCTGTTCATTAATCTGGCCTATCAAGATGGAATAATCCCTATTAAATACCATAAATAAAGCGTCATGTCAAGGCCTTGCCAACGAAAATCCACAAGTCTAAGGGAATACCCCTCCGAGCAAATAAGGAGCTAACTCTCGACTCAGGAATGCAGGCAGTAGTCCCAACTGAGCTAACAGTTCAAATCCCAGAAAGACTTTATGGCGAAGTTTACAACCTTGGTCCCAAATTGACTTGAACCTAATGTGGCGCCTGGGATAATTATTCCCAGAAATCAGGAAATTAGTGTCCTCTGTGCAAACATGGAGAATTGGCCAACATTTATCAAAAGGCATCAGGTGGTTGCCTATCTTTATTTGATTCCAATAATGGAGATTGAATTTTTCACAATTTTGGAACCCTGGAGGAGCTAGGGCTTCCTGATGATGAGTTGGATTATGTGCATAATGTCATGCCTGTGGCCAATTTAGGGGAACTAAATGATCAAGAAAAGGACCAAGTTTGAGGATTATTTGAGAAATACCATGAGATATTCGCTTTGGATGATTTTGACTTTGGATGTGCGAGAGGAGTGACCCATACAATTGATACTGGAGACCATTTACCTATCCAATTAAGGTCAATTAGGCGTTCAAAAACTGCTGAAGAAGTTGTGTCAAATGATTTTAAGGAACTTCTCGACCATGGTATGTTGATGCCATCCAAGAGTCCATGAGCTGCCCCAATTCTTATTGTAAAAAAGAAAGATTGGAACAACCAGATTGTTATTGAATACCAGAAGCTTAATAATATTACCAAAAAGAGTCCAATACTCTTCCGCATATTGACGATGCCCTAGACAGGCTTGGGGGTGCAAAGTCTTATCATCAATAAATTTAATTAGTGGGTAATGGCAAATTGATCTTCCCAAAGCTGAGCGAGAAAAGTGTGCTATTATTACCCAAGAAGGGTTATTTCAATCAACGTGGATGCCCCAAGGACTCTGTAATGCTCCAGCAACCTTCCAGAGAGCGATGGACACTATACTGGGCGATCTTAAATTGTCATGTGTACTAGTATACCTAGATGATATAAACGTATTCAGTCGTACCTTTGATGAACATTTGAAACATCTGGAAGAGTTTTTCAAGAGGTTAGCGGCTGCAAACTTGAAGATCAATCCCCAGAAGTGTCAATTCTTCAAGGACCAGCTGGAATACCTTGGGTTTATAATTGATATGGAAGGTCTTTGGCCACAACCAGCCAAATTGGAAGCAATATCTAAGATGAAGAGGCCCAAATCCAAGCAGGATATTCAAGTTTTTTTTGGGCATGATCGGGTATTATTGTCAATATATTGCCAACTTTGCTCAAATTGGAAAGCCTTTTTTTCTACTTAAGGATAAGGTCTCTTTTGAGTGGAATTTGGCCTGCCAGGAGGCATTCGAACAGCTTCATTCAGCCCTATTAGTTGCACCAGTATTGCGCTATCCTGACTTTGACTGGGAATTTATTGTTCAGAATGATACATCATTAGAAGCAATTGGAGCCATTTTATCCCAAGTCGGAGAAGATGGTGAAGAGCACCCAGTTGCCTATGCTAGTCAGACCCTAAATGCCCATGAAAGAAATTATACTGTGACAGAAAGGGAATGTTTGGCAGTTATATATGCCTATAAACAGTTTCGATTATACCTTCATGGAGTGCATTTCACCATGGTTACTGATCATGCATCCCTAAGATGGCTTATTAACTTGAAGGAGCCAGAAGGACGTTTGGCTCGCTGGGCACTTAAGCTGCAGGCTTATGATTATACCATCAAGCACCAGGCTGGTGCTAAGCATCAGAATGCTGATTGCTTGTCTCGTCTGCCCATTGTGGCAACCCTCTGTCAGCCTACAGATGCCTTATTTCAGAAGATGGTTAGTGGAACTTTTGCCAATGAGCCCAAACAAGTGCAGAAAATTCTCTCTGAATTAAGAAAGGATACCCACACTAAAAAGGAGTCTTATTCAAGGTTATTGATGGGAAGAAATATATATTTCCAAGTCCCTCAGCTCGAGCAGAGCTAATTTTGGCTGCTCATAAGGCCACCAGCCATTTAGGCTTTAAGAAAACAAAGGAGTAGCTCAAACAAAATTACTATTGGGAATCAATGCATTTTAACATCCATGAAACTTTGAGCTGTTGCCAAGAGTGCAAAGGGAAAAAAACCCTTCCAAAAAACTACTTCATACCAGCTTGTTCGGCCTGAATTTTCTTGGCACACTATATCCATAGATGTGGTCGACTCTCCTGATTAGCAATGCGAAAGCCAAATATATTATTGTGGCAATTGATCACTTGACAAAATGGGTTGAAGCCAGGGCTATTTGGGACTTAGGAGCCTCAACAACTGCATAATTTATAGGAGCAAGTTATTCATTGGCATGGATGTCCTCAATTTGTATTAACGGATAATGGCACAAATTTCATTGCAGCTATTCTCCAGAAGCTCAATGAATTGATGGGGGTGCGTAATGTTCTGTCAACTCCATACCACCCAGAAACAAATGGAGCAGTGGAACGATTTAATGGAACACCTGTCAATATCCTAAGGAAACTGACTTCTCAGAAGCCCTCCAAATGGAGTATTTTCCTCAGTTCTGCCATTTTTGCCTACAACATTTCTTACCATTTATCCACAAAAATGTCTCCATTTCAACTTCTATATGGGAAGCATCCAGCCTTATCACCATTGTTGTATTCCTTACTACAAAAACCCCAAGAATTGAGCTATTCTCAGTATGTTGAGAGGCTTGCAGAAACCTTATTTAAACTGCAAGCCCAGGATTTCAATAAAAACTTCGAACTTCCTAAGTCCTGACATAAAAAAGATAAAAAAACCTTATACAATCTGCCCAAATTCGCTGTGGGGATAAGTATTATTTTTAATACCCATAGTTCGGGATGAATTCACAAGTTAATTTGCATTTGGGCTGGCCCATTTGAAGTTATAGAGAAAACTTTGAACTTTTCTTACACTATTAAGGAGAAAAATTTGGGTCATGTATATAATTGAATCCATGCTAAATTCCTAAGGAGGTTTAAAAAGTGGCCCGATTAGAAGAGAAGAAATCAAACATAAGTATATAAAAGTATTTGAAAATAATAGTTATGAAAAATAATATATATAATATGAAAAAAATATATAATAGTAGTAAAAAGAGAAAAAAATTTATATCTATCATCTATATATATAGAAGAAAAATAAGATTTTATATTCCAAATAAAAAAATTGTAAATTTTAATTAATAAAAACAATTTTATTCTTACACTTAAAGGGGGGAGGCACCCAGAACCTGATCCTTCATCTTCAAGCGCCAATTCAGCCCAATATAGTTGCTTGGCGACAAGAAAAAGGGCTGTATTGGCATAGAGTCAGATGTGCCGCATACTCATTGAAGATAACTCCCAGCAAACAATGGGGAGAGGAGGCACAAAAACATTAATAGTTACCTGATTGAGCCCTCAATCAGGTGAAAACAAGCGCTCAAAGAAGATAGTTGACTAAAAAATCAGTTCAATACTATTAAATCTCTGGGGTCAATAATCTAATGCGATACACCTGGGTTTTCCACCACTTGATAAGAGGGGGAAAATGCAATAAACGACCTGAAGGCATCCATTCAGGGAAAATATGCATAAAATGGCCGACTAAGGCCATCCTGGGAAGGTATTCATCAGCGTTATCCTGATTAAGGGCATCAAAAGCTGCCTGAATGGCCAAGCAAAAATGAACATCTTGAATGTCATGGGTATTCAAACCCAAAGAGGAAGCAATACCAGCCCAATTTTCAAGCGGCATATACCAGGACCCAAGGACCTCCTCCACAAAGCTGTTGACCTGAACAATATCTTGAGGTCAAATAGAGGGATCCTCAGCAAGCAAAAGATGAATGGGGTCATAAAGCTAATCATAATTGGCCCAAATTTCATTGAGTTGTTAGCCCCAACAAGAATAGTTGGATGACCCCAACACCGCATTGTAATTTTGAGCCATTGGGAAATGGCCAAGTACAAAGATAAACTCCGCCAGAAGATTTTCATCCAGATAAACTAGCTGGAGCAAAAAAATTGGCTCCCTTGGATTGAAAGAGCGCCCAAAGTTGTCCATAAAGACAATTGTGGATGCACGAGACCAAAGTTTGTACCCTATTGATCCTTGGGTAGGATCCACAACTGGGACAACCTCCTCCTCAATGATAGTTTTGGGTTGAGTTAATGTTATGACGGTCAGCACAGGAAGAAGCTGGCCCAACTCTGCTGCCTGGAGAGAGCCCAATAACAGATGCATACACATATTTCTGTTCAGATGAGTAAACTGATGCCATTATTCAGGTTCAAGGGAAGTGATGAAATAGCAATATGCAGAGGATATGCTGTTTTAAGACATTGAAGATGAATTTAGAAAGACTCAGGGTTTATATTCCAGTCAAATGGTAAAAATGTTATATTTTGATGGTTAACTCGAAAATAAACCCTTTGAGAAAACCATCAATGTTGATAGATTACTCCCATTAATGGATCCTTTGATCCTTCCCAATTCATCTGCATAATCTGATAAATCAGATTCTCCTCATAACTGCTATGATTGCATCTGAAGTAACCTGATTATTATAGCTAATAATAGCTATGATATAATCATATTATGGCCAATTATGGGTCCACTTGGGTGCAAAGTGGTCCCACGGCATTAACTAAATTGCACCTCCTAAATTAGTGCACTAATCTTAATGCACTAAGGCGGAAGTTGGGTTTTATTAATGAAATCAATTTATTAAGCACTTAAACATAGACATCCTAGATAAGGGCATACTTAGTGCTATTGAGAGGCCTGCTGACATCCTGACTAGGGGTGTATCAACTTTTATGTTCATATATATATTATTCCCCATTTATTGTTATTCATCAAGTTATGATGTAGCCTTAATTGGGAAAATTTTGGTGTTGAGTTCACAACCCAAAATCATCCCAATTATGATAGTGTAATTGCCTTCAATCAGGCTGAAATTATTGTTATTTTTAGTCAAATCATGGGCTGAATTGACTTGGGAGTTTTTCATACTTATTGCCATGACCAACAGAGGATTGGCATAATATGAATGAACTCATCTTATTGATGAGTTTGGCTAGGAGATTCCTGAGAGGTATATAATACTGGCGCCTGTCTGATTAATAAAACATCATCATCATTTATCATTTAAATATTGATCATTAATAACTACTGTCGCTTAGTTTATTAATTATTGTTATCCATATGTCATCTGTCTGATATTTGTATCTGTTGCCTTTACATTTATATTAGATAGTTGTGTTTGTTTATACTTCCCAAAGAGAAGTACATAGTTAACTGCCAGAGAAGTAGTCCTGATTATAGAGGAATAATTTCCTATTTTTGTACAAATACAGAAGGTCTTGTATTTGTTGTTTCCAGTAGACTTAAGAACGGTGAGAGTACCAGAGTTACTTGGTTATTATTGAGGATTATTAGAATCTACTTCCCAATTATGAGCAGGAGTTTTAATTGAAGAGCGAGTTTTTATCCTCAAATTCATTGTTAAGTCATTTTATTTTGCACCATTGGCTGAAAACTTAACAGTTGTAAAAGGGTTGCAAAGTACCAAACATGAAAGTTAATTGTAGTTGGGGCATTCTTTTCAGAGGAATATTGAGTAAGAGCCCAAAATATTACCACAAATAATATTTATATTGTGATGAAAGCTTTCTGGAAAACAGTTAATGTAATTCTTAGACATCAGAATCTTCCTCTTTATCAAGCATTGAGACTAATTCTTAGTCTTTATATGGCATCCAAGATTTTATGTTGAACTCATAGGAGTTTAAATTTCTTCACAATAATGGTCTTGATGGTGATAAGCACCACAGATTAATTGTATACTAGTACTATTAAAATGGTTTTTTGGTTATATTCTGATTCAAGTTCTTTCTAAAACTATTGTCATATCGTTTTCTTCTTTCAAATGATATCATTGTCCAATATGAAAAGGTTAACATCCATCTTGGAGGTCTAAATGGTGTTATTAATCAAGTTTAGTATTTTAAATAAAAGCTTAAGAGTTACAAAATTTATTATGGCTTCAGACCACTAAAATCACAAATCAAAATCTGCTTTAATTTCTTGTTTGATACTCATCTTTTTTTTGGGCTGTACTCTAGAGGCCATACCTTAGACTTTTACAAAACCAAATAATGATGTAAATGGGGATCCCTGTGAGGTGATAATAATAAAACATTGAAATAAAACTTTTGCTGCATTTGATAAAAACACTTTTATTTAACTAATTTGGATGGGCTGATTTCATATAAAAAATTAGTTTTTTACTGTAAGCTACAGTTTTTTGAAATTCATTTTTAACAATTTTTACTTTAATGTAAAATTTTTAATTTTTCAGCATTTATCCCAACTTCCATATGTATGATATTATCTTATTCACCACCATAATGATAGTATTTTATTTAAACACAAAAACATGCAACAACGTACAATTATGCATACAGTTAGAAATGCAAAATAAAAAAATCACTTATTTTGAGCACAAATATGATATAATACACTATTGAATACAAACATTTTTATTTTATTAACTATAGCATTGATAGTTATATTCAGATGGAAGATGTTAATTAATTAATGAAGAAATGTGACATTTAAGGCATGCAAAACTCATTTAGGAAATAATTTGTGCTTGTAGTACTTGCATTTGTGGACCTGTTCAGGACATTCTCGTTTGTTGCTCCAGCAGTAGTCTGCCATCATATGCATGTCCCATTGTCCTTAATAATGCTCTTCCATTGTCTTCAAGTCTCAATGGAAGTGTCTCCCCTTCTTATCGCTAATAAATCCATGGTTTTTTGGGAATTTGATTAAGACCATCTATTTAGGAGGTGCATCTTAATACTCATCTTGCATCCAAGATCACAAAATGCCTTTAGCATCCTTTAAATCATAAGTACATAGTTTCTGACTTCTTTTTATAAAGGGTTTTGTTAATAACTGCTACAAAAGACATCAATACTGCTCTCAATCTAATCCTTTTTCCTGATAAATTACTTGTCACACATAAGGGATGAAATGTGATATACCAAACACAACTGCTTTTATTTTGTTGAATGACAGACCAGTAAAAGCAGAAAAATATGTTGAAAACATTCATTTCATTGTAAAACAAAAACCAGTACCATATAATGAAAGAAATGCCTATGAAACTATAACATTCAGATTAAAAACCAAAATCTCAATTGTTATTAAGTTTATATTTCATATAAAACTAGAGCATGCACAGGAAAACTAACTTCATATTTGGAATCAGAAATGCCAAAATACATAGAAACAGTTAAAAAATCTCCTGCAACAGATAGATTTTTTTTCTGTGTAATTAGCCTCTTAAAAACTCAATCTACAAGTTAGAATCCTTATCTAAATAGACGTTGCTTTCTTGCTAAACTATGTGTATAAATAAATCTTTTTCAGTAACTTAACTCTTTATTTATACTTTCTGTATTTGTAGGTATTCCATACATGTAATGATGTTATTTAGTGTTTTTAGAATCTAACACTTATATGGGTGTCCAGATTGCATTCCAGGCTCCATTAATGTTGACAACTAATATTGGTACTATGGCAATTTGAAACTAAACTACTTATGACCAATACTTTTTTTTAAATTTCTTTTTGCATCTGTTCAGAATCAGGTCCCAATTAAATAAATCTCTTGAATTGCTTTAGTCCTATAGTCAAGCGACCAGCACTAATGAGAGACAGTGCCCTATTTTCAACCCTAGACTTAGAAATTATGGTCAGTCGCAGTGACTTTTTAAAGATCTCACCTCACTAGGGATACTGATGGCTGTGTAACGTGGTCAAGAATGGATCACTTTTTGATAGCCCACCTATGTGGGAATTGCCATCTAAACTGTGGTACATAGTATTCCTGCTTGCGTTCCAATTTGAGTGAATTGATTTTATATTTGGAATATAGAACTATCTTGGGAGAAGTGCAAGAAGGGTGTTCCCGGGAAAGTATTTATATAATTCCTCTCACTAGACGAGCTGGATCCTTCATCCCAATTTTACCCAAGCCTTATTGGTTCAAACTTAACAAGGTTGGCTAGAAGTTTCAGGTAAATTTTTCTAGGATCAAATATAATTACATCAATGAACTTGTTTATGCCTATTTCCACTCTAGATTAATTTATTTTCTAGAAAGATCACCTTATTGTGTGGTGATACAGTAAATAGGTCACTTTTACTTAGAAAGCACTACTTATAAATTCAACTTAAATTTTGGTTTTTTTAAATTCCCTTAAGTTTTCTTTAGTGGTTCATTGACTGAAGATATGCTTGGGCAAGATAGTGCCTTTCCACCATCTAGTACTAAAAAAGATAGTGCCTTTCCAGGTCATTCTTTTAAGCTTATCTGATGTTGAAAGTGTTTAGAAACTCCCCTTGAAGGAGTGACCAATAAATTTACAATTTCAAGCGTTGGAACTGTTGATAGCAGGGCCAGGCAAAGAAGCAGGCCTTTAAGATGCTTGATGTTAGTTGTGTATTAATTCAATTATATTTTTGAGGAAAACTGACCAGGGGATGGACATTACTGAAAGAAAGAAAGTAAACATCAACATGAAATTTGAGCAGGGTCAACTCCATCATAGAAAGTTTTTCAACCTCCAGATCAGGATTAGTATTTTTCTGGTTATGTCATGGGTAAGGTTTTAGTGTTATTAGATTTACTAACCACCAATAGCTTCCTTTGGATGCTTGGAGTTAATTGTAAATTTTATTCGAGGTGGGCTGACCTGGGGATAATACTTCACCAATTAGGGAAGTGAAGAAAATGGGAAAGGAGGATAAAACCCAGAAAACTTCCATGCGCAGCATATGATAGGCCAGGAACTCCATGGACCGCCTTTGCTATTTGCTATCTCAGTTCGGGGCATTGGCGCGCAAAACCAACACAGTCAAAATGGTCCCCTACCCAAAGTCCATTACCAGGATTGAACTTGGGAGGCAGTGGTAGAGGGTCTATACTCTACCACTGGGGTATCCTCCCTTCTTGGAGTTAATTGTGATATCAATTAATAAAATACAGCAAGGGGACAAAACCACTGGGATGACCAAGACTTGCTGAATAACCTCAAAAAATTTGAAAAAGAAGCTTATTTAAAATTATATGTGTAAAAGATGTTAACCCATCTAATTAACTTGGTACATTTTTAGGTCAATAGGGTTTGGACGTTTGAAACATTCTGTGATGAACTGACGATTGAGATTTCCTTGGAATTTAGGTTTAGGCACATGATGAGACGTCTTCCTTTGTACTACAGTATTCTTTAGGAATTGACAGGGGGCTTCTTTGTAGCCTTGGTTTTAATGGTATCTTGACCTCTTTTTCTTCCATCGGATGATTCAGGGGATGATGTCTTTGTTAACTTAGAGTCCTATAATAACCAATCTTAGATGGATAAGTTTCTGCGTTCAATTTTCTCAATTCATCTTCATATGAAGTGCAAGTTCCATCAAATTCCCCTTGAGATTATGTTGGATGGGTATAAAAGTTCTGAAAATTGCCCATGTAATCAAAGATGACAGTACCATTATTAGCGCTGATAATTTGAGATTTAATGACCCACGTTTATTCATGATTTTATATGGACCAGACAAAGAAGTCTCAAGCATATTGATTCTTCCCAGGGCAGTGTGATAGAACATTATTAAGTCACTTGGTTAATGCACCAGCAATAAGAGTCATTGTAAATTTCTTCGTTCCTTCTTCTTGGTCATGATGTGCACCAATGAATCCATGGCTAAGGACTTTGATATATTCTTGTCCGCTAAGGCGCTCAGAGGTGATTTCAGGAGTTTTGGAGTTATCAACTCTTGCAAGGGTTATAAACTTTTTGGAGAAGGGGTTTCTTGCCATAAAGCGCCTTAAAAGAGGAAATATTTACTACCCTGTGATTGCTAACCCAATAGGCCAGTAGGGCAAATGGGGGAATTGGTATCATTGTAGCAGGTCAGTGGATGCCGAAATTCTCAAAATTGAGTTAAAGGTTCCATTACCCTTTCTACAGCTCCATTATTGGAGGGGTTGTAGAGTGCTGCGAAAGCCTGATGAGTGTCAAATAGGGCTGTCAATTTCTTGGATCACCATTAGGATGTAGTTAAGCCGTCATATAGAATCACCCTTTGACTACCATGTTATGTAAAGAGTTGCCAGGGCAAAAAATAAGGCGGTTGCTTGGGCAGTGGCCGTAAGAACAGTACAGGTCTAATATGTTTTGTTAAGATGATCCACAGCCAAAATAAAATCTTGGTGATCATGGACATCTGTAGGCAGAGGACCTATAACATCAATGACTACCATATGAAAAGGAGCCAAAGGAGAAACTACCTGGTGTTGGAACCTTAAGTTAGACTATCATGCTGGTTAACTGTACACATGCATTAAGACACCTTGGATAAAGCTGAGCATTCCATCCCAAAAATATTGTGATTTTAACCATTGGTGAGCTTTTTGTACCAAAACATGCTTGGTAGTAGTATGCCCTTAGATAAAGACCTAAGCTAATCAGAGGGCGGGACTAGGCGGCTACTTTTTCTTTAATAATTTATAGAGCATGCCATCAGTTATTGAGAGTTGGCTAATCGATGTTTAAGTTCACTATTTAGTTTTCAAGGTTTCTAATGACCATAAATCAGAGATACAAAGGAGGTCATATAGACGGTCTTCCTTAGTGGATAGAACTGTTAATACTAGAAAGTCAGAGAGACCATCAGCACTTTTGTGGAATGCTCCAGGTCAATGAAGATTAAAAAGCATAAAATGTAAGTGTAAAGCCCACCATGATAATCATCCATCTTGAGCATGCGTCTTTTGCAACCAATAGAAGTGAGGGTTATTGTTGTTAAATTTAAAGTGTGACATAAAAGAATCGATAAAATTGCTTAATGGAAGTATTAGAAAAAAACCCTTGCACTCAGTGACAGCATAGTTCCATTTGGCTTTGAGGAAAGTCCTGCTAAAATATATGTTATTGGGAGGTCTACCTTATTGTTACCATGTTGTGTCTGGATGACCACAAAGGTAACATCGCTGCTATCAGTAAAAAGCAGGAAGGACTTAAAATTTGGGATGTTTTAGCATAGGATATTTAGTTGAAGCCAACCGTAAGGCATTGATTTATTGAGTTTGTGATGAATCCCAGTGTAAAGTCACGCTTTACTGTAACAGGTAGACCAAGGGCTCAGCAAGTCAGCCAAATGGATATAATGGCTAGAATAACCGAGTTTTCCCAGAAATACTTGAATGTAACTTAAATTTTTTGAAAAGGACATCTTATGTATGGCTGTAACTTCATCTGGCAGTGACAAGAAACATCCGTTGGTTACTTTAAGACATAAAAATTCAATTATTACTGAAAAAATATGCATTTTGAGGTCTTCAATTTTAGTTATACTGACGTTAGCTGATCAAAAACTTGGCATAAGTGGTCAAATTGGGAGCTAAAAGTTTGGGAAAAGACGTTAATTTGTTCAAATATTTCAGGGCACAGGACATTTTTAGATCTCCTAAAATGAAATATATGGCTCATTGGAACGTAACAGGGGTGTTACGCAGCCCCTGTGGCATTCTATTTGGTATAACAGGCCCTCCTTAGTGATTAATGCGCTCTTCTCTTAATCCTCCTGTGCAAGGACTATATGCCAGTATCAGCTAAATAGATTAATAGCGGAGAAGAGCTGCAGGCTGATCAGCATCCAAAGGAAATCATCAATAATAGGTAAGGGATAACTTTACTTTCAGGTTATTAAGTTAAGTTTGTGATAATCCATCACCAAGTGATGGAGTCCAGCTTTTTTTAACAATAGCAAACGCGAAGCCTATGGGCTTTATGAAGATTTTAATAGACCATTGTCCAAAAGTTGTTTTAATTTGATAGTTACTTGGGCTTCTTTCACTTTAAAGTTTTAGTAGGGCTTGGTCCTTACTGGAGAGTGTCTCCAGTATATATTTGATAGGTCACTCCAGTTATTTTTAAAATCAATTGGTCTGAATGAGAAAATATCGGAATATCTGGATAAGAGTTGCTCAGCGGCCTCATATAGGGTTATGATGAGGTTCAAGACAGTATTATTTTTAATGGTGGCTATAATTGTAGACTCTTAAATCCAAAAACCTGTAGGGTACCAAATTTATGTACAATATGTAGTTCATCAACAGGTAACAGGTGAACATAGGCTATAGGGTCCTTTAAATCAAGGACATGATAGATTGAAATCAAATTACCTAGTGACAAAATTTGGGTCTATTGGCTTTGAATATTAAAGACTGGCTCAACTGATAGTTCCCATAAGTTAACTGCTCAGGTTCAGTAAGTGCAAAAATTTGCTTTTCTTAATAGTAATTGAAATGTTATTGATAATAGTATGATGACTATTATCCGTAGTTAATATAGATAAACCATATAAGGTCCAATGCTAGACTTTTAATAAAATGAAATACAGATATGTTAGCTATAGGAGACTTCTTCCCTATTCCACCTGAACTTAATCCTATCTCAAATTCAGAGGTTTCCGGCATTCCTTAACATCACGCTGAGTTTGTGAAGATCCATGTCAAAGGTCTGCTTCTCTTCTAAGGATATTTGATCCTTACTCTTTATATACACAAAAGATTCCACATTTATTGTATACTAAGGCAATAAATTAACTGAAAATGAATAAAGGTTATTTACCAAATTTAAAGAATCTTTTGTTATTATGAGATGCTAGGGAATTTATAGAGGGCATTTAACGTTCAACTCCTCAGTTGGCGCCTCAGCCATGAAATGGCAGATGTTGCCGTTGCAATTCCCTATAATACATCTACCATTGATGGTCTTCTCCATCAGGTTAGGAATTTCTCCATCAGACATCCTCAAAATCTGAATTGAAATGAGCAAGAAAGGGTGCCACAACCTATCTCGCTTGATTAAAAGAGAATCAGCCATTTTGCTAGTGTTTAGGTAATGGGACTCTTTCCCCACTATGGCAGTTCGTGAACCAACTGTTCAATTTGCTAGTTGCAGGCGGCATCACTCAGCTCTCATCTGCTAATTAGATTCCCCATTGGTTGGTGATAAAACCTGACTGATCTAAATTGTTATACTTGATAGTTAATAAACAATCAATTAGAATATGTTCCAATTTCGTTGGAAACTCTGCCTAACGAGATCTTAAGCATTAAATCAGATTGATCTCTGGCGGATAAGAATATGGAAAATTATTCATGAAATCCTCAGATATTATTAACCTGTAATCAAGGTCAACCAATATTTAATTCACTCCCTGACAGGACTTATCCCCTAATGACCAACATATAACCTAGGAAGCTATAAAGGTGTGCAGAAATCTTAATACATCCCCTCTCTTGCCTAAGTTTCCAACGAGAATAAGATAGGGACAGGAGAATGCCGGCTCAGACCAGGTCAAATATTTCTTAGTTTCCAGCGGAGCACAGCTAATCTGCACTCAACTTTTCTCAGGACAACCTTTGGCATCCAGTTCTCTTCCTTTTTTCTTTACTACCACCTCCTCATAGTGTAGTCATCACAACACACTGTCTTGCCAGTCTAATTGAATTACTAATGACTATGCTAGTCCTGAAAAGACATTTTTCCCCACAGTCATGACATATGAACCTTTATCATACATAAAATATACCGCGCCCTTGAATTCCTGTTTCCCTCCTCATCTTTGACAGGGGGTTACTACTATTGATTTCTTTCTAGTGGCAAAAAAGTAAGGATGATTAAATAATTGCTGTTGTTATTTTTTCTCTTAATAACTTTTTGGCTCATATCATTCTTGAATTTTTTTTCCATATTTTATCATTTTTTTATGTTCTTCTTATTTTATACAGGACATAACCTTTAATTGGTTCTGCGATCCATTTTTTATTTAATATTCCCCAAATTAGTTTCTAAATATACACTGACCTACCAAGTTTCATGGTTCAGAGTTTTATTTTAAGACTTAACCATTTATTTTTGGTTCAGAAGTTCTTTTTTAAGACTTAACCAAAAAAATGTCATTACATAACGATCTCAATGGTTCAGCAGTCCTTTAGGAACACTCTTATTATTTTTTCTTGGATCCACTGCATTAGATACTTAGCATGGACATAATTAACCATCCTTTCATCTGTGAGGTTCTTGATGGTTTATACATCTATTGCCGCCTTGGCAATAATTTCTAATGGACCTGACCATAGCGCATCTAACCTTTTTCTTCTTCCAAAGCCATGCATGTCACAATAAAGCGCTTTATTGCCTACATGGTATTTGGATAATGCCAGTCAATTATTTTTGTATAACGTTTTGGCCTTGATAAATTTCTTCAAGGTCATATAAAATGCTAATAACTGCATCTCATTCAGGATATTTGAAAGTTGGAGCAAGTACTGCTCAGCACTCATCCCTGATGTGTGGTTGAACAAAAAATATAGAATTTGTGGTAACGTGGCCTTTCTTCCATTAAACAACTCAAACGGCGTTTTTCCCATTGCCATATTGTGACTGATGTTATATGCAAACATCACTGAACTGAGGTATGTTCCACGTGCAGAAGTTTTTCCAGAAACCAGCTTACTCAGCGTAAAGGGCAGCGTTCCATTTACTCGTTCTAATAGTCTGTTCATCTCTGGCTGGTAGGGTATGACATGACTCCTTTGATCTCCATTATTTTGTGCAAACTTGGATTACATGGGACGTAAAATTCGTTACATTTTTGCTTAAGACTTTTGAACGCCCATGGAAGTATACAACTTGATCCAGGATAAACCGTTTTGTACATCTAGCGTCCACTTTCGCCAGGACTTCATCTCAACCTTTCTGGTCAGATTGTCAATCATAACTACTATATATCTGACTTTCATGTGCTCATGGTCAGTGGTCCCATCACATTGATGGACACTGTATGCCAGGAAAATCCAGGGCAAACCAGACAATATTCAGTTGTATCTTATGTGGTTTGTGCAACTGGCACTCCACGCAGAGAGCCAGATAATTGGCCACGTCATAGTTGATAGACATCCAATAATAGTACTAGCGAATGTGGTCAGTTGTCTTCCTCAGGCCTCCAGGCCCAAAAACCTTTATTGCAGCCTGAACTATTGCCGCTCATTTTGACTGTCTTGTAATTAATAGTCGCTTTCTGTCTATTATCATAAATAATTGTTGCTCCTTGGTCTCAGTGGTTTCTATCACTTTACAAAGCTCACCTTTGTTCTCTTGGTGCTTTTCCCCAACTTCTCCATCAACAAATTCTCTGAAACAGCTCATCAGCTTGTTGGTATACCACTTGGACCATTGGTAACCTTAATAAAGCCACCTGCATTTTATTGAGAAGCTGCCGCTTGTTGAACTACCTTAAAGTCATAATCTTGGAGATTCAAGCCAATTAGGCCAGATGTCCTTCCAGTTCTCTTAGGTTATGCATCCAGAACAAGGAGGAGTGGTCCATCACCATTCTAAAGTGCTTACCATGAATATCACTCAAAACTGCTTACATTTTTAAATCACTGCAAGGCATTCACGCTCAATAACAGTGTAATTCCGTTCTGCTGCCAATAACATCCAACTCACATAAGCTACCAGATGCTCATCCCCAAGCTCATCTACTTGACTCAGGACAGCTCCAACGCTGTTAATAAAGCATTGGTATTTACTATAAGCTCTCAACTGAAATTTAAATATCTCAATATTGGAGAATCTATGAGATACAGCGCATAACTCATTGAAAAAACTCTGGGCCTCTTCATTCCAAACAAATCTTTTCTCAGATTCTACAACAAATTAAAAAGGGGTTCGGCTATTCACAAAAACCTATATAAATCTTCAGTAATATCTGACCATTCTAGGAACACTTGGATATCTTGGACACTTCTCAGGATAGCCATCCTCTCTATGGCCTCAATCTTCTGGGTTTGCAGCTGCAGTCCACTGTAGGTGATGAAGAACACCAGATATTCCTTTTCTTTCTTAAAAAAAGTGTCAATTCCCCTAGCTTAAACTTCAAGATTTCTGCGGAAAGTCTCTTGACTACTTCCAATTGGTGCAAATAGTCATTAAAGTCCTACTGGACACTTTTATGTCATACAAGTACAACAGGACGCATGAAAACTTCAATTAATTCAATATGGCGTCCATGGCCCTCTAAAATTGTTGCAAACGCATTGCAAAGACCTTGGGGCATCTGAGTAGTTGGTATAGCCCCTTCATGGTGATAATTGTGCATCTTATTTGGTCTTCCATTAGAAAATCAAATTGCCAATATCCCAATATTAGATCCATCATCTAGAAATACTTTTCTTCTCCCAATCAATCTAATGCATTGTCAATTCATGGTACTGGATACAAACCTTCTTTGTTATTTTGTTCAGCTTCCAATAGTCAATCACTACTCGATTAGAGCTGTCATTTTTTTCACAATTAGGTTAGAACTCATTCAGGGACTCGATGATGAGACTAGGAGCTCACGCTCCTTTAGTTTTAATATTTCCTCTTCCATACAGCTTTAGCAGTCTTCAACTGTCAGATTAGTCTCATCATTACCAAAAATTTCACCTGTGTCAACCTTATGATGACATTATTTGCACATCCCAAATTGTGATTGTCCTAGGTGAAGATTTCCTTATACCTTTTGCTTAGTTCAAGAACCTCCTCAAGCTGTCATATTGTCAGATCAGCGAGTTGCTCTCAGTCAACCAATAGATTGTTACTCTCGGCCATCCCTTCCAGTAATCCCATCTTGGAGAAGGTCCCAAAATCATGTAATTTTAGCTTTTCACTGTCAATATCAGATGGAAAAATGGACGGTACAAATTTTTCTCAATTTTCATTGGGTTTCCACTTAAATTCGCCAAAAGAAATCAGATTTCTCCATGGTTTAGCATGACTATTTCAGAAGCCACCCATGGCTCTACTCTGGACTTCTTCCAGGGCTACCAACCTCTCCATACTAGAGCTTAGGTATCTTCAAAGTCAATCCTATATTGACTATGATCTGAAATTTCAGCGGTATGGTCCTTGAATGTTTGGTTTGTAGCAGAATTTTCTGATTTTCCATGATTTCCGTTGGCATTTCTCTTTGCTTTTGTCCAACCAATTGGTTGCGAATTTATATAATGCCATCATTGTAGATCAAGTTAATGTTTTTTTTCCTGGTCAGCAGAGATTCCCTATCTCTTTGATAAACTAGAGGTATTGTCTGCCCCTTTATAGTCAACGTATTATCTTTTGGGTTACATTCAACTCCATATTTCCTTAGAAATTTAGTCCTAATTAGTATATCGTAGTTTTGGTTGACCAAAACACTACAGGAGCGGATACCCTCATGGATACAGATTTGAGTAATAAAGCGCTATACGCTCCACAAGTGATGGGTATATACAGCCTGGCGATTCCATATTACTTCTTATGCTCCAAATCTGGCGAGATTATCAATTTTCCCCAGCTTTTTAAAGATAATATTAATTGGCTCCCCACTGTCAAAAATTACCCTGCACCCATACTTGATTGACCAGTATATCAATATATATACCCCCAGAGTTTTGAAAGTGTGTATCTAATGAGTGTATTGCGACGTTGTTTTCTAAACAAAGGGTGTGAATCATTTGCAATGACAGATCAGGAAATAATTCCTTAATCACACTTAGGAGGATTGACAGAATCGGCTCATCAACTTTGACATTGATCAGATCTTCCATATTCTACGTGTATTAAATCTTGTCAGCTAGTTGTCACGCATATGGGAGAGTAATATCATTAATTATTTTGGGGTCACCCCATTTCGTTCCAGCTCTGGTTAGCGCTGACATTTAAGTTGACCACTTGGTAAAGCTGGTCCTGTGCGTTGTTGTTGACGAACAGATCACTATCAATGTCCTCATTTAGGATATTGGGAGGAATTGGGTTAACCACAGCTCTAGACTGTTCCTCGTCTAGGCCGCAGCCCTTTTCCCAATTCCGGTGCAGGTTTGGCCTCCTTTTCCTGGACCATGTTAATTTGCTCCTTAGGCTTCTTGCTAAAGCACAGAGCGGCGAAGTGGCCCTTCCCACCGCACTGGTGACAGCACTTGTTACTCATGTCTGTCTGTTTATACTCCATGGGCTTATTTCCTGACACTGTTTAGTTAATTGTTTCCTTAGTAGTTTCAGTAACTTTGATAGAATTTCAAATTTCAGACTGGACTCAGCTTGAAGCTTCAATAAGGAGCATCAAACGTGGCTCCTAGCATCTTTAAGTGATCCACCATTTGTGAGGTGGTTATTTTGGTTGCTAACATGAAAGTCATCATTTGATGTAAAACACAATAAGGCTGAAGGGCCACTTGAATGAGTCCACAAAAAAAATGTCAAATATCTTCACTCTGGCCAAAATCTGTGATTCTTGGTAGAATTATTCGGAGAAATTTGCTAAGGTCTCGTCCTTCTGAAATTGGATTACTATAAATTCTTGCTTGGATTTTTACATGCACATGGGACTTCCAAACTCATTCATTATTGCAGCATTGGCCTCTAAAATAAGACCATCTGTCTCCCTCTAGATGAGACAACACCAAGCTTTGACACTCTGTATCTAAACAGTTTATGACTGTCAATGTTTTTGTCTATTGCCATACCAAAACATAGTCATGTCAAACAGTCAGAATAACGCTTGAGCGTTATTCCATTAAGAAAGTGGTTAATTTTGGTGAGGCTTTTTTTTTCTCCAAAGTTTCTCTAGCCTCCACTCACAGCTTGGCTACCCAACCGACTTGCGGAGTTATCTTGAGGGTCATCTCCAAAATGCCACCAGTTGCTGTTGGCAGATTCTAGGAATTGTTGACTTCCCAACTGAAGTTCTTGGGGTCCTTTCTTCAGCGTCAGTCGCTGCATAAGGTTTGCATTTGCATCTCTGATCCTTCAGTTCTTTGACTTGCTTCACTATACACTCCATTTCTAAACTGAGCGAATGCAATCAAACACAATCTGCTTTGCGTTCTGTCCTCAAAATTATGACTTCTCAGACCAAATCTATTTCTTTCTTCTTCAATGACGTAACTTCCTTGAGTAATTCATTGCCAAAATTCGAAACTTCTATTACTCCTCCCTCAATTTTAGTGACTTTCCTCCAAGGCAGCAAATTCGCTATTACCTGCTGAATTCATGGCGTTCTTGTTGACAGTTGCCAATTCCATCCAAAGTATTCTTTAATCGTCCTTATATGACACCTTGGATTGGCGTATCTTACACAACTACCCCTTGTAGTGAGAACCAAATTTTTCAAATCTGGGTCTATTGGCCTCAAAAGTTGAAAGACTGGCTTGACTGATAGTTACCATAATTTAACTGCTCAGGTTCAGTAAGTGCAAAAGTTGCTTTGCTTGATAGTAATTGAAATGTTTTTAATAGTATGATTACTATTATCCATAATTGAATATATAAACCAAATATGGTCTAATGCTAGATTTTTAATAAACCAAAATACAGATATGTTAACTATATGGGACTTTTTCCCTATTCCAGCTGAACTTAATCCTATCTCAGATTCAGAGGTTTTCATCCCTCCTTAACATCACGCTGAGTTTGTGGAGATCCATGTCAAAGGTCTGCTTCTCTTCTAAAGATATTCGATCCTTACTTTTTATACACACAAAAGATTCCACAATTATTGTATACTACAGCAATAATTAACTGAAAATGAATAAAGCTTATTTACCAAATTTAAAGAATCTTTTGTTATTATGAGATGCTAGAGATATTATAGAGGGAATTTAGCGTTTGAACCTCAGTTGGCGCCTCATCCATGAAATGGCAGACGTTACCATTGCACTTCCTTATGATACCTCTACCATTGATGGTCTTCTCCATCAGGCTAGAGATTTCTCCATCAGACATCCTCAAAACCTGAAACGAAAAGAGCAATAAAACGTGCACTAACATATCCCGCTTGATTAACAGAGAAGCAACCATATCTGGCTAGTGACTGCTTAGGTAATGGGACTCTTTACCCATTATGGCAGTTCGCGAACCAACTGATCAATTTGCTAGTTGTAGGCGGCATCACTCAGCTCACATCTGCTAATTAGATTTCCAATTGGTTGGTTATGAAACATGACTGATCCAAATTGTTACACTTGATAGTTAATCGACAATTTGTTAGAAGTTGCCCCAATTTTGTTCACAACTCTGCCTAACGAGATCTTAAGCATTAAATCAGATTGATCCCTGGCGGATCAGAACCTGGCAAATTACCCAAGAAATCCCCAGATATTTTTTTAGTACTAGATGGTACCAGCCCTAGGGGAGGAGAAATTCCCAGATTTTATTAACCTGGAATCAAGGTCAACCAAATCAAATCACTCTCTGTCAGGACTTATCCCAATGACCAGCAGATAACCTAGGAAGCTGAAGAAAGGTGGGCAAAAATCTCAACACCTAGAAAAACTAAATGGTCTTTAGGCTGGAAAAAGAATGCCTGAGCAGGTCAATACCTTCTTGAAGGTTGAACTACTTACCCCGCTAAATTCTATTATATGAATGGGGGAATATATTTTTGAATGTTGGTATTTACTATAAATTGCTCTTGAGACTGAGTATAACTTAAGAAGGAGCGTATGCTGACATTCCTCCATGAGCTTCAGCTGATTGAGGAGACATTTTTTCAGGAACCAACCAAAACAATATTGAATTGGTATGGAGGACAGTCATCTTTAATATGGCAGATTTTTTGGTTTTTCCCTCCTTTGTTACAGGCTTTTGGAAGATAAGCTTTACCTGATGCCCAACTATAGATAAATATGATTCAGATAGGGCTAAAATCCCAGAGTATTCATGCAAAAATTTGATTCCTAATTAAAAGTCATATTTTTATTCTCAAGAACCATAGTAGGGTCCTCTATTTGAGCTTTCCATAAACACATG
The DNA here is from genome assembly GCA_022478985.1 of Massospora cicadina. NCBI lineage: Eukaryota > Fungi > Entomophthoromycota > Entomophthoromycetes > Entomophthorales > Entomophthoraceae > Massospora > Massospora cicadina. The sequence continues at coordinate 147,293 of JAKSZP010005343.1, forward strand.
GGTAAGGACAAATAAGCACCAAGTGTTTTAGTGCTTCGGGGGAATGCCATCCCTACTTAACATTTTGTTGAAAGTCAGGTGTAACTTTAATTTTGTTAACCAGTCTGATAGATATAACATTCATTGGGGTCCAAGTAAACAATGTCCTGAAACTTAAGTTTGCACACCTGAACTTCAAGCCTTAGTAACGTACTATCCAAACTGGGGTTGTAGAATAAAGAAAGAAGTTGGGGATACAGAGGGAACAAGAGTAATACAAACCACTGTCTTTATTTTCAGTAGACAATTTAACGGTTTTTCTAGAAGAAGGAGAAGCAGAAAAGATAGCCCAAGAAATATAAGGTTGAGGCGTAGTGTGGTTGTCAACATGAAGAGCCTCTCCCTTCATGTTGATAGAGCTTTTCCCTCTATATTGGCAATTTCCTTGAAACATTTCTCAGCGGTATGCTAGCGTTTTCCACAGTAAGTACATTGTGTTTTCTTTTTATTGGCCCTTTTCTTTGCAAGAACGTTGACCTGGGGGCGTCGGTTAGGAGAGAAGCTGGGCTATGAGGGCTTCTGGTCTAGAATTATGGGGATTATGACAAGAGCCCTTTGATGCTAGGATACTTAAGAAGTGTCTCTTTATGGCGCCAATTTGTAACTGCAAGCCAGGGCGAGATGCCAAGGTAGAAATGACAGAAGTAATGACGTAATCTGGAGTAATATAACACAGACAACCAAGATTTCTGACTTGTAGTAAAATTTGTTTGGCAAACTCAGTTAGTGATTCCTCATGCTTGATGCAAGTACTCATGAAGACCTGCTTCTGCAAGGACAGGGTCTGATCACTCCTGAACTCCTTTATCAAGGCGGCCTTGACTTGTTTCCAGGTTGGACTATTCTTCAGATAAAGGACCATGATTTCTTGGGTGAATTATCTCAAAAAAGTAGTAGATGCTTAACTTTATGTCGTTTTGCAGCCTCTTATATGGCACTTTTGTAACATATAGGAACAAAGCATTACATCCTTCACTGGGGAGTACTATCCTTAAACGTAAGCTTAAAGTTAGTAGAAGCAGGAATAGATAAACCATTATCCCAGCTATTGCAAAAGGAGTAAAAAATGTGGTGTTGGTATTGTTATATTCAGATGGTCAGTCTCTGATCAAGCTGATCTCTCAAATCATTATTGTTGTTCTATAATATGTATACTGTGTCATTAGTGTGGTATCAGTGGCCTTTTGGGTGAGTTGCTCTTTGATCTCTCGCACTTCTAGATTCTGAGCTTCAATGGCATTCTTGATAGAGACTTGTTCCTCCTTAATGGACTTATCTTGGCTGTTAAGTTGATTGAACTGATCATTGATGCAGGCTAATTAACACCGTGCAATTGGGAGAAACTACTAACATTTATAAGTCCGCCATCTAGTTTTTCAAGGTATAGTTGGGGTCAAAAATTAACCTTAAAGTTCTACACACACCCCATGATTGATTGATGCAGTTTGGGATTAGAGTTGGGTGATCTGATTCTGGATATTATTTAGTTGGGATCGAGAAGCGTCATCCTCAAGTTCTGTCATGGTAGGTCCAGGAGGGCCAAGGCCCAGGATTCTCAGCTTCCCCTTGCCAGCTGGGAAGTCCTTCCATTTCAGGTGGCCCTGGGGGTCAGGGGGCCCCAATATTACCTAAAGGTCCAGGAATTGGTTTATCCTGGGGCCCTATAAGTCCACTAACCCCTTGAGGTCCATGAATCCCAGCAGGTCCCCATGGTCCAGGAGGGCCTTGGTATCCAGGGGACCCTTCAGGGCCAACAAGCCTTGCACACACGTATGGACTTAAATTAAAGCTTGTCTGAATCTTTTTTAAATATCATCCCCATTATTCTTCAATGCTGGAGATATGATCCAAGAGCGAAACCTAGTCTGTCTAATCTAAAGGTAGGCTTCAGATATGGCTGCGTCCATTTGGTTAGTAATTTGATTCTGTAAACATGAAAAGGCTTCTTCATCCAACAAAGTCATTTGACGTTGTAAATTGTAAATAAGTGTTGATTTTTAAGAATATTGTTTTGATTCTCTTGGATGAAGGAGGATCAGATTAATAAAAAGCATAGGTGGATAAGTGAAGGGTTTAATCAGGTCTAATTGTCGCAGTACTTCTTGGTGGAGCCATAAAACTTACATAATTTGATAGATGGATAGGTGGACGAAGATGCAAATGTATTGATCCGTTATGGTTCCCACTTTGAAAGCGGTTAAACTAGGAGATATATATAGTTCTCTCCTGGTGGAGGAACCTCTTCTGATGCCCTGACCCAGCTGGAACGCCTTCAGGCACAAAAATACCATCAAGCAGTTGTTGTGCTTTTGGCATAAGGTTGGAAATTTTTAACCTATATTCGCTTTGGTCTGCAAGAGGCACTTCACCCCTGTACTCAGCCATAAAAAATAGCTTGAAAGGGGTAGTTACTTCAAAGCGAGCATTGCTGATCCAATGGGTAATGCTTCTAACCCCGTTATCTTAAGAGGTTTCTTGTTAAGGACTATTTACCATCTTTTTTTAATCCTCACTCTTTGATGGCAACTTGGAATAACTGTCAGAGAACAACAGTTTTTTGTCACCACTATAGATAGCAGGTCTGGGTGAAAGAGCAGGCTTCAAAGCTGCTTTGAGTTGGACAGAGTTATCTTTCATAGAACAGCAAGAGGCAGAACAGCATGATAACAATCCATGATGAATAACCTTTAGAATTCTAAGTAAAGAAACCCTATTTAAAGTTTTGTAAGTGAAAAATGATAACCCATTTATTTATAACTTGAGGATAACTATATGGCAATAGGGTTTGTCACATGCGGGACTTTCTGTAGTGGACTTACAGTTGGGATCTCCCTAACTTCAGGAAGAGCAGCATGATGAGATGTATTTCTTTGTCTCATAGTAGTCATCCAGAATTGATAGGGAGGCTTCTTTGTAGCCTTGGTATTAATAGTGTCCTGATCTCTTCTTCTGTCAGATAATTCATAACAGATGCCTTTGATAACTTAGAGTCATAGTTGAAAGGTCAGTAGGAAGATGAGATCTGGGTTTAACTTTTCCAATTTGTCATCATCTTTAGTGTAAGTTTTGACACCAAGCTACTCTTAAGAACAGTTTACATTACAGTTTGTGTTGGGTATTACTTTCCTTATTCTTTTGTTGACATAAAACTTGTTTTCAGTATAATATACCTTAAAACCTTCTTTGCGTTTTTATAATTATCTATGAGTCTAAGTTGGTTAGAAACACTAAATCTTAATACCAATCTAAGATTCTAAGCCTTCACTATAGGATTTTTTTGGCGTCAATCATAATCTTTATCTTAAATATAATGGAAACTGGGTCATTTCTGACATTTGAAAAGAGAAACCTTATATAACAATATACTAAATAACCTTAACTTTTAGTACTATAAAATTACTGTTTTATAGGCAAATGTGGATATTTTGTTTTATTTTAATTAAAATGCAGGTAAATTTTAATTAAGCCAATACCCTAACTATAAGGTATATTTTTTGGCATTTAAATAAGTATTTTAAGGTTATTTTAGAAAATAATTCTACATATTATGTTTTTAAAGGCGTTTATTATTCTGCAAATTAAATATAATCTGAAATTTATATAGGCTATAATGATTTTAAGCCATATAATAAGCTGAGCTAGCAGAAAAAGTAGTAATTGATCAGATATTATATGATTACTGTTTTAGTCAAAAAGCACTGTAAAGTCCTCCAATCTTATATAAAGTGTTTTTTATGGCAAAACATCTAGTTTTCTTCTTAAATTGTCAAAAATAGGAAGATTTTAATGAGCTTGATTATGCAACATTGGATAAAAAGGTATGTATTTTATAGCTTGATAAATATGAATTTTTGGCGTGAGTTCTAGAAAGTGGTAAACAACACAATAAATAAGTTTTATACTGGTGCCTTTGGTCCCTGAAGATTGTAATATAATATTTTAATAAAGCTATGAGCAATAAAAAGAAGTGCAATTATAGGATTCATAATGGGTACACCTCATAAAAATCTTATAGTTTATATAGTAGTGGGGACAATGGCGAACTAATCAAGTAAGAGAAAGGTTCTGACAAAATTAAATTCATGATTATAATCTTGTTACAAGAGCTTTTCAGTTATATGACATATATGGAATAACCAACTTTTACAAAACTGACACCATTTCACCAAATCATTAAGTAAATCTCATTAAAAGTCTGTGAGAACTTTTACTTTGGTTTTCCATTTTTTATCTTAGAGTCTAATGGCTTTTGGGTTACGCTAACCAAAAAAATTAAGCATATACTTTTCTAGCAGTTATATAAAAAGTAGATGCTAAAAAAAGGTTATTGATATATATCAAATAAAAAGCATTTTAGCTACATATGTGACTAATATAAGGTTAACTATATATTTACTAGTTATATTTACTGTGTTATATTTAGAACACTTCTAGCTGGGAACATCAACTAAGCTTGTGATGTCTCTACTTCATTCTTTTTTAGTTTGTCTGCCTTTTTATGATTAATAATATAGTGCAATATGATAGTGTACTATATATAAGGTCTTCTGAGTGGCTTTTCTTAAGGGTTAATACACTAAAGCTTATAAAGTAGTAATGCCATTATATCAAAAGCAGTCAATGCTGACAATCTTGTATTGTGATCCTTTGTGGTTAATTTCTTTTTCATATACTATAATAGAACAAATTCAATATCATATCTAGACTTCCTTAAGAAGATGTACCTATCTTTTTATAAAAAGGTAAAATTTAGGTCATAGATAGGCAAAGCCCTACTGGTAACATGTGCATAGTAAGTATGTGAAAGATATGCTAAAAGTCTTTATTGAAAAAATAGATTGAGTGCTATAGAAATTGTTTTATGTAATAAGATTGTATGCTTTTTTGCTCTAAGTTATCTTACTTATATGTCTAAGTTTATAACTAAAACTTATACTCTGGATAAAGATATAAGGTTTATGATATAAATAGAATAGTAATATCCAACTAACTTAAACTTTGCATATAACTTATGAACAAGTAAGTTTTTCTGTCACTTTCATGTATTTTTTATTATAGTTTCTATTATAATTTTCTTTAAACTAAGGCATTATTAGTACTTTTTTAATAATTCATTTTATAACTAGAAGTATTCCATTTCATTCTTTATAAACAGATTGGGGAACTCATCACAGTGATGGGTAATGACTTATAAATACAAAAAAATAATAAAAATTGTATTATTTTTTAATTGACGTATATAAGAATAATGAGTCTAGAAGTAGAATTATAGCACTAAATACTTTCTATTAAGGCCATTAACATAAAAAATTGTTTATATATAGTATTTTAAGCTAGAGTTTTAATAACTCAACGTAAACATTTTTTCTATTTTTATCAAAACAGATAACTTCTTATATATGTAATATATCAAAAAACTCTAGTGTGCTTAGATGTAACAATAATTTAGAGTTTCTTGGAAAATTTTTAAATGAAAAAAATTTATTACTTTAAGTATTTAATACAATTCATTATTTTAATGTAATTAAGAAAGTTCACACATCAATATTACTCTAAATAGTTTTTATTTAAACCATTGTTTAAAAAGTATTTCTAGCATAATTTCATTAGTATACTTGACTCATTATATATAATATAAAGATCTTTTTTAAATAAAAATTAAAAAAATTATATCTTTTGTCATTAGCTAAAGCTATAAATATATTTCAAATATATAAAAAAGCAGATCTATTATAGCAAAGAGTCTTTGTATTAGTTTTAACATCCAATTAATCATATAATAAGTTTATAAAAATTATTAAAAACATTTTATATATGATCAAATTATACAAATTTTAACATCAAAGGAAACTCTTTACCTCAGACTTTATATTTATATTTCTTGAAAAGCTTGTTATAGATGCTTTAACATATATCACAAAGTCTAAATCAGGTAAGAACATAAGATAGATACTTTTATAACATTTAATTACAGAGCTTGCTAATTTTATAAAAATTCTTATTTTAAAAATATAGCTCACCTCTAACATGTCACCCCTGTATACTGATGATGTTTATTTAAAAATCTTATTATTGCTGTTACAGTGGAAAACCTTTAATATAAAGTTCATTTTGCTGTGTGCTTATTAGTATTAGGTTATATATCAAATTAATTTAGTTTAAACCAAGAGCTATTGTTTATTTGTGCTGGGCTTCTTATCACGTGAGTACTTAATAAGTGGTAAACTAAAATCGTTTAATTTTCACCTCCATTTATTAAAATCAATATAAAGCTAGTTTTTTTAACACTGTACTCTTGAGAAAAATTAGTGATAATCCGTGGTAAAAATTTATAAAAACTATAAGGTGTTACTTTATAAGCTATAAATAGGAATATATAGAAATAGGTTTTTTATAATATATGGCTGTATTAGCTACCAAAACGTGTCTTAATAAATAGATTTTCTACTAAGAATAGGAGTTTATATTTATTCTATCATGATTTTAATGCTTTCGAAGTTTCAACTTGCATCAGGGTAAGTGATACTACCCAACTAAAAAAACTATTCTTCTAATTACATATCATTTTTTATCATTTCTTCCAAGATTAATGTCAGTAAATTTTTTGTAGTAACTGGTAAAAAACAAGTGCTAGATTTATTAGTATTGAGTACCTGATAAAGTATAAAGTTATATGTGTGATGAAATAAATTCTAGTTATGACTATATTTCAAGTGATTATTTAATGCCATATTAAAGGTAGAAGAAGAGATATTGTATAATCACTTTGATTAAAAGTAAAAGTGTTAATTGCTAAAAAAAGAGTAGATTTTATTCAGATTGGTTTAAATTCTGCTGCGTTAAAGCAGTATTCTTGTCATATAGAAAACATGCATCAGATATTAAATTAGTCTGTAGTATTTTTATATTGCGTTTAAGACAAGATGATATACCATAATGTTCATATTTCTGATACATTTTCTAAGTTTTACTTGGTATTCTTTTTGGTTAAGATATACCACAATAGATTCTTGAATGAGGAGGGGTTAACTTCAGTTAAAGGTAAAAACTCCTAGGAAAGCGTCCTTGTTTTAAATCAAAAAGATACATTGTTACATTTTTATTTACTGCCTTATATTAAAAATGGATCAATACTCCAATATGGCCAGGTATCTTGTCAAAGATCACTGGAAATTATCATTAAAGCATCCTTGAAGGTTTGCACCGTCTTGTTATGCCATCCTCCTTTTTAATCAAACAGTATGAGGATTATAATACTATAAAAATTGATATAAGAAAAAAATGATTGCAATTGTAAGTCCAGGGGAACGTTCCCTGTGCGTAGATCATGCGCTCTTCCCATTTCCAAATAAAAAGGTGCCAAAGAGGGCGGCTGTACCCCTCATCACCCAGGGCGACCTCGCCCAGATGGTAAACAAGTGCTGGGTAACAGCCCTCCTTCTTTGGATTCCTCACTTAGTACCCTTAATCACCTCAATCAAACTTGTCAGTCAGATTTAAGAAATATGCACTGAGAGTACTAAATCAAAGTTGAAGGGTCCAACGCTAATGGGATCAAAGCTGGATGATTGGAAAATGCATGCCAAAAAAGGGACAAATGTCAAATTATTGGATGGAATCATGGATGGTTTTGACTCAAAACCAATATGATCGCTGATGCCAACCACCTCCTGAAATCATCAGGGATGATCCCAATGTGAAGATGGTATCTTTGGAAACCATCACCAACAGTTCAAAGCCCCTATCCAGCAAATTGGGAGTTGTGGCCTATGTAACTAATTTGACCAAACAAATGGCCCAGCGACTGGGCATGGGTGGGTTGGGCATCCCAAATCTATTTTCAACCAATTTGGACTGCCCCTACATAGGGTGGCCCTGGGGATTTCCCGTTGCTCATCAGGCCAGATGCCATCACACTAGCTAATGGAAATGCAATTGAGTCTCAGTTCAGGCATTCAAAGTCAAACTGATAGCAAATTGCCTGATGCCAAATTCTTTGATGTCTGTTCCCAGTGAGCTTATCTGCCCCCATTACCAAATATTCCTCAGTTAGGTCAAACTTGAGGGACCTGATCCTTACTTGTTCCCACATCAATTGACCACTATTTAATCAGTTGCATTTCACTGAGAAAATTGTTGGTTGATTTCTTCCTTATTCTTTTAATAAAAATCCTTTCCCCAGTTCAGTTTTTTATGTTGAAAACAAACCGCTTTTTCTACTGGTATTCCAACACCCCGTAAGGTTTATGGTCGTGTTATTATGGTAATTTAATAAGTGTCTATATGCAATTATGGCTCATATGCAATTATTGGCGGAACTCCTTCCTAGTTTCATAGCCTTCATACCAGCAGCAGTGCTTTGGGCATTCTAATTTGCCATTTGGGTGCTTTGGCACTCAGGCTGGCAGGCTGGTCTAATTCTAACCTGCTATTTTCCTGACAGCAATGAGTTATGTTGCCCAATAAACAATCATTTACTTCTTTTTAAATTTAAGTGATCTTTATGTATTTTAATAACTTATAAAAATTTTTTAAACCTGCTCTAGTTACTATTTTTATAGTAGTAAGCATCAATTATAGTTTTACATATATAAAATAAATATTTTAATATAATGTTTAGGTCTACTAAAAATTGAATAAACTTAAAAAACTAGAAAATCTTCATATTTTATATCTATAATATAGTTTTGTATGACGGTGTGGGATAGATGTGATGCACTTTAAATTTTAAGTAATGTCTCTAACTGCAAAGAGAGGATATAATGCTTCTAGAGTACTCCTTTATTTAAGGGACTTATAGGCTACATTTATAAAGTGATTATGAGGCACATAGATATAGAGAACATGCTTCTTTATAGTAAAAAATGTAAATAGAGAAAAAATTTATACATAAAGCAGAAAACTAAAATAGTGGGCGAAAGCAAGTATTTTATGCAAATTAGAAGGGATTGATGCCATTAAAACTATAATATTTGCTTTTGTAGTTTGTATAGAGCTAAAAGATACCTTGAGGAAGATAAAAGTGACCCCTAATAATAGAACATCTCTTTTACACACATAAGATACAATGACTTATATCCTCAGTTACAAACGAATCTATTTTCACAGAAGCTCAAGTTGCTATAAGGGTCATCAAATATGATGTGAAGTATCCCTTGATAGACAATTGCTAATCTATAAATCTTTGGAAGGATTAAAGAAGTTCTGGAGAGGCCAAAAATTCAGTGCTCCTTGTAACATTTATAGAAAAGATAAAAATGTTAAAGAAACAAGAAAGAACTTATAAAGTGAGATTTTAATATGAGTATAAAAAGAAAAACAAAACTATAAAGCAGGGCGCTTCAGGGTAGAAAAGAAAACAAAATACGACCAAATAATAAGAATTAAAAGCTTAGTTAAACAGCAGCATTTGCCATTGAACAGGAAGCTGAGTTTATAAAAGAGTATAGAGGATTAACTTTCTATAATGGACCTACCTTGGGAAAAAAGTATACAAATCTAGGATCAACACAAATAGATCTCAAGAGGAAAAGCTGAGATGAAAAAAATGAAACACAAAAGTTCCTTTTGGTGGTTTTATTTAAGATAGTTTTGGTATAATATTCTTAAATTACTTTTAGTTGACTAAAAATATAGCTATACTTTCATAGTGAACTAGGTTGTTTCTTATAATGTTAAGATGTTTTTCATTTCTATTAAAGTGTTGTATAAGTGTGAAATAAAATTGCTGGTATTAAATCTTGGTATATATTGGATTAAGGCTCCTTAGTATGAATAACAATAAACTTGGGTATGTTTGAAAGCGGTTGAAAGGCACTCAGTTATCCTTAAATCAATTAACTTTTTTATGTGTTTATTTAACTTTAATTTTTTAATGATGAGTTATAAAGTATAGTATTGGTAAAGAGGATTTTGAGAGACCTATAATGTTTTATTAGATATAGAGGCCAAGAGATCTTCACTTGGGTGCTAAATCTATGTTTAGTTTTAATTGGATTTTAGATTATATTAATGTTTATGTTAAGAGAGCGGGTTACTAAAAGGCTAAATTTGGTGTTTATTACAAGAGTGGAACGTTTGATAGAAATTAGTTTAAATAGCACAATTTGAAAAAATAGCAACATTGATTATGTGTTTCTAATCATGGTGAAAGCTCCTTTTAAAAGCTTGGCGCCTAAATAAAGAATTAATTAATGCTAGACTAAAAGTAAATAAAGGAAAGTAGAAGACTTGCAGTGGCACTTTGTCATGGGCTACAGATACTGTTCAGTAGCTCAGGTAGACATCCCTTGGTCCTTGTAAACCCACTAGTATATATAAACTAATTCCACGCTAAGAGAAACTTGGTATTTAGTTCATAAGGCTAAAACAAAACACACTAAAATTATATCCTAGAACAATCATAAGGAACTAAAGAGCAACATGCCTTACTTTTATATAATTTAAACAATATATAGAGGAAGTGAGATCTCAGATGTAACTAGCAACATGCTTGGAAATAAGCCAATTGAGGCAAAGAATCTGCTTAAAGACATTGACACAAACTGCACAAGGAATGTCAATGCTGCACAAACTATGCAACAATATAGTTGTAAATGATCCAAATATGAGTAGTAATCCAAGGCAAAATTACTCCTGGTAAGAGAACCGTAGAGAGTTTTTTAATGTATAAAAAAGCATAGGTGGTAAAGTGTTATTTAAAATTTCACCATGATATAAGCTTTTTGAGCCATATGGCACATGAATTACACAGTGACATTTTGTATCCAAAATGTGATCTACCAAAGCCAGGTAAAAAACTTCATATATTTTCAGAATTTAATGTAATGGATTTAACAAAATTTAAAACATTTGCATATTAAATTATAAAGAATTAAAAAACTATGAATCTTATTACTACCTTGAGGATAACTTATCAAGGGCATCATTGATCAGGAACTTGCCTACCACATCTATGGTGTTTTCAATTCATTAGAGACTCACATGGATCTTAAGATACATAAGACACTTTTTTGGTATTTACCCTATGTGGAAATTTTATATGACCACATTGTCCAGCCTGGGATTATTTAAGCTTTAAGCTTTTACTTACTTGTTCATTTATTTAAATTTAGCTTATGAATTAAGCCTCAAGTTGATAGTTTCATTATTTTGTCTGTTTGGCATTAATAATTGATCAAATAGTTAATCATAATTTACAGAGGATTTTTATTAGATGATAGTAACAATTGCTATTTCATTGGGGATTGTCACCACAGCTTAGATATGATTCAATCAGCTTGGATAGTGTAACTTTATATGAGAGATTGAAGGTTTAGTAGCTGAATTGATGGCTGTTTTAATGGCAATTTAAATACCATACTTATCATGGAAATCAGCTAGAGTTTTTCCCCATATCTAACCAAAATCTCTTACCATCAGCTAGGCGTGCTGAGACTATCATGGTTGCTAGATTACCCCCCACATTTCCTCCAATATTATCGCTTATATATTTCTTAAATCAATAATATAATACACCTTAAAATCACGAATACTTTACTATTAATTGTTTTTGTTTACTTCAGATTGCTATTGTAAAGAAGTTATTCTCCTTTTTAAGATGTCAACGCAAGAAGTGTGGCCAAATCACTTGTATCCTTACAATTGCCAGAGTGAGGCTGAAATTACTTACATCATAATTTATCTGCCAGAGTAGGGCTGAATTTACTCTATAATCAAGACTTGACTAAGCTAGTTGTCTTCATACAACCAGCAAGTCTATATTTTATTCCAGAATCACAAGTTAAGAAAATCTAGAATCATTAAAAACCCAGAGGTATTTACGTTTGGTGCTCACTACATGGTAAGAGTTGAGTTTTTCCGAAATTAATAACGCCAAACTATTTTACTAATATGGAATACATGATAAACCAGAAAGAGGGATCACCAGCAGCTTACCAGGGTAATGTCCAATTAGAGGCGGGTATGCTGGTGGATCCCAGATATATTCATCTATCCACTATTGGAGTAAATGAATATGCAGTGACAATTTACAAACCATCCTTGAAGCAAATCTGAGACATTCTGATTGAAATTTGTGAGATCCTAATGAGAGTTGTTAATTTTCAGTGTAAAGGCTTGATCCAGCTGAGTTGGTTTACACAGAGTATTAGCCGCTGAGCAACCTAATCAGATGATATTAAATTTGCTGACTCTAATAAAACCCAATAGTTGATCTACGGAGCGATTGTCATTATCAACCTTTGTTTAAACTTCCTAATAATCGCAGACTCCTCTGCAACAACTTATTAACCAAAAAGACCTCTCCCTCAATCCTCCATTCAACTCTTTAAATCTCAGTTCCCTAAGCTAAATGCATCCTCAGCTTGGTAGTCTCCTATTCGTTTTCCCTTTTCTAAAAGTTCTCATCTATCTCAAAATCTAGGCATAATTTCCCTCAATTCTCTGAATGGTTGACAATTCAATTGATTACTTTACATAAACCATTTCCATCAATCTCGAGACTCATCTCAATTTCCACTCCAAAATTCCAGTATGTGTAGTGCATCGTCCTGTCATATCAACTTCTCAAAATTACCACCCCCCTTTGACTGGATGATATGCTCTTACTGCTTATATGTTCAAAGGAACTTCACATGTACTTGATTGATAATCTGACCCCTTGCAGGTTCCTTAATAGTGTAGAAGTCCATGCCAGTCTTCTCAAATATCTCAAACAGCCTAGCTCAGATGTTAGAGAGCTTGTTTTTTCTCCCAAATCCGTGCTAGTCATGAATAAGACATGATCTCCTACAGCAAACAGCGGAAATATGCTCCATCTTTTCTGATTGGCCACCTGATCATGAATCTTCTTGGCCAAACTGGTGGAGTAGGCTTCCAATTGTAGCTTGATCAACGTTTCTGTAAGAGTCCTCAAATATCGCTGAGGGTCCACACCACCATTGTCCTCTAGAAACGAGTAAAGCAAGGCAGGCAGAGCCAGATGTTGACCATACAACAGTTGGAAAGGGCTCTTACCAGTGGACGAATGATAGCTGATATTATACTCAAACATAGCTGTAGGTAGAAGGGTACTCCATTCTGAAGGTCAATCCTTTACCAATTTATGGAGTAAGTTCACTAGGGTTTAATTGACCCGTTACACCATTCCATTTGATTCTAAATGATAGGGGGTGGTCAAAACCCTGCGGAATGTCATCAACTCATTAAACTTAGGCAGGATGTGCAAAGTAAAATTGGTTCCATCGTCCGTTAGAATGAACCGTGGGCAGCCATGTTGCTGTATAACACACTTTATAATAAACTTGGCAGTGGTGACCGCTCCCAAGTTGTTAATGGCCCTGGCCTCCACCCATCAGGTCAAATGATCAATGGTGATGATTATATAGCTGGATCAATTGGCGCTAGTTGGCAGAAGTCCCACTGCATTAAGGGAAACGGTGTGCCAGGTGAACTGGGGCTTAACCAGCTGGTGTGTGGTTTTCTTATGGAATAGCTTTTCAACTTGACACTGATGGCAACAACTAACCATTTCCAATACACCATAATGCATGCTCTCCCAGTAGTAATGGGGTCACGTGAAAACTCAAACGTTTTCCACATTCCTCCATGTCCTACATCCCAATGAACATCCATAATAATCACAGGTCTAGAAGAAGGTTTAGGAAAACTCAGTGTTGAGTCTCCAATCTGCTTATATAGTTCCCCCACGTAAGAAAAGTATCCTGCCTGAGCCTTTCTAATACCTTAATCACCTGCGGGGGCTCATCATGGTATTTTTTCACCACCATCTTCTTGTACATAATGTCAGCTAAATCCGCTGTAATAGCAACCATTGGCAGTCAGTAAAGACAATCTGCATTTTGTGTTTTGCTCCCAGATGATGTATAATTCACGAAATAGTACACCTGGAGCTTTAGTGCCCAACGTGCGAGCCATCTTTCCAATTCATGCAGATCCTTCAGTCAGCGCAAAGAAGCGTGATCTGTCCAAAGGAACCTTACCCCATGTAGATATACCCAAAGCTGTTTGTATGTGTAAATCATCACCAAACACTCCCGCTTGGTCACAGTGTAGTTTCATTCATGACATTTCAAGCTTCATCCACAAAACGCGACAGGATGCTCCACGCCGTTGTCATCCTTCTGGGATAATTCTGTCCCTATAGCGGAGAGGGATGAATCCATTTGCACTATGAATTGTTTGTCAAAGTTAAAATATTACAAAATTGGTGCACTTTCTAACGCATTTCATAACACTTTAAAAGCGATTTGGCATTGTTCTATCCAATCAAAAGTGGCATTTTTATTTAACAACTTGAAAAGCAGTGTCCCAAAGCAACTGAAGTTGGGAATGAACTGCCAGTAGTACCCAACCATCCTCAGTAATACTTAAATATCCTGCTTATTACCTGGTTGAGTCATCTTGCTTATTGCTTCCACCTTTGCAAGCTGCAGTTTAAGCCCTTTTTTTAATCCACTATGAACATGAGTTATTCTAATTGTTCTTTAAAAATGACTCTTCTGAGGCTTAATTTTGATATAGCAATAGCGAGGTGATGGAACACTTGTTCCAAGTAGGCAAGGTGCTCTTTAAACGTCCACAAGAACAAATTGATATCATCAAGGTAAACTAAGATGCAGAACAGCTTCAAATTACCTAAAATCATATCCATGGCATGCTGGAACGTAGCTAGGGCATTACAGAAACCTTGTGGCAAATGGGTCAGCTGGAATAAACCCTTTAAAGTGATGATTACGCATTTCTCCTGTTCTACCAGTGGCAAATAGATCTGTCAATACCCCAAGATCAGATCCATGGGGGAAAATTAATTCGCCCCACCTGATCAGTCCAACGCATCGTCATTCCATGGAAGAGGGTAGAAATCCTTTTTCATTACACTATTGAGCTTAAGATATTCAATAACAACCTTATTTGTGCCATCTTTTTTCTTTACAATAAGCATTGGCAATGCCCACAGACTGTTTGATGGTTCTAGCATCCCTTGTTTAATAAGTTTATCTAACTCATCACAGACAATCTCTTCCGCCGCCTTTGATCATCTAATAGGCCTTGATCAAATGGGAGGGTGATCCCCCATATCTACCCGATGTACCACCCCTTGAGAACACCATAAATCATGATCATCAAGTGTGAAAATATCCCATTACTTTCTAAATAACGCCAAAGCCTTAAATTGCTGTTCCGCCAATAATCCAGTTAGTGCTTCCCGTAAAACCACTGTCAATATGCTGAATTATGAGCTTGTCAGTAGTCCGAGATCCTCCCATGAGCTGAAATTATAGTAGCGACAAACTTCAACTATAGGAGCCAATTTAAGGTAAGCCATGTCTTGGTGCTGCTGGATTGTTATTGTCTCCTTCTGTAAATTTGATAGCAGCACCTTCGCCTCCCCATTACCAGGGAGCAGTAGCCCTGGAGCCACATGTGGTTCAAGTCATGAGTGCTGGTGAGGCCTCATAATTTCCCCATAAAGCCCTTTAAGGATGTCAATTTCAGCTCAGTTCCTACTATGCACTGATGTCCAGAAAGTAGGCTCAAAGCACTCTCTGCTCAAAGAGAAATTCCTTTGTAAACATAAATCTGGTTTGGAAGGGTTCTGGTCTACCGCTTTATTCACAAAATTCAAATATTAATCACTACATCGCTGTACACTAGATTGATTTGACTAGAGTGGAACGGATCTGTAGGGATTCCACTAAAGGTAAAGTAAATGGGGATCTTTGTCCCAAAATATTGAGTTTCCTCAGCCATATTTATCACAACACCAAATTTTCTCACAAATGCCACGCCAATTAACATTTCATAGTTATTGTTTGGTAGAACCACCGTTAGAGCGGAAGCCCAGACTGACCCAAACCACTAAGGCAATGTGCTATATGCTCCTTCAGACACAGTGTTATGCGTCCCCATGGTCCTGTATACTAATCAGTCGTCCACATCCGGGTTTTAACAGAAGCTTAGCCAACAACCTAGTAGAAATTATATTCACAGGGGCCAACATGTCTATCATAGCGCGGATTTTTGTGTTTTGAACGAAAATGTCACAGTAAGTGCACTCCAAGTAAGAAGAACCATCAGTGTTTAATATGTGGACAACCAAAAGCTCTGGGTTTTCTCAGAAAGGAGGAAATGCCCCTTCCAACAGGAAAATTCCATAGCAATTTTCTCAACCGGAATTGCTACATTAACCCCTGCTAAAGAAGCAACGTCTATTGATGGATCTGTGTTGCTCATGCCAGTTTGTTCCAGGATCTGCCATTCATATGGCTTCTGCACATCCTGGCGGAACTCAGAGCTTGAGGTGATTTTTCACTCTCTAGAATGGAAGCAGGAGTGTACAACGGAAGCTGTTGGTATAGCAAATTGTCCAGCTGAGTTCCAAATCCTACACGAAGAGATGCTTGGAAATCATTAGGGACTATTGAATTGGACTTAGTGGAGATAGAGCGTCCTATCTCTACTCCGCTTGAGCTTTTCCCTGCTCAATCTTCTCAATTGGCATCGCATACACCTGCGGTTTGAAAGGAAAATTGCCTGCATAATGCCCTCTTCATCTGCACTGGAAGCAAGTATTTATAAAAGGTTCACATATATAACTTGAAGCGGGAGGACCAGTTCAAAAATTGATGGTATTGTTCCAAAGTCGTGGATGACCCAGTGAAGTGTACATAGGCCAAAAAGGGTCCGCTGATTTGTATGATGGATGAATATGTTCCAGCAGTTGATAGCTCGGTTGCTGCAGCCCATATGCTGAAGAGTTTGGTGCGGCGACAGTAGGAGTCTTTTGGGCTACATTAGGAGCACTGATTGTGGCGGAGAATCGACATAAGGTGTTCACAATTCAATTAAGTCCCGCATCTTCATCAGAAATGTGAGACATAGCATTATGTAACTCCCAATATGGTTTGACGGCCGCTGTCATCACTATACTGACATCCTCAGTGGATAAAATATTAGCTCTGAGTATTACATGTGCTTCCGCTGAGAATCATTCAGAAAATTCTAGCAGAGACTTGTTACAGTGGAACTGTAAAGTCAGGAAGTTGGCCTTTCATTGGGCCATCTTGGTCATGCCCACAAACAGCCTGAAAACAGTTTCTTTCACTTCTTTGTATAATACTGAGCTTTTTGGAAGGTAGTAGGTAACTTGATCAGCACTTTCCACGTCTAAAGAGGAAAGCAACAGCTTCGCTTTCTGTTGATCAGAAGCCCCTTCCATGGTGAATTCAAATCACTTAAAGTAACCATGTAGATTACCATCATGACTGAAGGGAGGTGATTTCTCAATTTTAACAGCTTTGCCTTGCTCTGGGCTCTAGCCACAAGGAGCAGTCAAATTAGTCCTGAGCAACTAGGGGAACCACCCCTTGTGAACTATCATATGCAGGTGGATGAAATCAAATCTACCAAAATGGACTCAGAAGAAGTAGTATCATGTGGAGGGTTCATCACAACTCCCAAGGGATACTTGTCAGCTGATCCATAGCATTCTTTCCCCAAATCACCACTAACTGTACCACTTCCCCTGGATCCAGCATGCTCAGCAAAATGTATATTGATTTGCTGTTCCTTTTTACCAACTAGCATCTACACTGTCCATCCTGAAATTCCTGTTGCAAAAACTCATATTGATGTTGCAACACCTGATAGGATTCCCGATCAACATCCAGTTTCCGCTTCACTGCTTGTAGTTGTGAGAGGACATCCTCCACTATGTTCTTCATTCTTTCATGCTGCCGTCTAGTGTTACCCACTTGCTGATTAGCGTTGTTTATTTGGTTAATGAGGGTGGCTTGTTATTGTACCAATTCCTCGTTGGCCCATTGTAGAGTATCAAGTTGTACTTGTATGTCCACATACTTTCTTGTCTCACTGATTGGAAGAGGGAAAGCTCGCTTCACTCAGCCTGGATAACGGCTTCCAATTGTGTAACCTGACATATTAGCTGTAGATATTTATTGGATGTTGACTAAAGGATAAGTGCATTATCTGTCATCTGCTGATTACTCCACTCAATGAAAAGTTGGCTAAGTTAAGCTGCTATAGAACTGGCATGATCTGTCACTTGCCATTCCATCAGTGTTATCTTTTCCCCAAGATGAGCTATTGCGGCTTCATGAACTTACGCCCATTTTGCTAGGTCCGTCATAAAGCGCTCAGTATTGCTTCCCAACGTTGTGACATCTTGAGTCCATTCCACCAATAGGCCATTATGATCCAACAGTTCTCCTATCACCCAGGGTAACTCTAGAATCAACTGTGGTACCAAGACTTCCAACTGACAGCGAAAATCCCCAACACAATGATCCATCTGCACCAGCGCCCCCTGCACCTCCAAAAAAGAGCATTCAAGGTGGTCGAGCAGGAGGCAAGTATTGTTCTGCCGTGCTTGAGCAACCCACATTACGTCCTCATTCTCTATATTGTGGCGAGCCAGCACATGCAGTAGCTTGCGAATAAACAGTTGCACATAAGCGATTAGATACACCTCAATTCCATGGGTAAAAAGTTGGCAAGACATTCCCATTATAGTTGCATTCAGATAGGACATGTAAAAAGCGTAGCAGTTTTCTTGGTCTCATTGATTATAAAAAAACTCAAGGCATGCTCCCCACCTTTTCTTCATATAGTTGATAACCTACAACACCCATCCCATAATGTCACGCAGCTGCTGAGGGATCACATTTATGGAGCTACCTTATTGGTCAGCCATCAACTCAGGACAGTTTTCTAATTGCAAATTGATCATAGCATCTTCATCACCCGCTCTGTTACAGTAAATAGAACTGGCTTGTTAGGTGCTTCCCGTGCTTTCTCAGCATACCGCGCATGGAATCCAATCATTTTTTGTTATAATGAATGAGGGCTCACCATTTACTCTAGCGTCGAGGAACTACAGTTGACCAGTGGCCCGCTGTAGTGAGCACCACTATTTATTCTTGGCGTAAAGGCTTGATTCGCTGAGTCAGTTTACACATGGTATTAGCCACTTGGTAACCTAATTGGACAATATTTGATCTGACTCTGATAAAACCTAATAAATGATATACTGAGCAATTTCTCTATCAACCTTTATTAATCTTCTAATTATCGCAGACATATCTGATTCAACTTATTAACCAAAAAGCCCTCTCCCTCAATCCTCCATTTAACTCTTTGAATCTCAGTTCCCCAAGCTGGATGAATCCTTGGCTTGGTAGTCTCCTATTCATTTTCCCTTTTTTAGAAGTTCTCATCTATCTTTAAATCTCAGCATAATTTCCCTCAATTTGCTGAATGGTTGACACTTCAATCAATTACTTTTCATACACCTTTTCCATCAATCTCGAGAATCATCACAATTCCTACTCTGATCCACTGGTAAATGTAGCATATCATCCAGTCATATCAACTTCTCAACAAGAGTATTTCAGATTTTTCCCGCCAATGACTTGGATTGGAGCTGTGGGTTATTTCACCACTCTACAAATTAAGATGAGAAAAGCTAACATCTCAAACATTTTCTTCATATGAATACTTTGACTCTCTCAGGGCATTTTTAAGTTCCATTGGTAACATCGGCAACTATATTATCAATTATGTACAGCTGATGACCAGAAATATGTGAATGATCCAAGCCTTACAGCAGTGGTGATTGCTGATCTGGTCGCATACACCCAAAGAAGTAGTGCTTAACAGAAAGCATTGATGCAACAATTGGACACTAGCTTCTAACAGATCCATGAATGGTTGATCTACATGTCCCAGTGTTTACAGTCAAATACTTAAATTAATAATCTGGTGGCCAAACTAAATATGAAACTTCAAGGGATTGGAAAAGAGATCATTAACCAGTCTAGGTTTAAACATTGGTGGAAACATGATGTTGATTAACTCTGCCAATTGGAAGAATCCAATATTGTTAATTTTGATCTAAGCTCAGGTTTGAACTGAGCCAATGGTTGCTGCCAATACCAAAAACCCACACCATCATTCTTGATTTAATCAAAAGAAGATGGGAAATTAAGAGCAAAGCTAAAGATATGGAAAGACAACTTGAGAAAATTAGGAGATGTGATCCAAAATTATGAAAAACTTTGCATGAAAGTAGAAATTGTAACAAAAACGCTTTGTAATCAGTGACCCAATACAATTTAGACTCGCAGAAGTTCAAAGTTATTAAGTTGGATGATAAAATATTTAAATATGAAAGGATAATCATAAATTATCTACATTTATTTGACGTGCAAAAGATAGAGGCTTCACTTTAGAAATAAAAAAAACCTTAAAAATGCCTCTGGAAGGGGAAATTGAGAAAATTGTCAACTTCAGGAAAACAACTGGAAACGCCAGGGTTTGAGGAGGAGATCCTTAACTAATTGGATGTCCTTAAAGATTCCAAGTGTACTTGCACTTGGGATTAATATCACAAGGAAGACTTATTCAAGGATGAATTGCCATCTATTAAAAATAATAAGTTGCACCAAAAGCAAAATCTTATTCATTGCAGCTTTTCTGTAAGCAAAACCTAAACTACTCATGCATTGGTACACATAACACTTAGAAATAATGCACCAATTATTATTAAAGATTTCAAGTGAACGCCTATGGTGCCCATTTTTCATTAGGATATCGCGCCTGCCTTTTTCCAGTTATTCAAGATGACCATGTATGTGTACAGCGATTGCTAAAAGTTGTAAACGTCATAGTTTCCTCAAAACTGCTTCTTAGAATCAATTTTTGCCCTATCCTTGAGGGGAAAATTGGAGTTAAAAAAGAGGCGAAGGAGGCGATCATGAAGGAATTTTGGAGCTCAGAGAAAAATTTCTGCCTGGAAAAAGGAATTCATGGGTATCCAGCTCAAGAAAGAAAAAATGGTGGGTGCTTTTGCCAATCATTTTTATGAGGAAGCTTTTATACTTAATGGAGCCATAAAGGATACTTCTTCAGGTAGGTCATGACATCACTTGGAAAAGATTGGCATCCATTTTAGATAAACAAGATAATATCATTGATAGCAAGAGTTATTGGTGGAAGTGTTCATTTTTTTCTGAATAATCTGGCTAAGTCAAAGATATGTGGGAATTTTGTAAGACTACATTATCCAGCTTGAGGATATTTAAGCTTTAACTTGTTTAATTTCTGGTTCATTCATTTTATTCAGATTAAAAAATAAGCTTGAGATGATAGACAATTATGTCATCTGCTTTGTGATAGTATCTGAAAAAATGGGTAATCTAATTTACATAGGATTTGTATCTGATGATAGTTGCAGTTTCTATTTCATTGAATATTGGCGCAAACATTGTGGATATGAGTAAATTGGCTTGGATAGAGAAATTATTTACGAGAAATTGTTAGATTCTAGTAGCTGACATGATAAATGATTCATATGGCAACTTAAATATGCTATTCATCATGAAAATCAGCTGAAGTTCCCCCATTATCAAATCAATATCTTTTTCATTAGTTAGGCATACTGAGACCATAATGTTTGCCCAATTACCTAACACATGTCCTCCAATACTATCGGCTATACATATTTCTTTATTTCATTAATAAAACACACCTTATAATTGCGAGTACTTTTTATCATCAATTTTTTATTGTTTACTTAAAATTAAAAATGTAGAGGAAATTAATCTCCTTAAGTGTCAACCGCCAGAAGTGAGGCCAAATCACTTGTATCACTACTAATTTCCAGAGTGAGGCTGAAGTCACTTACATCATTAGTATCTGCCAGAGTAGGACTGATTTTGATCAATATTAAAGAGTTGACTAAGCTAGTTGTCTTCATACAACCAGCAAGTCTATATTTTATTCTAGAATCACAAGTTATAAGAATCTGTGAATCTGGAAGGGCTTAACAGTTTTTACACCCTAAAAGTTTTGAAGCCTAGAACTTATGCTTTTGATGAAGGCATTTATTTAGGCAATCTTGGCTTTAAAAGCATGTATTTATTTATCATATGCTGCTTTTATGGGCTTATAGCCCAAAAATATTATTGATAGAATTTAAATAGCATCAAACTATTTATAACGCCAAATGCCTCATTAAATGAATCCAGGATGAAAAACCATTCAGTGCTCCACTAGCCAGTAGAAACTAAGGTTTTAGGTATAGCCATATCCCTAATTTTATTTATCTATTATACCCTTCTATCTATTTGCTAAAATTCCCTTCTTAGATATGAAAAAGGTCTGAGGGTAATTAATCCTAGCCCTAGTATGCTATTCCTCCCTGAACTTAATATAAAGCTAAGTTGAGATATATGGAAGATCTTACCAATCTCAAGGGTTGATATCTGTGTCAAGAGCATACTCCTTATATATTATAAGTATTTTTGATTATTATTAAATAAGGTTATTCTTGGTTTTAATTCTAGTTGCCAATCATGACAAAGTCCAATTATCCTAGCCTTAGCAGAGTAATATTTTCGCTAAGTAAAACCTCAAGTGCTAATCTCCCTAGTGACAAAATACTTCACTATAAAGCCACTGGTGCTAGTTTGACTCATAATTGTCTAGCCTTCAGAGGACTACTGGCCATAAAAACCATAAACTCCTGAACTGGTGCTTTCTGTTAATTACTCTCCAAGGATACTTGGTGATGATTTAACTTACCAAACATTGAATGATACTAGCGATAAGAAGAAGATGAGTGTACACAAAGGGTATACTCAAGAAATCAAAACAGTATCAATAAAACCATCTATTACTAAAAAAACAGTATCAATAAGGATAATCAGGAGCCCTTCTACCTTGCATATATGAGCAGTACCTACTGCTGGTAGTTTGGCCAAGCTTGGATGTACCTATATATCACAAATGCCATTGACAGTTTGATCCAAGAACTAAATGAACTTATGAAAACAGTAATGGAAGATGTGAGATGTAAAAAATAATTTAAGTATGTGATATTTTATATTGTGAAAAACCTCTTGAGAGAATCAAGGATTATGCCAAAGATTCTGCTATATGTATTTCAGAGGTTGAATATAATTTTTTACAACAATAAACTGGCAGAGGAAGGATAATATATAATATATGATGCTATGAACCATGCTACTTTTATTTTGATGCTGGAGCAACTCCTAGAAGAGCGCCACCGAATCTATCCACCTATCCCAGAAGAACCCTGTGATAAATTAATAAAACTTGGACTTGTCACAGCCAGCAAACTGGAAGCCGCTGCAAAAGCTATATCACAACACAATAGTGACAATTATACTAAATCACCCCTCACTGATACTCATGCTGTTTTGACAATAAAGTTTAAGCAGCTTTTCATGGAAACGGCAGAATAAGTTTAAACTGGCCTGCCAGTTGGGATGCGTAAGTACTAAAAAGCAATCCAGAATTCCAGAGGCATTGCCAACCAAATGACTTGGTATGGAGCTGGGCAGTAGGAAATGAGAAAGTGTTGGTGCAGCAACATGGTGAGTATGATCCTAATGATGAACCACACTGAACCCACTCCCAACCCAGGGGGTCTTGCTGCAGGGGGTGGAATCACTGAGATAGTCTTGATAAGATCCTCAGCATATGGTGCCTTCTCTACCGGGGTGGCAAGGGGATGGATTATCCCTTGTAATTGGTGGACGTATGGCCAAAAGATTCCCATGTATTGCTGCTGGAAGTTAGTGATCATGGGGTTATAAAGCCAAAAATATCGGACTTGCTGAACCCAATTGATGACAGAGGGGCCCATATTGACCAAGAGTACTGGTAGAGGCCATCCGGTGTATGGACTGATGGGCCACCAGGGAAATGCCATCAAGGATGCGGTCAGAAGATAAATAAAATTTTATTTTTTTGGTAATTTTTTATCTAAAGGAAAAGTAAAAAAATTGACCAACAATTTTCTCAGTGCAATGCAACTGATTAAATAGTGGTCAATTGGGATAGTGACAAGATGGGATTGGGTCCTGCAATTTCAACCTCACTGGCGAATTGTTCAGGAATGGGCGGGTTTATTCCTTGAGAACTGACATCACAAAATTCAGCAGTAGGCTGAGTCTCTGTCAGTTTGACCTCAAACATCTGAACCGGGGCTCAGCTATGTTTCTGATGGTTGGCACAATGGCGTTTGGCTCGACAAGTGACAGGAATCCCCCAAGACCACCCCACATAGGTACAGGTCCATTTGGTTGGGAACAGGTTCAGGATGCCCAACCCTCCTGCGCTTGGTCACTGAACTTTCCGTTTGGTCAATGGCAGCACATCGGCCACAACACCCAAATTGCCAACAGAGGGCTTTGAACCCTCATCAATGGCGCCTGATGTTAGTTCTATTGGCTTATTGATTAAATTGGAGCCATTGGGTGATCCATCCAATACCTCAGTCTTTATGCCTTTCCAGCCATTTGATTTCAGCCATCAGTCAGATTGCCACTTGAATTAGATCTGACTGATTTCAATTCAGCAATCTTGGCGCAGATTTCACTAATTCCATGAAACAGTTCTGCCAAGGTGAGTGTGGGTACCAGGGGTGGGATTCAAAGTGGGAGAGCTGTTACCCATCACTCATCTACTATGTGAGCGAGATCACCCTGAGTAACAAGGGGTACTGCCATCCTCTTCAGTGTCTTTTTATTCAGGAATGGGAAGATGGCCTGATCAAGAGTCAAGGGACGTTCCCCAGGACTTACATTACCCTTTCCTTTTTCCAAAAGAAGGACCCCCCCACCAGGAAACTGCACCAGAGCCACTTTCTTTTGTGCTTTGGACAACTTGATAGCCATAATTGTCACAATTTTCTGGGGAGGGCGGAAAGCATCTGGGTGGGATATATGGAAAGCTTCAACCAGATCCATGCAATTCGCGCAATCGCATACCTTGACCCAACTATTTTTGTAGGCTGGATACCCTTTCCAGGCACGAGATATTGGACTGAACGTCATGACTTCCGAGATGCCAAGATGGCCTCTACCTCAGCTTCTTCCCCATCATTGACGATGATTGGTTCTGGGTCTGGGGGAATTGCACCCTTGAAGGGCGATAGCTGGGAAACATGGAAAACAGGGTGCTGCTTCCAGTGCGCGGGAAGCTTCAATCAGAACGCCCCATTGCCCAATACCTCCTCCACTAAATGGGGACCTGAGCGCTTACTGGCAAACTTATGGGAAGGGGTTTGAATTTGCAAATGATGGGTATCAAGCATGACGTAGGAACCCACCATAAATTCGTGGCCTGGAAGGCGCCTATGATCCGCAAATCACTTGTAGTCAGCAATGGCTTTGGTAAGGTGCTCCCACACTAAAGCTTGAGTTGATCGGATATGGGCAGCATGATCTGCGGCAGCTTGAACCTCAGGCCGCAAGCATGGCCCAATTAAAAATAAAAGATTATAACCCAACGTTGCTTCATAAGGGGAAAACCCTGTGGATGCGTGAGTCCCATTATTGTAAGCGAATTGAGTGAGGGGCAAGTCACTGGCCCAAGTATCCTGCACTGCTGCAGCATAGCAACTCAGGTACTGTTTGAGGACTTGATAAACCCGCTTGATCTGTCCGTTGGACTGGGGGTGATACGCTGTGGATCAACAGGGGGTTTTTTTCAGGATTAATAAGAGTTCACTCCAAAACTGCACGGTAAACTGTGTACCCCGGTCACTAATGATCTCCTGGGGAAGGCTGAACATCACAATCACATGGCATATGAAAAGATGGGCAGTTTCTTCCGACGTAGTTGCATAAGTACAAGGGATAAAAAAGGAAATTTTGTGAAATGATCCACCATAACCATAATTGCTATGAACCCATTAGAACATGGGAGGTCAACAATAAAGTCTACGGACACCAAAGTCCATGGACCTTCCACCTACTGTAAGGGGTGCAGGAGGCCATTTTTCCAGAGCGATCCAACTTAGCCCTAGTGCAAATAACACAATCAGCGATCCAAGCCAGAACCTCTTTGGTCAGTCCTGCCCAATTAAAGGTTCACTTGATCAGAGTGATGCATTTCTTGTTACCAGGATGTCTGACTGCGGGAGGATCATGATGTGTGCGGAATACCTCCAATTGGAAGGAGGGGGAACCCAAACGTGAGAATGGAAGTATATGAGTCCCTCTTCTAAGGAGTATAGGGAGTGTTTGTGATTCGAGTGAACCAACTGCTCAACCAACTCCACGCCCTCAGGGCAGGCCATTTAACTGGCTAACACCTGATCCAATAATGGGGCGTTGGGAGCCAACACAATGGAGGAAACAACGGGGAGAATGATCAACAGAATCTGATTGGCAGGAATTATGGTAACGAGATCCACTTTTTCAGGTTCTGAGGGACAGTGAGCGGGACTATGGCTTAGAAAATCAGGAAGTACACTGAGTGCACCTTTAACAAATTTGTATCTAAAATTAAAACTGCACAGGTTCTGATAGGTTTGGGCCTGCCGGTGCACCAATTTTTGGGTTTTGAAGAAATACAAAAAATCCTGGTGATCCATGCAAACCGTTAGCTCATGGTGGGCACCCTGCAACAGATACCACCAATGAGTTAATGCCCATGCAACAGCAGCCAGTTCCTTGTCATAAATGGCCCAAAACTGCTCCATGGCTGTGAACTTTCAGGAGAAATAAGCAACCGGATGTTCTAGATCATTGTGTTCCTGAAGCAACACTGCACCCACTGCTACCAATGAGGCATTGCATGTGACAATATACAGTTTGGTAGGATCGGCATGTTTCAAAATGGGAGGAGACACAAAAACCTCCTTGATTGATTCAAACGCCTGCTGGCATTTTAGTGTCCAACAAAATGGTACGTTCTTCCTAGTAAGGGGGCGGAGCAGTGTGGCCAACTGGGAAAGTGCTGGGGAAAATTTTTTTAGAAAGATGATAGTACCCAAGTAACTCTGAAGTTGTTTCTGCATAGTAAGAGTTGGCCATTCTCGGATGACATCTAATTTGTTGGGAGGGATATTAACACCTTCTTTAATAACCAGGTTTGTGAGAAAAGTAACCTCCTCCTTATAAAACTCGCACTTGGAAGCTTTGAGGAACAGTCCTGCTTTATGCAAGGCGACCACCACTGCTTCTAGGTCAATAGCGTGTTGCTCAGGAGTTGGGGAGTGAACCAGGATATCATCAATGTATGCAATTGCACAAGAAAACCGGAGATCCCCCAGTACATTTTCAATCATCCATTGAAACATAACGGGAGCATTTTTCAGCCTGAAGGGAATTACACAAAGTTGAAAAATGCCTCACTTCGTTCAGATCGCGATTAACCATTCCTGCCCTTCCATTACCCAAATTTAGTTGAAAGTGTTCACCAGATCCAGTTTTGAGAACACACGGGATTGGCAATCGCCTGGCTGATTGTCTGCTCCAGGGGCAATGGGTAGGGATCTGCAACTGATATTTTGTTCAAATGACCATAATCCGCACAGGGATGGAGAGAACCATCCTAATTTTTAGCAAAAACGATGGGGGAGGCGACAGGTGAAGTTTCCTTGAACATCCAACCTAGTCTCAACATATCATCCAACCAGGTATTAAGTGCAACTTCTTCCTCCAATGTATGGGGATACAACGAACAGTTGATGTTCACCAACTCCACGGTTGTTCAAAACCCACAATTGTACCTAGAGTTTTTAGGCAGGTGCTCCGCCTTTTCCATGTCAAAGATTCTCCAATATTGCATTAAGCTTTTGGGAAAATCAGCTGTAATGCCCACAGAAGTAACCAGGGTAATGTTGGAGCTGGTTGCTTGTATCTTCTTGAGGGTGGTGATCAAAGGGAATCCTCCCTCCGAATCCTCATTGGTGAATGACAACATATTAGACTCTAAATGAATTTTCACATGTTGTTGGCGCCACCACCCCACACCAAGATCACTGGAAACACCAAGTTTGGCATAGCTGAAAAACGATTGCAGAAGTTAAACTGGTGGATTGAAAAGGGTACCATTCAGCGAACAACATACAAAGACTGATAAGCAGATGAGGCCACCATTACTGAGGAACCCACATCCATATACAGCTTTAGTTGTTGTGCCAACTCAACACTCATGAAGTTCCCTGCTGCTCCGGTATCCACCAGAGCTTTGAAGGAAACATGATGCGGTCCAATACTGATCTTCATAGGTACAAGAAAATAAGCGAAATTCTGTTTATTGGAAAGTTTGACTGACTCATTGGCAACTGAAGAAATAACGGTTATATTGGGGGTAGGTTGGGGTCCTTTGCTGGAGCGAAAATTGGAAGTATTAGGGTGGGGGAAATTTACTCTGCCTGGACTTGAACAGAATCATTAATAGTTGACTCTTCAAATGCCAACTCGGACTCTTGAGTAATGACAGGGTTGGTACCCAAGTCTGCTGCTAATTCGGAGACAGGCGCATCTGTGTCTTTGTTGGGTAATCCTATCATAAAATTCCCCTTTTGATAATGGGAAACATGGTGGGGTAAAGCAACTATAGTAGTTGCAGTGGCACATATTTGATCTACTGATCCCTGGACAGTAGACCAGACCACATGATGAGCGGAACCCAAGTCCAAGCCCAATCTAAAGACTGCCTGAAGCATATCAATAGATAGACCTGATGCGGGGGCTAGTTCATGAAAGGTAGAAATCAAAGAAACCAAACTAGAGACTTCAGCCATGGCATAGATCAGTCTGACTACTTGGTCTGATTGGGACACAGGGGGTTTCAGGGCGGCTGACGCTACAGCCGTCAGTGGGGTGGAGTCTCCTGCTTGTGAGGAAGAACGTAAAAGATCTCTCACCCAGCGGTGGGCATCCCCATCCACAGCGTCTAACAATGCGAGCCCTTGTTGGGCATGTGATAACGCAGAAGTGTTGTTAAGTGCAATTGCTGTACGCATTTGCACTTTGGCGAGTGTGTCAAGAACCTGATTGGCAATCTCCTGGGGGGGACACTCAATCTTCCCTCCGGTCCAGAGGAAGTAGGAGGGGATTCAATCCACACAGCTTGGGTGGCTTGAAGAAGGTTTCCCAAGGTAGAGCGGATACTTCTCCCAGTCAGTAAGTGACCAAATGAACAAAAAACAGCAAAGAACTGATTGTACATTCATTTGGTAGAGAGTAACCACTGCGGCGCCCAGTTTAAAAACCAGGGTGAAAGTGGCTGGAAATAATGGTTGGTCGATTATGTCATGGAAACAGCAGAATAAGTTTAGACTGGCCTTCCAGTTGGGATGCATAAGCACCCAAAAAGCAAGCCAGAATGCCAGAGGCATTGCCAACCAAATTACTTGGTATGGAGCTGGGCAGTGGGAAATGACAAAGTGTTGTTGCAGCAATATGGTGAGTATGATCCTGATGACAAACCACACTGAACCCACTCCCAACCCAGGGGGTCTTGCTGCAGGAGGTGGAATCACTGAGATAGTCTCAATAAGATCCTCAGCATATGGTGCCTTCTCTACTGGGGTGGCAAGGAGATGGATTATCTCTTGCAATTGGTAGACATATGGCCACAAGATTCCCATATATTGCTGCCAGAAGTTAGTGATCATGGGGTTATAAAGCCAAAAATATCAGACTCGCTGAACCCAATTGATGACAGAGGGGCCCATAGTGACCAAGAGTACTGGTAGAGGCCATCCGGTGTATGGACTGATGGGCCACCAGGGAAATGCCATCAGGGATGTGGTCGGAAGAAAAATAAAATTTTATTTTTTTTGGTAAATTTTTATTTAGAGGAAAAGTAAAAAAATTGACCAACAATTTTCTCAGTGCAATGCAACTGATTAAATAGTGGTCAATTGGGATAATGACAAGATGGGATCAATCCTGAAAACTTGACCTAACCAGAGAATTGTTTGGGAATGGGTGGGTTTATTCCTTGAGAACCAACATTGCAAAATTTGGTGGTAGGCCGAGTCTCTGTCAGTTTGACCTCAAACATCTGAACCGGGGCTCAGCTATGTTTCTGATGGTTAGCACAATGGCGTTTGGCCTGACAAGTGATGGGAATCCCCCAAGGCCACCCCACATAGGGATGGGTCCATTTGGTTGGGAATGGGTTTGGGACGCCCAACCCACCCGCACTCAGTCGCTGAACCATCCATTCAGTCAATGGCAGCACATTGGCTGCAACACCCAAATTGCCAACAGAGGGCTCCAAACCCTCACAATGGAGCCCAATGTTAGTTCTATCAGCTTATTGATTGAATTGGAGCCGTCAGGCAATCCTACTAATACCTCAGTCTTCATGCCTTTCCAGCCATTTGAGATTTGGCCATTGGCCAGATTGCCACTCAAATTAGATCTGACTGATTTCAATTTGGCAATTTCAGCGCAGATTTCGCTAATTCCCCACAACAGTTCTGCCGAGGTGAGTGTGGGTACTGGGGGTGGGATCTGAAGTGGGAGAGCTGTTACCTATTGCTTGTCTACTACGTGAGTGAGATCGCCCTGAGTAATGAGGGGTACTGCCATCCTCTTCAGTGTCTTTTTATTTGGGAATTAAAAGATGGACTAATTAAGAGCCAAGGGACATTCTCTGGGACTTACACAGCCACGGCAACATGCTCAACAATTTTTCCAGTTCCCTGCACCAAAGTTTAAGTTCTACAAGAAAATCTCACTTTTGGTGTTTCAGCTTAGCCAGAACCTGTCAATGAGTCAAATGGACAGCCAAACCTAATGACTGCCTTGTCACTTTGTTTCCTGATGCCAAGGTTTCCAAATGCTTAACTAGGCTAGCTGAACCAAATGCTTCAGCGGCAAAAATTTTCCTTGGCCAAGACTACCAGAAACCCCAATAATTCACTTGTGCTAACCAAGCTGAGTGACCTTGAAGTTAATTTGCTTTTCTACTGCTTTAATTTTGTCTAAATGTATTATTTATCATTATTACTTATTTTTTACCAAAGTTTAATATTTCCTGCTGGCGTCAGGAATTAGAATTTCCTTTTAAAAACCTGTCACACCAAAAAAATGTTAAGTCACCACTTAATTACCTTGAAATGTTAATGTGAAGCTATACTCAAATTTTCCTGCCCTCGCCTCCTTGTTAGATAATTGCCTCCTTTATCTTTAAAACATTAAGATTCTCTAGCCAAATCTAGCTGCATTTATCTCGTTGACTTTCGCCTTGCGCTCTCCTCTCACTGTTGTGGGCTCCACCTCAGCCATATTGGCTATCAACTGTAACTACTAAAATCTGCTTTGAAATTGACAGCAACATGCTCAGCCTGTCACATTTTTCTGAGCATTGTGTCAATCTCTATTCTAATGGACAATTGTTTGCTCCACTACTGAGTCTTCTCACAAATGTAAGCTCACCCTTAATGTTCCTGAAGAGGATGCTGAGATTCTCCCTGTAACAGATCGCTTCATCCATCTCTAAATCAGCTTTTGAGTTATCTGCAAAGTTGGTTAAAAAATATCCATATAGCTCTTTATGAAATTTTTGTCATTTTTGCTCTGGCCCCTCTACTTTTTGTTGCTCCCATCCGCCCAAAATTTCAGAAGGCTACTTACCTCCTCTGTCCCTTGTCTACCTCAATCCTAAAGCTGGCGCCACCAACTATCTTTTGAAAAATGTTACCACTTTGAGAATTTCAACGTTAAACTTTATTTTGGAACTAAGTCTTAGCCAAATCAGCACGTCAGCTCTAACCCAAAACAAGGTTGTCATTATTAAGTTGGGCAAACAACCAAAATACTTTCCCTTTATTATTCATGGCTCTTACTTTGAATCTTCCAACCTGAAGCCTCTCAATCCAAGTTTATATTTACCCATCATTGTAAAAAACTCTCATACTAAAAATCTTAGCCAAAAAATTGAATGTGAACTTTTCAATCGCCATTTCATTTTAAATCAAGGCTATAACCAAGTTTTTGCCTCTTCTATTACATTGACCCAGCATAGCAACCTAAACGCTTTCCTTTGGCTATTTCAACAATAAAATCTGATCTGTTGAATCAATGTCTCCTAATCAAAAATTTTGCCTTTACTAGTCACCATGGTGACCTTTCATTCAACCAATACTTCCAATGGATGGTGTATAACCCTTTTCTAAAATCGCTTGAACAACTTTTACACTGAATACCATCAGCGTTGAATCTAGAAGTGATGCCACACCACCCTGAAAACCTTGTGTTACTCCTATCAAGAAAGTCTCTCAAGAATGCTTCCTATTCTTATACATTGTCCCTCAGCCTTTACGTTGAGATAAAGCTTGTTAATCCTGAGTGGTTTGATAAGCTAAACTCTATGGATCCCGCTTTTTCTAAATCAAACTGGTCAAGGTGAATCAAATCAAAAGCAATTTTAGGAAAGGATTTGTCATGTTACCAAATACCTACATCTCACGATTTGAAACCCAACTATTTCTCGCCAGCTCAACACCTAACTCAAATTTCTTAAGCTATCACATCCAGCCCAACTCTGGTAGTTTAGGACCCTAACGAGGCTGGCTAACATTGGCGAAAATTATTACCACCTCCAGTCAAAGCTTAAAGGGGAAGTTTTGTAATTTACCCTAGTAGGTGTAAAGCCTTGACACTAAACTTTCGATGGAAAATATGAATTTAGGCAATATTGGCTTATAAAACATTTAAATTTTATTACAATCATGCTATAATGGTCTTATTCCTCAAAATAATTATTTGTATTAGTGTAAATATCATCAAACATTTTATAATGCTAAATCTTTTTTAAGTAATTCCAGGATGACTCACCATTCAGGTCTCCACTATATGGTGAAACCAAGGCTTTATTTTAGACTTATCCCCAACTTTAATTTTTTTTCTATCATACCCTTCTATCTATCTGGTAGAATTACCTTTTTTAATATGTTATGACTAGGATAATAGATCCTAGCCCTATTACATTAACTCCTTCCTGAACTCAATAAAAAGTTAACTTGATTTATTTATGAAAAATATTGCTAATCCAAGGGTTGACGTCCACACTGAGAGCATACCCCCATAAATAACATACATCCCTAATTATTGGTTAAAATAAGATTAAAATTAATTTTATACTAGTTGTCACATTATGCCAAATTTCATTTCTCATTGCCTTAGAAGAGGATATACCAGCTATGAAGAGCCAACGTGCTAACCTCCTTTATGATGATTTATTCCACTAGGAAGCCACTGATGCTAGTTTGACTCATAGTTGTCTAGTCTTCAAAGGACTACTGGTCATAAAACTGAAAAATTTTAAACTTTTGCACTTCAGATTGTGGGATTCATGAAATTGATCACAAAACCATTACATATTACCCAAAGGCCATACAAGAAAGAGGCTAAGGTTGTTGTTTTCTTGTCTCAGAGGCTAGCAAAGCTTTCTACGCAAATCAAGATAAGAGTAAGATGCCAAGAGACAAAAATCTAAAGCAAGTTAAAAGAACAGAACAGTTTATCTTTGTGTCATAAAATTAAAACAGATCACTTTTAATAATTCTATCCTTTTTAAAACCTCTGAAGCAAGGCCTCTCCAGCTTAAAACTTTTTGACTAGTAATGTATAATTTGCACTCTGAAGGCAAGAATGACCATGACAAAGAGTATCAGGAAGATGCGGGGCACCATAAGCTGTGGTTCTGGAGCTGTGTCTGAGCCCAAAAAAACTCTAAGTCACTTTGACCTCTGAGAAAAGGTCAAGGAATAACTTTCTGGCACAAGCCACTCAGCATAATTAGATATTTGAAGCTATTAAAAAGGGAAATAGCTCTTTTGTGAAGACACTTAAGGTTTCAAAACGTTGAAGAAAATTATAGTTAAATTATAAATTTAAGAACAGATACCCTTTAA
Organism: Massospora cicadina; assembly: GCA_022478985.1. Taxonomy (NCBI): domain Eukaryota; kingdom Fungi; phylum Entomophthoromycota; class Entomophthoromycetes; order Entomophthorales; family Entomophthoraceae; genus Massospora; species Massospora cicadina. The sequence goes on from JAKSZP010005343.1 coordinate 181,071, forward strand.
AGGAAGTCTATAAATTTTAAATAACGTTGAAAACTAAAACCCGTTTAGTTAAAAAGCTATCACAGCTAAGGGTATGATTTAGTGTTTGACTCCTGAAAGTGCTTAGATGGTGGCTTAAGATAACATCAAATCTTCTAAGCTTACAATAAATCTAATTCTCATGTAAATAATTGAATTCAATGTTAAATATTGACCAGATAGCCATTTATAACACGTGCCCTATGAGCATTTTAAGCTCTGCTCTTATTTTCTAGACTGATGGTTATATTATTTCTATCATTATTCTTAGACATTGAGTACTATACTATTTTGTTATAGTCATAATTTACTATTAAAATTTGACATGAGAGCCAACTTCAACGACAATAATGTGAGCTTGCTAAATTATCAGCAGCCATCTATGCTCAAGAATGCTAATTATATGTATTGTTATCAATGTAACTCCATAATAAACAATTAATTTAAATACCCCATCTACTGAACGCTGAAATAAAGGGTGTAAACCAAAGTCAGTATGGTTAGTCTTACAAAAAGTTACATTGAGCGCAAGTGAAAATAAGGAAATTTGAGTTGGTAACAACAAGTACGTAATATTTTACCAATGTAAAGAAGTATGTAGATACAAAGTTCTTCTTTAGTTTAAATGAAGTATAAAAACATTAGCCCTATAACTACTAGGTTCTTAGCTGAGCTATAAAAGTTGCGTTAACCATAAATTTAGTAAACTATAAAAACTAGACCATTAGGGATGATAAGGGAAAGTTATAGTCTAAAAGTATTAATTTACTACTATTTTTAAAAGTACACGCTGTAAGTGAATTAATAAAATGTGAATTACTGAAGCTGCAAAGAAGAAGAAGAAGAAAAATTAAATGACTTAAAATGATTTTGAAAAGATACTATAAAAATTCATGGAGCAGGCTATGCAAAAGAGAAGTCCAGAAATCTCACAGGGTTAAAGTGAATCAAGTTCAAGTTTTATAATTAACTTAAAGTGTAAGAAGTTGCCGTTATAAAGGAACTAAGTCAATTTTAAAAGTTGACATATTGAAACCTTTAATGAGCCTGTGGGATTCATTACTTATGTTGGTGCATAATAAAGATAGAACCCACTGGGTAATTATGGATTATACCAGCTAAACAAGACAATTAAAGATTTAAAAAATCCTGATATTGATGATGCCTTAAATGTTTTGAGAATTCAAATACCCTTTAAAATGAACCTGGACAGTGGTTTATGGTGATGGCTCTATCACTGGTGTATCAGGAAATGTCCACATTGATTAGTAACCAGGGATTGTCTACACCAACTTGGATGTCACAGGGGCTTTGTAACACCTGTGATGTTTCAGCGTGATAAGACTAGTTTTTGTGGAATTGATGATGTTAATCTCACAACCCTCTTTCTAATTTTTACTGTGTTTAGCTGATCCACCCAGGATCACTATAAACACTTATAATAAGTATGATCAGATTTTATTTTTAAACCCAAAATCTGAGAAAATCAAGTGATCTTTCAGAAGAAACATTTGAAGTTACTTAGTCACAAAATCGACTTTAACAAATTTGTCTTAAGAAAGAAACTAAAATTCGTGGCTTTATATGACCAGAGAGCATGTAAGGCTCTCACATTTTTCTTAGCAAAGGTGGGATTTTATAGACATTATCCCTATATTTCCGTGACTTTAAGCCTTTCTTACTTACCTTTGACCAAGAATGAAAGTTTAACTGAGACCTGAACAGGACTATGGCTTAAGGGCCTAAAGGAAAAATTATTCTGTAACCAATTTTGACATAACTGGAACTCAACAAAAAAAATTATTTATACTCATACTCCAGTTATCTTTGTCTTAGAGCAAAGCTAGCACAATTGGAAAAGGAAGCAATATAACATCCTATCAAGTTAATTCTATTCTTTGCCTAACAGAGAAAACTAAGCGGCCACAGAGAGAGATCATTGTGCGTTTATAAGTGCTGTTAAGCATTATAGCCCTTATCTGTGTGTAATATAATCAGGGTAGTGATAAATCACGCATTTTCAAAAAAAATCTAAAAATATGTAGAGCATTTAAAGAAGGATTACCAAGTGAGATGTTTAACTATATGTTTATGATATCAAGAAAATCCATTAGATGAAGTAACCATTGTTTGCAGAGAGATTATTAAAACTTGTAGTATTCCACCTTCAGGCTCTCAAAGCCGCCATTTATATAACCTAACGATTTTCCTTAGGAATGGAAAGATGAAATGTACTAGGTGAAAGAAATACTAAGAAGATGTTAAGGAAACCTGGTGTACCTATGCAAAATTTTGTAGCTTGGTCAAGTTATGGTTTCTTTATGTTACGCCTATTGATTGCATGGACCTAGTCTTGGAAGCGGAGAAAATGTTGATCATAACCAGTTTCTAAAGACCATGGAGCACCTCATGCAATTTTTACACTAGAGAGATTGATAGCAGAAGACGTGCATCAGGTTTGTAACTGTGCGTACCATTCATAAGTTTCCAACTTTAAGAGTCAAATTTGAGTATACACCTTTATCACCATTGGCACTCTTATACATGTTAATACTTTGGTTAGTCACTATATACGGCAAAATCTTAGACAAAAATTGTGATATCTGTAATACCATTTTTACAAATGAGTCTAAGTCATAATAATAAAGATGCTACTTCAGTAACTAATGACTTTTCTATACATTGGGTTATCAACAGACACAATTGCCACTTCCAGAATTGCTGGTCAGAGTTAGCTGAGCCTTTGAAGTATACCTCAATAAGCAATATAGATAATGCTATAATAACACATTTCTTTATTTTCTTTATGAGTTAGGCTGGGTGGAACAAAAGGGAAGCTATGCTTTAGAAATAAATAGCTGTATAAGTGACAAGGTAATTAATATTGATATTATACTATAGAAATTATTGAGAACAGGAGAGGGGCAATAACAGATGATGCCTTAAAAAAGACAATATAATAGCTAAGAGAATGTGAAGACATTTATTAGACTAAAGAGAATTGAATTATTTTAGGGTCTTCTTAGTCCTTAGTCTTCAAGGGACTTATGGCCCTCAAATGATAATATCCTCTTTTTCTCTGATATGTTTCAGTGATGATTCATCCATGAGAGGTTATCTAAAGATTTCACCCTTAGTGTTTTATGCGTATCAATAAGCTGACATTTTTGCAGCACACAAATCACTGGTGCTCCCATGGTCAGCATTGAATAGAGTTTATGTCAAATCTGATAGGCATATTTAGGTTCAATACCAATATACATGATATTGTTATTAATAATGACAATATTTTTTTACAAAAAGCAGGTTAAAGACTCATATATCTAGTAGGTGTGAAACAACAATTCATTAACCCTTACATATAACTTCAAATGTAAGTATTGAATAGGTCAACAGGACCCTAGAAGAAATACTTAATTAGACTACAATGAGCTAAAAGTCAATTTAAGATCATTTTTTGCCTCACAGTTTACTTTCCTTAAAATTCAAGTATCACTAAGTAATAATAATGTTTTTTTAGTAAAACACTCTTAGAAGAAGAGACGCTTTACAAACTCTAGTTGACCCAGTTATAGATATGGACTGCAATAAATTACTCCCAGAAGTTAACAGCAAGAATTGGATAGTGGACTTATCAGCATACAGTAAAAATTAGAAAAATCGAGTCAAATATTCCAAAGAGTTAGACTAAAAATCCAAAGAATAAGTATGCTTCTAGACTCATATTAGAGTTTAATTTCTCTTTTATTATGCATAATGTAGTCAACCATAGAAGTTGAATACCATCTGGGATGGATTAGAAACTATTTTGCTAAGCAAGTAACATAATATTTCTTCTAGGATAATACTTTAACGTTATCTTTGATAGAGTCCAAGCATGGTAACGCAAATTCTTTCTTAGTCTCCTATTGGGTTGGAGGGTGTTGCAGAAATAACCAGATAATTGAATGGTACTTCTTGATATCTGATAGGTGTGAAACTGTTTTTAGTTTAGTCCAAAAAAATTATAGCTCAATGGTCACATTTCTGGTGATTTTGTAATTGTTTTAAGAAAGTTTAAAATATAAGGTAACCAGTTTATAAATGCCCAGAAAATGAAGGTTAAACCCCATTGCAATAAGATAGAAACAACAATCAAACAAGAATAAATATAAAAAAGAAACCGCTTTTTAGAGAAATATATGTTTTGCTATTAAACAGGAGCTGAGTTTAAAAAGAGTATCTAAGATTTACCTATAAAGATGAACCTTTTTTATTACAAAGCACTTTTATTTTTATTTTATTTGAGGTGGGCTGATCTGTGGATGATATCACACCAATTAATGAGAAATTAAATGAATGGGAAAGGAGGATAAAATCTGGAAAACCTCCATGTGCGGCGTATGATAGGCCAGGAACTCTATGGATAGCCTTTGCTATTTGCTATCTCAGTTTGGAGCATTGGTACGCAACACAAAGCACTTTAATATATGATATTTAACAAACAAATCCTTGAGGTAGAGATGAGATAAAAAGCCTCACATATATTACCTATATGAGTTTTGGTATTAAAAAACACTTTATTATTTTAAAATTGATAAAATAATATATATATTTAGAATACTTTAGATAGAATACATTAAATTTGACTATTCATAGTATCTTTAATTTGTTAAACTTTTTAGTTCAATTTGTGGGCTAAGCTAGAGGAAAGATCTTCAGCAATATCCCTTGGGATCTTTCAGGAATAGGGCTCTCCTTCAAGGATACCGCGTAGAGACTTTGCTTTTTAGAAAAAAGGTTAGATAATCTTATCTATTTATATTTTAATTTGAGGTAGGCCAACCTGGAGATGATACCGCACCAATTAAGGGAAATTGAATGAATGGGAAAGGAGGATAAATTCTGGAAAAACCTCCATGCATGGTGTATGATAGGCCAGGAACTCCATGGACCACCTTTGCTATTCGCTATCTCAGTTTGGGCATTGGTGTGCAACGCTAACACAGTCATAATTGTCCCCTACCCAAAGTTCCAGTACCAGAATTGAACTTGGGAGGCAGTGGTAGAGGTCCCTACTCTACCACTTGGGTATCCTCCCCTGTTAGAAAGTCTTATCTGAGTTCAAAAGAAAAATATTACTTTTATTCCACCTTCCCAGGTTTGATAATTGGAATGCTGTAGTATAATTCTGAAACGGCAATTAAGTGCAAATATGTGGTTTAGCATAGTTTTTCAACCAAAAGCTCCCCTTGGGTGCTTGATAGGCGTTAATATCAACTTTAATCAGAATCTTTGATTAAACAAACCCCAAAAGAGTTGATCATGAGGCTGGAGAGCTGTCTACAAAATTTTACTAAATAAATTGGAAAATAAACATTTTTTATATTCTTGACAACCATAGTAGAAATATTGATTTCTACATATATGTATTACTTAGTAAGGTGTGAATTTCTATAGGTACATAATTTTATATAAAATTTTACATATCAAAACCATTTCTTTACAAAGAATATTTATAATCTGACACAAAATTAATAAAAGGCTTGAGCATCTAAGTTTATCCATCAAATACTAAAAACTTTAAACTAGAAAACTCTAACTTTTTGTAGAGTATTGTTTATCAGAGCTAGTAGGTCCCAACCTAACTAGGGATACCAGAGGCACAGAACCCCAGTTTTAAAAATTTTACAATTTACTAGATAATTCTATATGCATACCCATATATTAATACTCATAATTTACAATTCATATTGTGCGTAAAATGTAAATTTATATGATCACATTATCATCTTGACATAAATTAATGTTATCTAAACTTAAATCTATTTTGCTTCAACATCAAAATTGAAGCCAATTTAAATTTTAAAAATACAAAAATTGCTGCTCAATCAAGCCAAAACTTACAAATGTTGATGCTTTTACGCCTGCTGCCCTGGCTTGGGGCGGTGGTGCATTGCCATCTGGTGTATTTTGGCCACTTTCAAAGCATGCCTGGGCTGGCTCTGCTAGCCCCCCTAATGCTACCAGTCATTATGTCCCCCTTCAGGACCTGTCCCACCATCTCCCAAGTTCCTAGGCGGTGCTCCAGAGCCCTTTGGTGCTCCCATGGAGCAATTTTCATTTCAGCCTTCAGGTTGAATATGGGAACCTCTTACCATATGCAAGCGTGACCATCATTGAGATGTCCACGGCGGTGTTTAAACCCACCAGCTTCATAGATTTAATCCCATTTAAGGGGTATTTCAGCCTCAGTTTCCATTCTGAGGCTGATGCAATGGCAGCATCTAAGCTTCCATTAAATTTTTAAAAATTTAAATCCCTACCATTTGCACCCAGATCCCAGATGAGGCCACTTTTTTTTAGTACTAGATGCCAGATGAGGCCACTTTGGTGGTCCAGTTTTCTTGGTTGCCCTCCCACCTTTCCCCAAACACCTCTGCCATGGGCTCATGGAGGGTTTGGCTTTTTACAGTGCAGACCCCATTCTGCAATTCATGGTTCCAAATGGAGTGGATTATTTGGAAGGGCCACGTGCCTTTGTGATGATCTGTCCATTTCATTGTAACACCCATCTCAAAATTCCCCCTTGCATGGTAATCAGATATGCCCCTTATCACCCATTCTGGGCACATGTTGAAAATGGCTGTGCCATTTTCCCCTTGTGCTTTTAGCTTGATCACTTGAAGTGCAAGTGCTATATGGCTTCCACCTCCACCACTTCCGCCATCCCCCCTCTGGCATCAGCTCTGCTGCTGCTGCACCCAAATTTTTTGTGTGGGCTTGATTCTCCCACCCCCAACCTCAGCAAATTATGGCATGGATTCCAAAGCCACAAACAATTAAATCTTAACATTTCTAAAAATTATTTGATTTATGTCAACCTGAGCCAATGGCTGAAATAGTTTCAGCTGAGCTGCCATGTTTGACAGTTTGGGGCCAATCAGGTGTGGCCAATTTGCCAACTCTGGTGGCTGGTCCAGCGTTAGCTGAGTCAAATCCTTTTGAGTGTCTAGAATTTATTGACAAAAATGACCAGTAGTATAACGTTAAACCAGAATTGCATTGGAGGAGTTATGTGTAGATCCTCCCAAATCGCATCCCCACCGTTTTTGTCCTAAAAATGGGTTTCCTATTTAGAAAAATATAAATAAAATGGCAGTTGAAGCCGCTGCAGCTCCTGCCAACACCCTACTCCGCCAGCAACTCCATGGGGCAATGGTCCTGACTGAGGGTATTCCAATCCCCATTTTCCCTCATGATTTTGAGGAAGAGGCAAAATATGAGATTGAGGAGCTGGCTTATGGTGCGATCTGCGCCTGCATTGATGCAACAAAGACCTCTATTTTTGACCCTTATTATCCTGAAACCCGCCGCCGCATCAAGTCATTTATTTTTGTGCCTTCTCTAATCACTTTTACTGAGCATCAGCTTGCTCAATATATTGAGGCGATGGATACCGCTGGCCTCATAAATGAAGAAAACCAAAAACTATACCTCCTTATTCCCCATGTCTCTGATGCTCCCACCCCAATGCTGTCCACCATGGTCCGCCAGCTAAAGCAAGTAATGGACAAAAGTTTTAATAAAGCTTCCTCCCCTTCTGATATGGCTTCCTAGGCTATCAGCTGAGGTGATATATTAGGAAAAAAGTTTCTCATATAATCCCTTTGTTTGGCCATTTGCAAATAGAGATGCGTGGCGGATCCCCTTTTTTGGGTTGGACACCACTAGTGCTAAAAAAGACAGATTAATTTTTTCTAAAGCCAGCTTTTTTAATTGCCATATAGTCTGATAGCTATTGTCTATTCTATACAAAGTTTTGTTCTGTGTTGGTCATTTTATAGATATGTTTATAAGGGATAATTGCTGATTAGATTATTGATTGAATCATGTGAGATTCATTTCCATTGACTGTGTCACAGAACTGGCAGATAAATTTGAGAATGGCCTGCCAGTTGGGGTTTGTGAACACCCACAAGACAAACAAAAATGACAAATAATAACATCTGAGCGACTTGGTAATAAGGTGGGAGAGAGGCATACTAGGAATGACGGCTGGTGGCTGCCATAATTATTAACCTGACAAGCAACCAAATAATTTCCCCTGAGGGACCAGAAAATTTAGGTATAGGGGACTCTTCATCCATAACAGAGGGGCCTGAATTTGCCACGGGACCACTAGTGATAGATCAGGTGGCGAGGTCACAAAGCCTCACCCAAAGGGGAGATAAGATTTTCCAACATCATTGGCACATCTTACGCCAGAGAGCGCTAGTGAAGTGGGATATCCCCAATAACTCATGCATGCGATACCCCATTTGACAAAGGTGGGGAGCAGCATAATGAGTATGGTCACTAGGTCAAACATGATGCAACCCAAGAAACATGTTTTGGTGTTGCTGAGGCAGTGAACTCTGGGAAAATTTAATAAAAGTAAAATTTTTGGGTTGGAAAAGGGTTTTTTAATGGAAAACTAAAAGTACGAATTGACTGACAACTTTACCAGAGAGGGATGGTTTCCTTAAGGCCTAGGGGCTTGGTAAATAAGTGAGGATGCATAAACAAAGGAATTGCAAACCCACCTGATCACTGGGTGAACGAGATCTTATAATTAACTCAATGCCAAATTGGCCTTCCGTTATGCCATCTGAATCTCACTCAAGTTTTGCCACTAACCTGTTCCCTTCACCACAATTTCGCTTGGCTCAGAAAACTTTGTTTGGCAGGCGTCTGGTAGCGCCCTTGACCAGGCCATAGGGGCTTTGTCCCACTGGGTATCAAATGGATTTATCACATTATATTTCACTGTAGGCGGTACCCTAGATTTATCAGGCTTTTCTCTTAATTGATGCATCCAAAATTATCTCTGGAGTTAGACCCCCTATTGATTGATATTTTTTGCCCCTTTAGTGAACCCTGACTTCAGTGCTGAGGTGACATGCTTGCCATTGCCCTTTTGCTAGCATCCTCTTCCCACTGAGACCTCAGCACACACTTAGCCCAATTTTATTAATAAGCTCTCTCATGGTTAAATAGGGTAAGGAATGAGAAATTTATAAAGAGTAGGCCGTCACCCACCATTCATCCATGATATGGGCAAGACTGCCCTGGGTGATGAGTGTGATGGCCGCCTTCTTCAGGGCCCCTTTTCATGCAAAAGAGAACACCTTACTGTTGAGGCGCAGGGGGTGCTCCACCACAATTACAGAATGTTATGACATATGGTAATAGGGGAAAGTTGCCATAGTTGTTGGTTTTAAATTTATTTTTTGGCTCATAAAGTCACAAATTAAATATGTAAAATGATTTTCAGTATTTGCCAAAATCAATGTCTATTAACTAGAAAGGTTAAAATACTGATTAATTTAATTTGTTCTGTAAAAAAATCATTGCTATCTTCTCCTTTTATTTTGCTTGGATGAGACTAGTTTTAAAAAACAAGCTTTTTTAAGGCTAGTCTTTTTATGCATTTTTTAGGCTTGTAGGCCACAATTTCTAAATACAACAATTATAGCTGCAATTTATATCATCATATGTCTTCTAGTACTCTCTTTACTAAATAGTTCCCTAAAACTTAATTATGTAAAAAGGTCTAAATTTTAGAACATATTGTTTTTGCTTCTTTAAAAGTGTTTAGGCGTAACTCACCTTTCTATTTCTCATTATACCACAGTCCAGAAAGAAATAATTGTAAGTTTTTCTAGGCTAGCTGCCATTATATACTAAAATTTTCTATTCATCAACAATAAAAATTGTGCACCAGAAAGCTGCGAGGTTTTTTCATTTGTTTTTATAACTTTAGATAAAGGCATCTGTGCTAAATTTGGTATCTAATATATAATATGGCTTGAACCCTATTAACTATCTATCATATTAGTTTTACTTCTATATTTCTTAGATAATTACCCAAATGGAGCTTTTCTTTCCAATTAATATCACTTAGTTTTAAACAATTCAATTTAAACAGGATAAATTGATAGTCAATCCAGGTGAGATGAGCACGCCTAGTAAACAAGGAAAGGATTGGGAAAACATGGTAAAGGGTAGCAGACCTGGATCTACATCGCCCAAAGGCACCAAGCGTACAGAAATAATAAAAAACCAAAGTATAAATAAAAACCCAAGGTGGTGCACCCCACGGGTTTCAAAAGACTTTCTAGCAAAATACTACAGTTACATGGAAGTGTCCCACTCTCAACTACTGTCATTAGTTGAACATGGGATCCATGTATTTTAGGGAGCAGAGGCCCTGGCAATGTGAGAAAAAGTTTGGCGAAGCCCAACCAAAATAGTTCCACAAGCTGTGTACATGACAACCCACACTATCTGTCATGGTCGAGTGGACCTTAGGTTTATGACAGCAGAGGAAACAAATGAAGCGCAAAGGTCAGAGTAGTGATTGACCTTCCCAACAGTCAACTTTTGGTATTGACCAAACATACACATGTGCAGAATCCAAAGATATATTTATAGCTTTTTAACTATCTTCCAACAACACTGTCATGAACAGTAGTCTAACACCATCTCTGGGAGGGCTAAAGATTTTATGGAGAAATTAAACAAATTGAGATGAAAAGATTTCAGCTGACTCTGACCCTTAGCACAGGGAAAACAATTGCAAAATATTTCCCTGAACCTGTAGGTAGCAGAGGATCTAACAAAAATTCCCCATTTCACATCCATTATTATTGACAGGAAAAATATAACAATTCATTGCAACAGTGGAGAGTGTGCCACCCATATGCAACCACTGTCAGGACTTTGGGCACAAGATATTGCCTGTCACATAAAAAAAGGTTAAGAGAAAAGGATTTTTGTGAGTAATAAATGGGCGAAGATGACTCAGAGTATGCCAAAATCACTGATACCACACAAGCATTTATTTGGGGATAATTTGGACAATATAAAATTATCAGCCCAATTTCCCCAAATGAGCAAAATTGGCCAAACAGGCTCACAAATTAGTCACAGCCAAGGCAAAGGCCTCAGCAGAATCATCCATCTCGCCTAAACAAATTTAGGAAGACGTGGAAGAACTAGAAATAATGATCCAATCAAATTCTACAGAAAACCAAGCAACCAATCCAAATAAACAGGATTTGGTGGATCTCAATTTGGAATCAATTTTCGTCAGCACAGAGGTTTGGCACATCCCAAAAATTACAAATTGCCCCAAATGGGAATAAAAATCAACAATTGAATGCGTCAGACAAAACTGTGCCCAATGAGAACACACAATTGCACCACAATGATAAATTGAAAGTCAACAAAGGCAAGAAGGGAACAAAAACAGCAGTAGTGAAAGGGGAAGAATATACCCCAGTGCCTACTCATCATTATGGCACCCGCAGGAAGGATGCAAAAATGAGCAAAGAGGGCAAGGGAGTAGGGCCATGAGGACCTACTAACCACTCCTGAGGCGCACTGGGAGTCTCTTAGTAGAGATAGGGACGCTGAACATAGTGGGACTCAAGGCCCTAACGTCCCAGGCCAAGAAGTTGAATCTCCTGCACAACCCCCTGTGAACATCCTGGTGGTGCAGGAAACCCAATGTCCACAAGGAAAGGAGGAGGTATGTGAAAACATACTACTTCCACATAATTTGTTTTGGTCACAACACTGTGGGGTTATAGTACGTGTGAACCAAAATTTTGGATTCATTAATAAATTTTAATTTTGGATGGCCGCGTAATAGCTATTATCTTCTCATGGCATGAAGAGTTGCAAACAATAGCCAGCATGTATGCACCAAGCTGTGCAAAGGAGCGTTAAGAGTTTCTATTGGATTTGATACACCTACATCTTCCAGAAAACACTTTTATCATGGGAGACGAACTACTGGATTAACCCAGACACCAAGTGATGGCCACACAAAACGGAGGCACCACAAGGGCATGTGGAACTTCACATGTTAAACGCCACCTTGGACTATATGATACTTTACCTAAACGGTCGCATCTCTTGCAGAACATGACATTCCCACATGTGCACAAGGATAAACTTATATCTATGTCACAAAAAGACCCAATACTAACGCTGCAATTTTCCAACACCAAATTTATAAATTCAAAATTACAAAAATTTAATTCTTGGCCATCAACTAAATTTCATTATCCTTCACACCAGCAAAAAATTATCCAATCATCCAGGTGGTGCATAATAAGCCCAGAAAATTTAAACAACTCAGAATTTCACTCCTAAGTGGAGGAAATATCTTCAACATAGGTTTTCAGACACCTTTTTGTTCAGACCCACTGATCACTCAGAAAATTTCAAGAAATTAACAATACAAAAGATTAAACACACAGCATCAAGAAGATACAGGGCAGCTTCAGCCATTATTAAACGCACCTAGGCTGAAATTTATTAACTGGAAAACAATGTCCCACGCACTGGATACAGCCCTGGATGGGGACGCAAATGGGCAGAGGTTTCTGCATAGATAAACACCTTGATAAGTGAACATCAACACTGCATTGGTGTTCAATACAGAGAAAAAAAACAAAAGATGGAATAACTTGTCCAAGTTATTTTTCCCATTGATCTTACGCCTGAAGAACATGGTAGCCTGCACATAGGTTTGATGACTGGATACATCTATAATAGAAACACCCAAGGAAGTTGCAACCAAAGTTCACAGGTTTATACAACTTTATATAGATCCAATTTGGTCAAACCAGAAAAATCAAAAAAATAATCTCCAATGCACATATTGGCACTGCAGCTCAAACCAATAATTTAATTAACTTAATCTCACATGAAGAATTATGGAAAGTGTTGCACGGTGCACCATGAATGAAATGCCCTGACCTGATGGGCTTCCTTATGAATTTTATAAAATAAATTTAATAATATTCTAATATTCTTTTAGCTTCCATGAATAAGTGCATTATGGAAACATGCCTTCTGCCTGGAGGCAAAGAACCATACACAGTCACTCTCTTCAAAAAAGAGATATTCTAAACCTATACAATTTTTCCAATTTCCCTAACTAATACTGGCACTAAAATATTCACAAAAGATATGGCCAAACGATTAGGGAATTTTTCAACGGATTTAAATTCTAATCACAATATGGATTTGTCCCCAGAAGATCCATATGGGACAAAATTTACACAGTTGCAAATGTCTGCAAATCTAAAACCTCTGGAGCGCTTGTCTTTTTAGATCAACAGAAGGCATATGACCAGATGAACTGGACTTATCTCAGGGCCTTCCTTCAAAATTTAAACTCCCAGATAGGTTTATAAACTGGGTGATGTTGTTCACAGAGTCAGCTACCATGGCTATGCGTGGAGCAGGTTTTTTAACTACCTAGTTTTTCCACAGAGGGGACTCAGACAAGGGGACCCTTTAATCCCTCTACTATATAATTTTGGCCTTGATCCCCTAATCTGGAATACAAATTCCTCATCAATGGGATTAATGTCTAAGGCTAACCACCAGTCAAAATGATGACATTCGCTGACAACTATGTGTTGGGTATCTCCAGTAACCAGGATGCTTGCATACTTGAGAAAATAATAAAAGAATACTCATCCATCAGCAACGCATGACTTAATTCTGGAAAAACTGAAATTATACTCCTGGGGATTTATCAGACTCATTGGACTCCATCTACCTTGAGTCAACAGATTAATATAACATCAGGACTTGTCACCAGACCTAGGAGTCAAAGATCACCATTATCCCACTAGAACTTCCTTTCGCTACCAAGCTGGCAGCTGGACCTGTCCGCCACTTGGGGGTATGGTTAGAGGCAGGGGGGTACTCCAACACCATGATGGAGAATCAACTCCTAGATAAAATAACAAAAAGCATTGCCTCCTTGCATGGACATCATATAGATCTAACCAGACGAGTTGTGATAGCCAATTTCAGGTATTATTAATTATCTGGTTTACAGCCCATGCAATTGCTTTTTCACCGTCATTTTTAACACAGTTTATTTCTTAATACATGGATGACTTTGGTCTGACCATAAATTCTCTTTGCGTCTTGAAGCTTTATTTGTCTCTAGGAGGAATGGAGGTATGGGGCTAACTAATTAATTAGAGAAAGCGGCCCATATACTAGGATCCTGGATAGTTCTGGTGACTAGTCAAGACCTTCCAGACATATATTGGGCTAGTGAAGCAAGATCTAGTTTTGCATGAGCGCTTCAAATAAGAAATCCAAATCATCCAAACTCATTGATTAAGTATTTAGCATCTCATCCAACCGCTGAAGGACCTCATGGAACTTCTGTATACTTTAAAAGAATACCTCTAGCCATGAGAAGAGCAGATTGAAAGATTTACATAAGTGGCCAGACCAGTCATTGAGGTCACCCAAGGCTAACTCACAGACAAGAAGTTAATGTCCAAGTAGTTACATACAACATAATAAGCCAAAACCAAGTACCATTGCCAGGATTGATTACCTGGATCTAATGGACATACCATACAGCCTGGAGACCCAAATAATGGTCTGGAGATACACACACCACTCACTACTACAACCCAGGATATGTGCACATGTATATGATGAATGTGGAGAGTGTATTGCATGGCAGAACAAATTAAACGCCACCCACTCTTCATGCACAATATGTGGCTAATATGGAAGTTTAAAACACAGCCTAGAACAATGTCCAACATTGGTAGCTATCTGTAATGTGATCATGCGCCTATTCCATCAGGGCAATGGACAATTAATCAGTTTATCTAGTAACATGTTTGCTCTTAACATGGAGTTACCTATCCATCCATCTTTATGGACATTAATAGTAGCAATAGCATTATGGACAATCCATACTATAGTATTGGATTCATTTAAAGGAACAACGCCTATCCCCCTAGAAGCCATCAATCGTTTGCACTACCATATATTGGAACATTTTCAAGCATGGTTGTTTGGCAACATAACCCCACGCAACAGAAGGCTAATCAATTCATGGTTTCCATATGGTTCCTAAATGTTTACTCATTCCTTCAATCATGCTGCATCCAAGTATAAGTCGGCATAAATCCCCCCATTTTCCTAAACCTGGCGGTCCTGGTTGGCAACAGGAGGGAATATAAACCCTCTGGGGTGTCCTTTTAATTATTAATAATAATATTATTACAATATTATTATTATCATTACATTGAATGTGTAAATCCCCTGGTTAACCCCCAAATAATTAGATAATTTTTTAATGAAACTGGTAAATGTCACAAATATTAGAGCTTTCAATTCTACTAATATGTCATTATTTCTGTAACTTCTTATACCAGTATATTTTGTTATCCTTAAGATTTTAAAAATTAAAATTATTCTAAAAAACTCTAGGTTGTCTTTCTTGACCTTTAAGTCAACAACTTGAGTAACAAAGATAGCTTGTTCAGAGATTAAAGGTAATTTTTGTTGTTTTTAGATCTAGACGTAAATACACTTTTCTATAATCTAGTTGCCTATAATTAAATATAAGGGACTTAGAGTTAGATAAATTTAAGTCCTAGCACAGCTTACAATACAAATAATATTGGATCAGATTTATCAACCCTTTTCTGTTCTTTATTTATTTATTTTAAATATTTATACTTTCTTTTCCATCTATAAAAGGTATTCCTTGTTTAATTTTATTAACCTATAAATTCTTTTAAAATGATTTTATATTAACTTCTTGATTTAAATATGGTCTCTATGATCACTTTAGACCTAATGATGTACTGTGCATCTTTGGGATTTGTGCATCTGTACACTTTTGCACTATTACATAAATTAGGTACTCTGGCTCTATAAATTTTTGGTGCCATTTTTCAAGTTTCTCAGAAAGAACCTTGAAATTTACATAGAAGGATTTTAAGTTTTCTGATAGCTGAAATGTAAAGATAAGACAGTACATAAGATTCTGGATTTTTCTTGCAATGATTGTTTTAGTTAACAATAAGTTTTATAGGTGCACCAAACTAGTGTTAATTATTAAAAAGATCATTTAGTATAGCTTTAGAATATTTTACACTAAACTAAAAACAGTAACTTATATAACTGAATATAATTACAAATCTTTTTTGATGCTAACGCACAAAATATGTATAATAAGCTATCCTTAGTGTGATATACAAAAAGAAGCTTTTTTATAGTAGAATGAGCATATTTAAGATCATATAATTATTTTAAATACTAAAAGCTAAATTTACTAGTCATGAGTTGGTATTAAAGTTTATGTATTTTCCCTGGTAGATTACTTTAGCTATAAATTTTCTTATATGATAAAGTATAGAAGTTATAGTATAACTCATATAGATGTATAGTATCTGAGCTTCACAAAGCTCACACATGATATATCTTATATGTTAAATAATCTATTAGTACTATACATAATGTAAAAAAGAACTACAAATTTTTGTAAACTTTCTCAATTCACAAACTTTTTTAAATGACTTCAAAAAAGGAGGAGAATCCCAATTTGACCTGTTAAATCTTTTTCCTGTGTTTGTTTGCGCATTACTCCAAAACTACTAGACTAATTTCAATGAACTTTTTTATCTAAAGAGGATCATCTCACTTAAGTCCTATTCCAATTTTGTCAGGATTGTTATAATAAATAAAGTCTATATGTGAGAAGTGAAAATGTATATACAATTTGTAATGAATTGGTATATTATTTTAGCAGAGCAATTAATGGGTAATTGAGGGGAGGGTATCCCAGTGGTAGAGTATGAACTCACTACCACTGCCTCCCCAAGTTCAATCCTGGTAGATGAACTTTGGGTAGGGAAGATTTTGACTGTGTTGGCGTTGCACACCAATGCCCCAAACCGAGATAGCAAATAGCAAGGGCGGTCCATGGAGTTCCTGGCTTATCATACACCAAACATGCAGTTTTTCCAGGTTTTATCTTAGTTGTAAAATTGACCTTGGGCTCTGCTAGTGTTCCAGGCCAACCAGTATGAAGACTGGTGGCCCTTTGCTATTTTGCCTTCATTAGCATACTAACACCTATAAGTCCTGTGTCCAACCTATTAACTAACCGCCAATGGCTTCGCCTTTAGCCCCAGGCGTCCTCGGCGTGTTCCCTGGCAAGTCCTGCCCCCTTCCTGGGCGGCTCAGGCACTCCCGCGCTGCCCCACGCTCATGACCCTTCACTAACCCATCTGGGCGTGCCCCAGCGAGTCCATCCCCCTTCTTGGGTGCTATGGCACCTCCCACGCTGCACCTCGCTAGGGTTGGTGGCTATGCAGCTCACCCACTGGTAGCAAGCTGGCCAGGTTCCCATTGGTTCCTCATAAGGAGGAGGTGTGGGAGCTGGCAGCACCGGCCACTCCAG
This sequence comes from Massospora cicadina, assembly GCA_022478985.1. NCBI lineage: Eukaryota > Fungi > Entomophthoromycota > Entomophthoromycetes > Entomophthorales > Entomophthoraceae > Massospora > Massospora cicadina. Next base: position 198,364 of record JAKSZP010005343.1, read on the forward strand.
GCATGATCACCCGCACCTTGGGGATCTCCTATACCACCTTCCCCACTCTAGTTGCACTAAGCTACTTAAAGTAAATAGGAAAGATGGCAAATGAGAGATGTTTATTAGGAGGGAATGAACGACTATTTATACTACTTTCAGGGCTACTGTGCCCAAGTACTCTTTGGCCAATCATCTGACAGAAAACCCATCAGCCTCTTGATTCCAAACCTCTATCAGATCATAAACTCTTCATTCATACTTTATAGTAATTCCCTCTTAGATCTGCTCATCTGATCACCAAATTAATATTAGGTCAATCCATCCTCAGCATAAGTTGCTGGTCAATTGTATATAAACTCATAAAAAAATTAGAATTCAGCATCCTCAGCATGAGTCGCTGGTGCTCTGAATTAGACAACAGAACCATTTTGGACAATTCATAACAGATTCATCAACTTACCACTGGAAACTCCCACAATGATCTTTGTATGCCATTTCAGCAGTGAACGCGGCTTCCGTTGAGCCTAAACTCAATCAATTATATAACATTAAATAGTATCAAACTAAGCGATTAGCCAGCAATTATGCCCAACTAACCAAAACCCCTAGTTCAGATACTATTGGAAGGATTCATCTGGTTAAAAATCCCAACAATCTTCCTTTCCCATTAACTTGAATCCCTTTCATTGGTGTGGTATTGTCCCAGATCAGCCCACCCCAAATAAAATAAAATTTGTGGTTAATTTACTGTTTTTTAATTTTAAATCTGACATCAAATTATTGCTAATCAAAAATTCACCAGACATTTTCATCATCAGTTTGGCTGAATTTACAAATTGGATCAAAGAAAATAAGCCTTTTACATAATCAAAAACAAATTGTTCTTTTTTAAAATTTAGTCTGTCAATTGATCCATGACTTAAGTGATTAAAATCAGATTATAAACATGAAGCCAAAATATTGTTATCTGATAGAGTACTAAATTCTTAATTAAGTCTCATTTAGTTTGTATACCAGTAACTATATGTTTATCTTGATTTAATAAGGCAGATATTGTGTAGTTTTGACATGCATGTGTCATATAGCTGGGAATAAGTTCAAAATCTGGACATTGAAATGATATCATATTGTAATGAGCTTGAAATATTGTAAATGGCAATTGATAAGTTTAGTATGAAAATTAACCAATCAAAAAAACTAGCTAATAAACTAGTTTGAGTATTGTAGATGACTAACAATAGTTTAACTTAATATTTGACCAATAAAATCAACAGAATGAATAAATCAAAACTAAGTATCATATATGGCCATTGAGCATTTTAGTATGGGTTTTTACTAAAAAATTGCAAAATGAATAAATCAAATTAAGTATTGTAGATTGTCATTGGTAAGTTTAGTGTGAAATTATTCTGAAAAAATCAACCAAAACCTATTAACCTCATTACCAAAATCATTATTCTTATCAAATTAACAAATAATACCAAACTTTTCAACCAAAATGATATACCATATCTAATCAAAGTCCTAAATACTTTTATATATATATATAATTTTGGGAAAAAAGGTGGCTTCAAGAAATGTAATGAAAAATTATTGAAATATTTGATAAAAATGCATTAAAATATTTTTTGGGGAAAAGGATTGACTTTTGAAAAATGTATTAAAATTTTTTTTAATAATTAATAAAAAATGCTTTTAAAAATAGGTTACAATTAATAAAAAATGCATTTAAAAGTATGAAATAACTGGTAAAAACCTTTTTGAAGTTAGCGCCATATCTTAAAATGACTTAAAGATTTGCTCATGAATACATATTATACCTTATATTATTAGGTCTAAGTATAAACTATAAGCAACTAAGAATATACAATGGCAAGTATATATATAAGTTCTTTTTGTTTAAGAGAATTTCTTATTAAGGAGACTGCATGAGACACAAACATAAGTTATTCAATGATAAATTTTCCACTGTACCAGAAATCCAGTGCTATACTGCCCCATATGGGGCTCTAGTATTTGTGAGCAAAATTTTATAAGTCAGTTTTAAATGTGATGCAACTTCAAAAAGGTTTCAATTATTCATACTTTTTATCAATCACTTCATACTTTTTAGTGTATTTTTATCAATTGTTGTATACTTTGTAGTGCATTTTTAAAATCAGTTCTTTTTTCCTGAATTTTTTACCTATTTTATAAGTATCTCCTTATATATTATAGTATTAAATCACTTTTTGCTCAGTATGTTGATGTTTGTGTTTATGTATCTAGCTAATAAAGCACTACCACTGACTGACAGACTGCCTGATTAATATCTGAAACTATTGTATGATAGTTCTATTTATTTGGGCAAGTAGTAGAGAATTGGTGAATATATCAAATATCATCAAACAGCTCCCCCAATACTAAACAAAAAGCAATATACTTATTAATCCTTTTATAAAAAAACTCTAACACTAATTTTTGCTTAGTTTTGGGTGAGCAATTTTATGAATTATTTGTTCTACTGCCAAATATCAACCACTTGTCCAAATAATTTTTAACTTATCAGACTTGATATCAGTTAGTCAGTCAGTGTTTGCTTTTTATTAAGTAGGTTTAGGATAAACAGCTCGCCAGCCACAAGGGCAACAGTAAAGCTGTTGGTCCAAGTGGCTTTAGCATAGTGCTTGCACATCCTTTAGCCTGTAAGTGTGAGCTTATAAATAAACCTGAGTAACGCCAGATAAATCCACTAGTCATATCTTCATATAAAAAATTGTCCAATAATCAATGTTGTGATTGGCTGAATCCTATTTTTATATAATTTTTGCATCAGACTTCAGAACGCATATCAGATGCTACTAAGTTGAGGCTTTGCACTTCAGATTGTGGATCAGTTTTTAACCAACTTTAAAAAAGAAGGAGACACAATTTGACCTGTATATATTTTTTCATTTTTTTCTATGTTTGTTCACGCATAACTCTGAAATGACAGAACCAATTTAAATGCTTTTATTTTTAAAAAAAGGATGCTCCAACTTAGGTCTCTTTTACTTTTTGTAAGTATTGTCAATTATCTAACCATTGATTTAGTAAGTATATTACAATGGATCAGAAGCAATGGATTTCAATTGTGGGAATGTTCATTGCTGGATAAACTTAATTCTGGAATTGGTGAAGTGATAGCTTTGAAGCAACTTTCACCATGAAATATGTCCTATGGATGAGGTATGCTCAAAATCCAGGCAAGTATGAGATCATAGCAAGATGAGCTTATATCATTATAGTTGGCTATTGTTTTGCATAATTTGGCCAGTAAAACCAACTAAATTTGATAAGCTGAATTATTTTAGACAATGAACAGTAAATTTAGTCTAGATTGACCAATAAAATCAACTAATTTTAATAAAATGAATTATTTTAGATGGAAATCTCAAACTTAGCATACATTGACTAATAAAATTACCTAAATTTAATAAAATGAATTATTGTAGATGGCATGCAGTATTGCTAGCATAATTTGACCAATAAAATCAATATAAACTAATAAAATGAAATGCTAGTATATATGTTTATGAGATAATATATAATATTTATAATGAGTTATATTTTTATAAAAAATAATGAAGGTTCAAAAAGGATATATTATAAGGATTTTTAATAAAATTGGAAAAAAAACTACTTTTAAAAAATGCACTAATTTTTTTAGAAAAAAATGAACTGGGGGTAAAGTTTTTTGGGAAAAATGAACCTTTTTCAAAAAAAATTTTGGGAAAAAAGAACTTCTTTAAAAAAGGCACTAAAAAGTATGAAAAAATTGAGAAATTATGTGTCATGGAAATAGCAGAAGAAGTTTTGACCAGCCTGCCAGTCAGGATGCATAAGCACCCAAAAAGCAAGCCAGAATGCCAGAGGCATTGCCGACCAAATGACTTGATATGGAGCCAGGCATTGGGAAATGACAAATTGTTGGTGTAACACAACAGTGAGTATGATCCTGACAATGAATCACAATGAGCCCACTCCTGACCCAGGGGGCCTTACTGCAGGGGTGGGATCACAGAGATAGTTTCAATAAGTTGATTGGTATATGGGGTCATTTCAACCGGAGAGGCAAGGAGGCGAATTCTCTCTTGCAATTGGTGGACATAAGGCCACAAGATTCCCATGTACTGTTGCAGGAAGTTCATGATAATGGGGTTGTAGGCCAAAAATATTGGACTTGCTGAATCCAATTGACGATGTAGGGGGCCATAGTGACCATAAGTACTGGTAGAGCCCATCTGGTATATAGACTAACAGGCCACTAGGGAAACGCCATTAGGGATGTGGTCAGGAGGAGCAATACAATAAAAAAAATTGTTTGGTTTTTTGGCAAAATTTTTATTGAAGGAAAAGGAAGAAAATCAACCAACAATTTTCTCAGTGCAATGCAACTGATTAAATAGTGGTCAATTGGGGTAGTGATAATCCAGGATTGGGACCCTTGATTTTGACCTAACCGGTGAATTATTTTGGGAATGGGCATGTTTATTCCTGGGAATTGACATCAAAAAATTTGGCAGTGGGCCAAGTCACTATCAGTTTGGCCTCAAATGACTGAACTGAGGCTCAGCTGCATTTTTGATGGTTGGTGTGATGGCATTTGGCCCAATGAATGGTGGGAATCCCCCAAGGCTACCCCACATAGGGGCAGATCCATTTGGTTGGGAATGGGTTTGGGACGCCCAACCCACCCACGCTTGGTCACTGGCCCATTTGTTCAGTCAGTGGCATCACATCAGCTGCAACACCTGAATTGTCAATGGGAGACTTTGAACCCTCATCAATGTCATCTGATGCTATATCTTGCCCATTGAGGATGATCCCTGCTGACTTTGGTAGAGGGTGATTTGTTTGGTCAGCATATTGATTGAATTGAAACTGTCAGGTGTTCTGGCTGATACCTAAGCTTTTCATGCCTTTCCAACCATTTGAGATTTGAAAATCAGCCAGATTGCCACTTGAATTAGATCCAATTGATTTCAATTTGACAATCTCAGTGCAGATTTCACTGATTCCCCATAGCAGTTCTGCAGAGGTGAGTATGGGTACTGGGGGTGGAATCTGAAGTGGAAGAGCTGTTACCCAGCGCTCATCTACTATGTGAGAAAGATCGCCCTGAGTAACAAGGGGTACCACCATCCTCTTTGGTGCCTTCTTATTGGAAACAGGAAAATGGCCTGATCAACAGCCAGGGGACATTCCCTGGGACTTACATTATGCCTCCTCAATAAAACCCTTTTTGAAGTCATCACCATATTTTAACTGATTTATAATAGGTATTTATAATATATATATTCAGCACTGTATATTCTAAGTTGCTCATAGTCTACACTTGGACTCAATCCAGACATAAGATATAATTTGTATTTGTGAGAAAAATTCTATAAGTCAGGTTGGAAGATGGCACCAATTTCAAAAGGGTTTTATTGAGGAGCATTATTTTTCAATTATTTCATACATTTAGTACCTTTTTTAAATAGGTTCTTTTTTCCCAAATTTTTAGAGTAAAATGATTTGTGGAATCATAGCTTTGTCACTTCTGCATCAGTTCCAGATTGCAGATCAGCTGTTGTTCAGTTGATGTATTGGAACTTGGATGGTGAATTAGTTATTAATCAGTGATTTGATCATCTAATTGTTTTTAGATTAATGGTTGGTGGATTTTAGCTAACTCAATGGATTGAGATGGTTTTGATCAAGTGGTGGTAATTGTTGATTTGATATTTATAATCTGTTTTGTTGTGTGCTTTTTAGATGATCTAATATATCAAATGGTTTTGCTATGCATTTTGGTAGCTATTTGGACAAGTTGATAAGTGTAATTATTTTCAAACTTATTGATAAGTATCTACCAATATAAAAGCTATAATAAATCAATTAAAGTTAATTTGTTCTTAAATAATCAGATAGTCATATTGTTTAAAGCATAGGTGTATGCTATTAATTCACCCAAGTTGTTTAGTAGTTTTAGTAAGGGTAAAAGAGTGTTTTATAAAATGTAGAGCAATAGCTATTTATAGTATAGTTGATACCATGAGATGATTATATAATTATATGTAATGGTGAAGAAAGAGGTTAAGGATTGAGATGTCTTGACTATAAAAAGCATTGGTTTTATTAGATTATTTATATACACCTTTGGTATAGGTGTGAAGAAAGCTTTTTAGGTTTGGAAAATATTACTATAAAAAGTATAGATATTATTTTTTTTAGTACTAGATGATAAAAGTATAGATATTATAAGGATACTTTTATATAACTTTTGTTAAGATTTGAGAAATAGGAAATATAGTAAAAATTCTATGTATACAAGATAATAAATTTTAATATTACGTATAAAAAATTTAAAAGAATTTATTTATATAAGAATAAGCTTTAGAGAAATATAAATAATCTAATTAAGTACACTAAAGCCCCGATTATCCGCGGTGCCCTTGCCACCCAATTGCTCGAATAATTGGGGCTTTACTGTACATTTAAGCTATGGATTCGGCATTTGTTGATTATTTTTAAACTAAAGGGCATGATGTTCCCATCAACTCAATTGCAAACTACAGCAAAGCCCCAATTATCCGTGGAATTAGGTGGCAAGGGCACCGCGGATAATCGGGGCTTTACTGTATATAAAAATTAGATTAGAACTAGCTCAATAAAGAAATATCATATTGAAAGATAAGCTAACATATTATTTTTACTGCAAGCAAAGCTGTAACTTCACTGTTAGTAGATTTAAAAAAGCTAAAATCACTGTATAATTTAACATAGTAAATGATAAATTATGAATACTAACTGAATTACTTAATATTGATAGCTTTTTTAGCACTAGTGGTGCCCAACCCAAAAGGGGGAGCCGCCACGCATCCTTAATTTTGATAGCTTGAGATTAACGATCGTTGATAAACAAAACTATAGATAGGTAAGTATCCTGTTCTATTATATTGTTTACTATCCTTTGGCTGGCATTACCAGGAAACATTATACTTTATAGGTATGTACTATCATTTAAACAAACAAAACAAACAAAACTAAACTTCAAAAAGCTGTAAGAAAGCTTTCCATAAAAGAAACCAAGATTTTTCACTTAGTTCTGAATTTTAAGTATATAAAAATTTGTATCGCACAAAGAATTTAGGATTAAAAATTTGAGCTAAAGATTTCGACTGTCATGAACAGATATTACTATATTCTCTAACTCTCTTACAGTATTATATTAAGTTACCAGTGTTAACAATGATCCTATGATCGTATTTCTGCTGTTTAAAGTGATAAGGTACCCTATAAATAAGTTGAGGTACGCTTATTTTGACAGGGTGGATCGCTTAAACCTAAGGATTCGACTTTATTCGCGACATAATAAAGAGTAGTTTATGACATTTATTCAGTCGGTTAAAATCTGTGACTCGCTTAAAATCAATCTATTTGAACTGGAAACAATTACAGCTAGTTTAGTGGGTGGACCTCTTTTTCTATAAAGATAAAATAAAAAGTTTCATGGCATAAACGTTAGCTTCACCTCAACTAACAATAATTGTGATGGGTTCTAGGATTTGTAAGCATTTATGCGAAAGTCTCTTGATCACAGCGCTGGTTTAATTGGGATCTAGACTTGAAAGAATTTAAAGATCTAAGTGGATGGAAAGCGCTTGATTGAGCCACTATAATGGTTTTAATTCAACTGAAATCACATCAATAGCATGTTCCAGGCCTAATTTTAGTCACCCATTTCCATTTACAAGCCGAGGTGAACTCATAAATATGAGCTTGCTGGCGTAATTTTACTTTATTTTGTACTCTGTTTTATGCCGAACGTAGGGTGATAAATTACATGCTCAAATGCAGTACCCAAGATTCTGTCGCATCGGGGCGTTTATTTTAGAGCAAGGTCGGAGGAATGCAACAAGTGGGTAATGATCCAATTTAACGTCAATTATTATATCGAAGAAATCTAGGCTTTATACAAAGTTGATCAACCATATTTAAACTGAATGATGGTTGACAAATTGCAATGTCCATTGTAGTGCCATACTCTGAAAAACGCCAGCGCCATATTCTAAGGAGACGGGAACCATTGGTCATCCTTATTGTAGATGACAATGTCATTTATCGAAGAATCCTCCATAGAATGCTGAGCTTACGCCTACGCAGACCCCACACCATCCAATTGGCAAGTGACGCCATCCAGGGACTCGAATTCCTCGAGCACACCACAGCAAATGTTGTATTCATGGATATCGATATGCCAACCATCAATGGGATTCAAGCTACCAAAATCATAAGACATTCTAAACTCATCCTGAGCTCAAACCAAGGAGTTAAGGTGGTGGCAATCTCCACCAATGCCACTTTAGATGACAAACTTAAATACTTGGATGCTGGTATGGACTTATTCCTTCCTAAACCCCTCTCCCCAACTACCCTGAATAGGGTCCTACAATCTCTACACTTATTGAATTAAATGTACATACTTTATCATGAACCATCTAACGACTAAACTATATATTCTAACTAGAGCTACACTTGACCCCAAAAAAGTTGGTTATTTTTGTTTTCCCAACAAGTTCATTTAAACTCAAACTTCTCCTTAAAGTAGTTGAGTTGAGCTGAACTTACAAAAATTACCTAAGACTTTCAAGTATTAATGCAGATGGCAGATAAATCTTTAGGTTAATGGTTCCCAACTTATTTCACCAATAAACCTCTTCTAATTGCAAAAATTTGACCATGAACTCTCAAATGAAACAACACTACACAACTGAATGTTAGCAGGTGAGGGTGCCCCAGTGGTACAGTATAGACTCAATGACCATTAACTCCCAAGCTCAATCCTAATAGATGAACTTTGGGTAGGGTACAATTTATGACTGTGTTGACATTGCACACCAATGCCCTGAACTGAGATAGCAAATAGCAAGGCAGTCTATGGAGTTCCTGGCCTATCAGAACACTGCACATGGAAAGTTACCATGATTTTTCTTCTTTTCTATTGATCTTAATTTACCATTACTCCATTAATTGGTGCAGTATGGTACTCAGGTCAGCCTATCTTGAATAAATAAAACAACTAAAGAATAGCAGAATTACAAATTTAAACATGATGTACTGAATCAAGTACCAATAAATTAATCTTTTACTTTCATAAACCCTCTCAGAAGTTTCATGGACTCTTGGGGGTCCATATTAACCACTTTGGAAACCACTATTTTAAATGATTCAACTCAATTATGCATAACTAGGAGAAAAAAGTTTACTAATTGCTTTATATTTAGTTTAGCTTTGAAATTTAATATCCTATAATGAGCTTCACATATATATATTCTCATAGATATCTCAAATAGATCTATAGTAATTTATTTATTATTAAGCCTATACATATCAAAGCAGTTAAAAATTAAATAATTGGGTTAAAGTTAAATCATAAAAACCTAAACTTTGATAATTTTACTCTTTTTTTAAATATTTAAGAGTTTTTATGTTAAGTTCTCCATATTGTTATTCAATATTTACTTTTTATTCTGATTTTAAGCACAAGATAAAACTATTAATTACCTAGAAGACATATAAGTCATTGATAACTATTGCTTACCCAAAGCCAGGTAAAATTTTTAAAGTAAAAAAGCATTTGAAGTATTTTACCTAGATGCTAATTTTAAATTTGATGCATCAGTTTGATTATGTCAAGGCTTGCCCTTATATAATATTATATAATTATTAGAAAATTAATATAAATGTAAAATCTCTTTTCAAATGTGGTATAAGGAAAAGTGTTTCATGAAAGGTGCAATGGGTTAATTTAAGATATTGAGTATAATTGTACATAAGCTTGCAAGTAAAGGTGACTAGCTGAGCTATGATTACCATGGATTTGAGAATTAAGCTACAAATCAAAAAAACACTTATTTTTTTAAATGTGTTAACATAGAATTAATAGCTCCTTAACAGAATTGAGCACTATAAGCAAAATCATGGATCTGTTGGCTAAACTAGTATCTTGGAATGAACTGCACTATCAAAGAGTGTCTAAAAATGGACATGCACAGTTGGGTTTCGTCCCTAAGGAGCAGTAGCTCATAAGTGGTGGCCTTTTTTAGCCCTTGGATGTTCTTCATGATATCTTAGCGCCAGATATATGGATTTTCATAGTTAAGATGATTTTAGTTTTTTTTTCAAATTTATTCTGATTTTTTGGTTTATTATTGGAGATTCTAGAAAATAAAGTTACTTTATCATTTTTATCTTCTTGTTTATGTAATCAAGATGGGGGAATTTGTGAGTTAAGTTTGGGGAGGTCCCCACAAAGTCTGCGGACAGCTAGCCCCAGGTGGGCCTTTTCAAAGAATCTTGTCCTCCAAAATTCCCATCTAAATCTGTTATAAAATTCTGACAAGTATCTCAGCCATTATGAAATTTTTAGTTATATTCATACTGAACATCAGTCTGTTCTTAGTCTACTAAACTTTGGTCAAATATTACCATATTTGCATAGTGTCATTTACACCTAAACTGATTAAATTAAAAATATTATCTAATTTTTGAGGGTTGAGGCCCTCATAACCTGCCTTTTTGGCCTTAGTACTCCCCTTTTGGGAAACTAAGGATATGTGGCGGTCAGGAATAGCTTTATTGTCACTGTTAAATTATAAAAATGTGAAAATCTGACGCCTAACTACAGTCATACGGAATTTAGTAATAATACCCATATATTGTATATACAACTATGTTGTGTATGGGATTTACCCCTATTTACTGCAAATAAGACCATATTAATTCAAGTGGATAAGATCAAATGCTATAATAGTGTCAAAATAAGCTTTAAACATTTTTGCTAGTTGTAAATTGAGTTATAAAGTGTTAGGATTTTATGACGTCCACATTATCCAACTTAATAAATTATGAAGTGTTGTCTCCTTTATCTAATGGGCAATTTATTATAAAAACCTATAGCAGATATGGAATTATCATTAATATGGTAACAATTATTAGTTTTATTTCCTTATGGAATGGTTATTAATTTCTAGATTTGATTCCCCAGCTTAATGATGTATCTTCAGGAGGGATTCCTGACAATGTTTAGAGTGGTTCTGTATTTTAGTTAGACAATTAATATATAAATCAGCTTGTGTTAATTGATTGGAATTTTTCACCATCTGATAAGGGTTTATTGGAAGTTGCTGAGCGTTGAAGACAAAGTTTGTTGCTAGCAACTTGCAGGTTATCCAAAAAAGCATAATGACCTGCTGTTAATGTGACAAAAGGTCCAATTACCTAAGCAAGCTGCTAGCTTAATAAGGATAATCCACTGTGGTTGAGTGAAAGCGTTGGGAAATGCTATTTACATACTCAACCCAGGAGGGTTGTGACCTAGCAGTGGCGGAATCTGACTAGGCAGATAAAGTAATCTTCATCTTGGATGGCTTCTAAGGGCTATATTATCAGCTATGAATGCCATTCCTATTTTGGAACCAATAAAAGAGTTGATCGCTGAATTCTCTATATAAATACTTTAAACTTTATTTTATAAGAAGTCAGTCAGATAGCTAGTTCTGTGGTTTGCTTCTGTTGAAGTGTGTGGCGTAGGTCCACTTGTTTAAGTCCTTAATAACCTGAGTGAGGTGGATTTTGCTTGGTTGTAAGAAGTGTCAAGAGAGTGTCTGTAACTCTCTCATTCCCAGCAAGGTGATGTGGGATGCTAAACCACATTACTAGGGAACTAGCCGTTAGAAGAATGGGAAAGAAGACACCTTAAATGGTGCCTGTGCAAAAGGTACCCCAGGCAAGGGTGTAGAGCGCAACATATAGTACCAGGTAAGTGAGAAACATAACAGCTTGAGTGGACCCCAGAGGGGAGTCCATAATCAAGTGTAACTTGGCGTCAGGGGGCTTGGGTGCCTCAATCTGGAGGGGACCTGGGCGGCCTAAGGGAGCACCTGGAATTTTGGTAAATTGTGATAAAAGGTAGTGGACCACATAGTTGGAGACCTCCCTGAAGAGGTCCGCCACCAAGTTCGCCCAAGGAACCATGAGTAAAATGTAAGATAACGGGTAATTTTATTTAAGAAAAGTTGACCAACGAGGAATGTTGGTCACAAAAAACATATTTAAAGTGGGTCAGGGAAATTAAGGTTCTGCGGAAGTGTGCCCAAGCCTTGACGCTCCAATAAACAGATGCTTCCATCCATTTTTGTAAAATACACCGAAAGTGCCTTCACTTGAGTAATTGATTGAAGCCATATTTTACCCAAACTCAAAATTTCATAACTTGAATGGGATTTGAACCCTTGCTCTCCAATTAACTGAATTGAACCGTCTTCATTAGTAATGTAAATTGTTCATTTCAGTGCCTGGGCCAAGATAAGAGGCTGGGCATTTTGCACTCCATTAGTATCAACCTGGGCATGTTTGGCTTGCACCCAGCGTTGATCTAAGGTGTGTTTCAGGTCAGGAAGAGCCTGAAGTTTCACCTTCTGGGCCTCCTGTCGCCCAGCCTTATCTTTAGCATCAGTTCCCACTATTAAATCATCTAACCATAACAAGAAGATAATTATAGGTTTATATTAATTATGAAGAATCCTGGCTAGCTAGCTGCTGTCAAAAAATAACACTTCAAAATTTCAAACATCAGACCTTCCTGTAGTTGTAAGAATAAACCTGATTGAGGTGGTAATTGATTAAAGAGAGGCAACTGGCTAGCTGTTGTCACACATCGAATAACTCTATCCATACAATGAGTCACTATAACTTGTACCCTTATTATTATATACTTTATGATTTATTAATAAAAGTAAGGTAGATAGTATCTTACAGTTCAGTTTAAAATACATTTATATAGATATATAATTTGGTATTGTAATCTTGTGATTAGAGTGGAATATATAGTTTTCTCTTATTTATTTGTCGTTTGCCACCTCTTGGATTAGAGTTGAAGGGCATGGTTTTTCTTGTCCAAGTGATTCTCAAGTACTCAAGTACACCAGTGAGGGGATCAGTTCCCTTTATTGTACAGAAGTTGCCAACTCTAGAGTCTATAGTTGAAGGGATAGTTTTTCCTTTGTCTGTAATTTTTCAAGTACCTCAAAGTTATCAGAAGGAGGAGCGTCAGCACCTAACATATTTATATTGGCTGTGAAGAGCTCAACTAGAATGATAGTCTTCATACTATTATAACCATACATTTATTATAGGAAATCAACAACCTATTCAACGCACACCTCAAACCTGTAAAGTAAACAAAGAAAAGCCTACAATGGTTTTCACTACAGGGGTAGTAGAGTTTTCAGGCCCAAGATTATAGTAGAAATTATCAACGGAATATCATACCAGAATAAACTTCATAGTTGTATCTGAATTAGAAACAATTTATATGAATATGCTAAACTTGACGTCACAACTGATCTATTTACCTTTAATAAATGAGTGACTAAAGCCAAGGAAGGAATAGAAAAAATGTAAAGGTTGACAACAATTTTATGGGAAATTTGACTCATTGAATCATAAGAGGACTGAAGTAATTAAAGAATTACTGTTCAAGAAGACTGAAAGAGAAGCAGACATAGAATGCTTCTGCCAGGTTAAAGAGGTTATAGCGCAAACCCTAAAGCACTTGCAAGAGCTTGAAAATCATAAATGCGATTGTGCCCAGATGGAGGTAGATGAAGCTGACAATAAGTTAGAAAAAAACTTTGGGAAATTAGAGCCCCAGATAATAAGCCTGGAGCTTACACCACAATTTTGGAGATGACCCCCAAAAAGACCCACATCACTAGTTGGGTTGCCAGGCAGGTACCTTCTACCATGTAGCAACAGAAGAATTTTGGAATATGCCAAAATTACCTATTACTCACAGGGATAACTATGACATTTTTCTGACTATTTAAAATAAAAGCGTTCAGATATGGTGACTGGCAAAAAGCAGTAACAGTTATGAACTGCTTAGCCACAGATTGCGAAAATCTAGTTTACCTCATCTCTATGGGATAATGTCATGGCTTGAGGATGACATGATTATGGGAACCAATACCAAAGATAAAGCTGCACGTCAAAAGGACAAAAAGGAGAATTTGGCAGGCCTCTCTGACCTCAAAAGTACCTTGAACCAACGCTGGGTTAAGGCTAGATATGCCCAGGTTGGTCCTGGGGATGTTAGAAAAGCTCGCCTCTGTGATAAGCAGGTGCATTAAAAATGAATCAGCTACATAATAAAATAATGACGGTTTGCTTCAGTTTCTCAGTGAGCGTGATCTTGAAACCCATTCAGTTTCGAGATTTCCAGCCTGGGTCAGCCTTACCTATAATTAAAAACTGAGTTTGGTTAACTACCAGCTATAGTACACTGCTCAATGTAAGTGTGCAATTATTGGCGCACCTGGGGTTAGCACCACTTACATTGAACAATTATTCCCCCAAACTTTTTTAAATCTGCTTATCTTGAGATCAAACTCTCTTGTTAAATAACTTCCTCCATAATAAACCTTTGTTAATATATGTTTTATTTATGTTAACTTTGGCAAACCTGTGCGCAGACCTCTTCAATTAAGTGTCATGCAACATTAGACATTGGAGTTGCACAACATTAATTCTCTTCTCTGGTGCACCGCTGGGCCACCCTGGTCCCTTCCACCATGGGCCACTTTTGCACTCCAGCCCAGAGCACCGCTTGGGTATGCATCCCCTTTTGGGTCCACCCCAGACTTGTTGTTTGTGAGGTTTCTGTACTTTTATATCTCGTTAACCCCTTACCATAAAGTTACTTAGGCTCCAGCACTCTCTGCGGGGCTCTACTTACCTTATTGCTGATGACTAGTTTCCTGGTGTTTGGGCTGTGCATCATGCACCGTCCCACTTGAAACAAGAGAGTTATAAACACTCTCTCACATTAGTCACCCAACCACTCTACATGCACGTTCTTTTCCATGTGGGACTTTCAAAAAGTGCAAATAGGGTGCACCAACTGTTAAATATAGTCCCAGGTGGGCTCACCAGCATTTTCTCATTTTTCCAGTGGTTGGAGAATATTGGCGTTATTCTTGCTACCTCTGACTAGAAAGTACACATCCTTCTTGCCCTACCGGGTGGATACAGATGCTTCACAATCCAGGAAGTGTGATTCCCTGACTTTCAACTGAAATTAACAGAATTGATAAAATTAAAATTATTAATTCCTAGGCACTGCATTCAGATGATGCAGGCAGGATCATCTGCAAAGGGCCTGGTGGTGATGGCCTTGGATAATGGTGAACAACCCATCACCAAAATGGGTATTGTAACAGTACAGGATGTTCCAGACCATCACATTGTTATTAAAATTAATAATAACAAACAAAACAATAATTTTAATAATAATACTAATAATTATAGGGAAGAAGCCACCCAATTGGGGAACAGTTTACTAATAAATCAAGGTCCTTTTATACTTTTGAGAAATATTATAAATTTGAGCTCCAAAAATCTGAAACTACTTAATAATCGATCTGGCATTAATGTCAGATTCCCTCCAACATGGGTCTCAAAAAGAACCCCTATTTATATGGGTTCCAAAATGGAGTAATTTTCAAGCAAATATAGTAATTCACCCATTTTGTGTACAAAATTAATCTATAAAAGGGACCTGATTTTTATTTAATTTTATCAAATATTGACCTGATCAAAACCATATTGTCAGGTCTAAAAATAGGCCTTCCAGATTTGGATTAATGGCAATTGATGATCATTGCCACTTCTTTCTTACATCATTGATAATTATCACAAATTTTAAACCAAACTCCAATAACTTACTCTTATGTTTATAATCACAATTATCAACAAATTGCAGACTAATGATTTTATAAGACTTAAACAAGTCAAAGAAATTATTATTAACATACTATAAAAAAGAATTGAGTAGATTTTTATCCATCAATTATGTGTTCTTACTAAGTTGGCTCAATAAAACATATCTTTGAAAATTCCATTAATTTCTACTTTCATTGAACTATATACTATGATGAACGCCTTTTTCCAGGATAATGAACTCAGTCACCTAAGTGAATCTCTATTTGCTCTCATCTGGGTATAAGGATCAATATTAGGGTTAAGTATTATCTTAACCCTTATCTAAGGATGGTTTCAACATTATCATAGTGATATTCAGACTTTCAGAACACTATCTGGGGGTTTATAAGGTTCATGGACTATTACCTGGTTAATATTGCCCAATACCTTTGTCTATTACTGGAAATATTTGGTCAATTGCAGGTATGGTGTCCTTTTTGGCCCAAAACGCGTTTTATATCACTGATTCCATTTATATATCTGAGCCCAATTTATATCTCTTGGTCTGATATGGAAACCATTTCATTATACCAAATCACCCCAGATAACCCGCGCTTGACTACTACCATGATCCGCAGAACCCAGGAGGTGGAGAATGAGTTACTTTTAAATATAAGGACGTTTATGCAACTGCTGAAGGCCTTGTGGGATATGTGCTCTCAGTAGTAATAGTGACCAAATATCCTTCTCCATTTTATGATGCGGAAACATACCCTGGTGGCATGCCTATGCTTGAAGAAGATTTTTATGGTAAGTGGTGGCGTTGTCTGCTATTAATAAAGACCATTCTGGATATTTTTTGTTAACTGATACCCTTTCATCCCCTTCAGGGAAAATCAGCACTACTATTTTGGTAAATACTGGAGCCTCTGAGAATTTTATTGACCAGGAACTAGCCGACTACCTTGAGCTTAATTACTTGACAGGTGGTATGGTTAGGGGAGGGGCTTCTCAAAGTATTACAACCCTGAAGGTTCTAGGGTTAGTGGATTATTAAATGGGAAAGTATCTTTTGTTGGACTGTTTCCAAACGATCAAAAACCTCTTGTATCCCATTGTTTTGGGAGTAGAGTGGTGGTGAAAGTTTGACGTCAGGAATAACTTGAAAGACAATACCCTGTCCTTAACATTAAAGAATCGTCATATATTAATTGTTCCATTGTCTGATGCTAATTCCCAGGGCGATCTACCCCACTGGCCCAATACTCACACTCTCAGTCTCGCTCCATTATTGAAGCCCTCACTGGAGGTACCTTTACCTTCCTGTTTGGAGAGTATGGAATCTTCATTTGATGCAACTTCAGCCAATGTATTACCTGCTCATTCAGAGTTTAATTGTGAGTTCAAGCTCACTGTTGATCTGGTGCATATATCTTCCCCAATTTAAACTTTGAATATATAAGGAAGCGGCATTAGATGTGTGGGTTAAGGAGCAGTTAGCCAAAGGAGCGATTTTTCAGCGTACCTCCCCAGTATGCTCCCCATTTCTCTTAATGGAGAAAACTTATGGTACTTTATGCCCATGCGTAGAATATGGGAACTTAAAAAACGTCACTGTACCAGATTTACATCCCATCCCCTTGGACTCACAGATTGCACATTATATGGAGAA